>BMAC01000345.1:24020-80485 GCA_014905375.1 Phtheirospermum japonicum
ACCCTCACAAACGATTATGCAAGTCGAAGAAATTCTGAAAACGCGGTTAACGATCCCCTTTTGGGTCAAACTGGCATTTCGCCGGCCGGTGGCCCTCCGACCAAATTGGCTCTGCACCAACATTTCTCACTCCATATCGATGCTAACCCAAGCTCCAATTTTAAGTTTCGGGCTCCAATTGAGACCAATTCGAATGGAGTATGCATTAAGTAGTTGGATCAGTCTGATAGAATCATTCATATGGTTGTGCAGCACAAAGTACATCTTTGATGAAAACAAGGTCTCGAGTCCTTACAAAGAGTTCAGTAAGTCTCTCTCTCTCTCTCTCTCTCTCTCTCTCTCTCTCTCTCTCTCTCTCTCTCTCTCTCTCTCTCTCTCTCTCTCTCTCTCTCTGTGTGTGTGTGTGTGTGTGTTGTTGTTTTTCTTTTGGGGGCAGTTGGATGAGGACTTAAATGACGTTGGTTAGGAGACGATAAGCATTTGCAGTAAGTCATTGATTCTTGCAGTTTTCTGGTGTATTTGTTTATTTAGAGATCATGGTGATTTCAAATTTGTTATTATTAATTGAGGTGGCTGAGCGGTTTTCAATGGAGGAGCCTAAAATCTACGCAGTATATTCATCGGATTTGAAACGAGCATTTGACACTGCTGAGATCATCGCAAGAAACTGTGGGTTGATTGAGGTATGAATTTTTTCTGGAACAAACCTTGACTTTGAATTATAGTGTGATAAGCTTGTCGAATGTTGTTATCTTTTTTTTTCGTTTAATGTAAAGAGTGGATAAAACGAATGGGATTGATGAATCGTTTCTTGTGAAAACGTTATAAGAAAATCTCTTTCTAATTGGTTGCCAGAATGTAAAATTATATTAGGCACAATTTTTTTACTTTTGGAACTCATTGTCATATTTCTTAATTTTGGTTTTGTAAACAGTTTTGGTGCTTCTTGCTATTTAATCTAATGTATTGGGACATGAATGATGCATGGATCAAGACCAATCATTAGTTTCATTCTTAATTTTGTATACTGGATGTAATATATGTTCTACTAGGATATAACCTAAACGTTAAATGCTTCTGCCACACAGTTGTTATAGTATTATAGATAAATTATAATAAAAACGTGAGGCGGTGAATATATGTACTGAGGAATAAAATCAGGTTTCTAATTGGAATAAAAACCACACGAACCGTAAGCTTCCTTGCTCAATTCTCAAATTAGGGCTTAGATATCAATTCTCCAATTAATGCTTACCTGTTCTTGCTTTGCGCCGACGCACTCTTCGCAGTCCGTAGCTCTTAGATCTCAAATCTCAAATTAAGGCTTACCTGCTCTTGATTTGCGCCGACACATTCTTCGCAGGCCGCAGATCTAGCTATTTGAACCATCATCGGGGCTTATCACTTCATTTTGTAAAGGTATTATTTCAACACCGATAAAACTCTTTGTTCCGAATCAGTTTTTTTTTTTTTTTAACTTAATGCTCTGCTCTTGATTCATGATTAGGGTCATTTGCTCATCTTATTTTCTTGAAAATGCTCTGTGATTATAAATTTAGTTTTTCCCTTCTTCAAATCGAAGGATTTTTTTTTTGCTCTCTCTACCTTCTTGTTTTTTTTAATTACAAAAACTATTGTCTTCTCTTTTAGTAAATCAAATATTTAGGGTCACACATGAGTGCATTAATAATTATTACATTCTTCTTTTTTAATTTTGTTTTCAACCTCCCAATTTTGATTATAGCCTCAGGTTCCTTGGCTGAATTTTTTGGAATTGTGCTTAATTTTATAATTATACTGTGCTAATTTAATTGGAAGAATATGCTAATTTAAGGTTTCAGTGATGCTAATTTAAGATTCCAGTGATGTTAATAAAGTCTCTGTGTTGCTAAAAATTGTGTACTTTGTTTAGCAAATTATTTTGTAGTTCAAAACATTAGCTATGCGGTATAGGAGCCCCGAGGACCCGACAAAGGTTATGACCAAGAGGGTTAAGGGTGTCGAGGGCGACGTCGTTTCGTATGCGCTGGACCCCCAAAGCAGCGATGAACTGAAGACTGTTGTTGTAATTGCTCCTAATTATTCACTTATTAATCTAAAACCTTTTTTTTTCTTGCCTTCATTGAATTTAAATTGGTTTTTTAGATCCTTCTTCCAAATCATTTATTTAGTGTAGATTTTTATATTGATTTTGATTTTTCCTCAATGTTTTATTAGGTGCCAAAGGGGCATGTTTGAATTGAGGGAGATAATTTAGAGAATAGCCG
This sequence comes from Phtheirospermum japonicum, assembly GCA_014905375.1. Classification (NCBI taxonomy): domain Eukaryota; kingdom Viridiplantae; phylum Streptophyta; class Magnoliopsida; order Lamiales; family Orobanchaceae; genus Phtheirospermum; species Phtheirospermum japonicum. The sequence goes on from BMAC01000345.1 coordinate 26,288, forward strand.
TGATTCGAGACAGTTTGGTCCAGTTCCTTATGCACTTATACATTCCAGAATTTTCTGTGTGGTAAGCAATTTAATGAGACTCTTTTTTAGATGGTGAACTATATTATTCTAAATTATGTTAACCCATTTTAATATTTGTCTATAGGTATGGCCTCCTAAGGATTTTGGAACAATTGGCAACAAGGTTTAGTTAACTAATATCATGCAAACATTCATATGGTTTGAATTTTGGAGGTCATTCGTGCAGCTGGACCAATTGGCGAATCATGGTAAAACACTTTATTCATTTTAATTTTTTGTTTCATGTTTTTGTTTGAATTATTATGTTTTTTATTTTATTATTGTCTTGAGTTTGGTGTTTGGATTAAATGAACCCTGACTATGAATTGGAAAACTTGCAGTTAAAACTGTTTTGATTTGTATAACATCATTTTGTTATTGTATGATTTGGACTTAAATAACTCTTGCGTTGCGTGTTAATATTAATAACATCTTTTAGGTTGTGAAGTTTGGGTTCATGTCGGATGAAGAAGTCAGGCGACAAAGTTTAGTAAAGATTACAAACCCGAATTTGGTTGACATTTTGGATAAGCCAATTCCAGGTGGACTATATGATCCTGCTATATATGGGACCTCCTGGCAACGAAGACTCTCCGTAAGAATATGAAATCTCGAATAGACCCTCCGTAGATATGAATTCGAATAGAGAACATAACATGAGTGTTTGTATAATAATACTTTTTTATGATTATTCCTTTTTTCTTCCTAGAATATGCTATTTCTTTTTCAAATGTATATATGAATATGTATCCTACAGGACACTTATTCGTTTTAATAGAAAATCTGGTTTATTTTTATTGAGAGTATTAGAGTTTTTTATAATTGTATTTGTATTTAATTTGTATTTTCATTTCTTTCTTTTTTTAATTTTTTTTACTACTTTCTAGAAGGTATATTCATGACCGTCGTAAATTGTCTGTTCTCGAAAAAAAATTTCTAGAAGGTATTTTCCAAGAACCGCCGTAGAATCCACTTGCCGTAAATTTTTACTGCGCTTCTTAAACGCGCGTAAAAGCATCACTTTCTACGGCGGTTCTTGAAAAACCGCCTAAAAAGCCCACTTTCTACGGCGGTTTTAGAACAACCGCCGTAAAAATTTACGGCGGTCGATATAACGGCGGTTCAAAAACCGCCGTTAAAAATGCCTCAAAACCGCCTTTAAAACCCTGTTCTGCAGTAGTGACCTTAGGTATGGGCCGGGAAGTCCAAATTACGCACCACCACCCAAGAAAATGGATCCTCAATACTTTCCACCACCACCACCGAACAAAAGTCAAGGAGGACCGAGCAACTACAACTCCTATCAGAATAAGGGGCAAGGTGGTTATCAACAACGTTTTCCACAAAGGCAAGGTCCACCGCAACAATCACAATATCAAGCTCCACCACAATAACAACAAGCTCCATTTCCCCAAGATTTCGAAGAAGAACTACGACTTTCGAGGCAAAGGCACGAGATGGAAACGCTACGCAATCGTGAGGAAAATCTTCGAACCATCGAGGAAAAAAATTGAACGAAGAAACAAATGGATAAGTTGGAAATGATGATAGGACAACCTTTCGCATCCGTAGCGAAACTTGGAGCCGACCCCACCAAACTCCCCAGTCAACCCGAGCAATCAATGGCTATACATGTGTTACGAGGAGGCAATAAAGTCAATAACGGAATCGGAGCGATAGAGGGGGAGGATCATGATGACGAACGAAATTCGAAGGGGAAATCAGCCAAGGAATCCGACCGGATGGGCCGAAAATTCGACCGGTATGATGGGCAGGAAGTTTTTTTCGATCGAACGGAGCAAAATTTCGATCGGACCGGAGGAAAAGGAATCTCATCCGACCGGACACAGCAAAAATCTGATCGGGGTGTTGGACAAAAAAATTTATCCGACCGGATGGGGGAAAGTTTCGGTCGGACCAGAGGGCAAGAAGTGTTATCCGATCGGATAGGAGAAGGTATCCAATTGGATGAAACTGACACGCAGGAGAATTTGAGCATTCTAAAATAGCAACGAGTCATCCGAGACTCGGTTCCATTTCCAAAGAAACTCAGGCCAGCGAAAGAGAGCAAGAAATTCATGGAGTTTTACCATATGTTGAAGAACGTGAATATGAACTTACCATTGTTTGATGTGATCAAGGCAATGCCGTTATACGTGAAATTCTTCAAAGAATTAGCGTCAAAAGAGAGGAAACTAGAGACAAACGAAAAAATATTTCTATCAAAGGGAGTAAGTGAAATTTTCCATCAACCACTACCACCGAAAGTAGGTGACTCAGGGAGTTTCTGCATCATGATAACTCTTGGGGATGGGCAAAAAGCAAGAGGAATGCTCGATTTAGGGGCGGGGATCAAATTGATGCCCTACGCCCTTTACAAACAGTTCAACCTTGGGGAGATGAAACAAACAAGTTTAAGACTTCAATTGGCCAATCGATCAGTGCGACAACCTTTGGGAGTAGTCGAGGACGTTTTGGTGGAAATCAGTACCTTAGTAATCCCCGTGGACTTTGTGATATTAGATGTTGGAGGAATTAGAAAATCGAGCAATGAGCACACGATTCTTATTGGTAGACCTTTCATGGCAACATCACACACCTTGATCGACGTGGGCTGAGGAAATATGACACTTTCAGTGTTTGATGAATCGGTGATATTTTCACTCAAAAGCATTCAAAGCGTTCCTTCACATTCAATGGAACCCAATTGTTCTTATCTAGATTCAGTGGATCAATGCGTGAAAGAATTTTTCGGCATCGTACCTTTCGAGGAATGGAACGTCGAGGATGATGACTTTAAAATGGAGGGGGTGGTCGTCGACTTATTTGAAATTAACGAGGAGCACGTAAGCAAAACATCTATTCAACCCGTGCTAGAACCCAAAATCGAGTTGAAACCAGTTCCGAGCCACCTCATGTATGTATTTCTAGAAGCCAACGAGAGGAAACACGTGATAATTTTTGCAAAATTAGTCGAGCATGAAGAAAAAGAATTGATCGAGGTACTTAAAAAATACAAACAAACAATTGGATGGAGCATCGAGGACATTAGAGGAAAAATTTCGGTGACGTGCATGCATCAGATTGAGCTAGAAGAGGGAGCAAAACCAATAAGGGACGAACAAAGACGCTTGAATCCGACACTTCAAGAGGTAGTTAAAAAGGAAATCTTCAAGCTTATTAATAAGGAATTATCTACCCCGTGTCCGATAACGAATGGGTTAGCCCAGTGCACGTCATTCCAAAGAATGGAGGCATAACAATTGTTGAAAATGAGAAGGGAGAGGTTGTACCAACGTGCTTAACCACCGGGTGGCGCATGTGCATTGATTACCAAAAACTCAATGCAGCAACAAGAAAGGATCACTTTCCACTTCCATTCATGGATCAAATGCTCGATAAACTAGCAGGGCACGAATATTATTGCTTTTTTGGATGGCCTTTCAGGTTATTAACAAATAGCAATAGCTTCGGAAGATCAAAATAAGACGATATTTACCTGTCCTTTTGGCACGTATGCTTACCGGAGAATGCCATTCGGATTGTGCAATGCACCAGCAACATTCCAGTGATGCATGCTATCCATATTCACCGAGTTCATTGATGAGTTTCTCAAGGTCTTCATGGATAATTTTTCGGTATATGGCTCATCTTTCTCTCATTGCTTAAATAATTTGTCTAAAGTACTTGAAAGATGTGTGGAGTCTTGTTTGACATTGAGTTGGGAAAAATCAAACTTTATGGTGAAAAGTGGGATTATGCTTGAGCATGTTGTTTCAACTAAAGGATTATAAGTTAATAAAGTAAAAATTGATGTTATTTAAACGCTTCCACCACCTAAAGATGTTAAGGGGATTAGAAGTTTTCTAGGACACGCGGGGTTTTATCGGCGTTTCATAAAAGACTTTTCTAAAATATGCTGCCCGTAGTGTAAAATGTTAAATAAAGATGTGCCTTTTGAGTTTGATGATAAATGTCTTGATGCTTTTAAATTATTGAAGGAAAAACTCACACAGGCACCGGTTGTAGTTGCATTTTATTGGTTACTACCATTTGAGATTATGTGTGACGCATCTAACGATGCGGTGGGTGCTGTTTTGGGGTAACGAGTCGATAAATTTCTAAGGGCAATATATTATGCTAGTCTCATGCTAAATAGCGCACAACGTAATTACACTACCACCGAACGTGAATTATTTGCCGTAGTATTTTCATTAGATAAATTCCGTTCTTACATAGTTAGGTCAAAAGTAATTGTTCACACCGATCATGCGGCATTGCGCCACTTATTTGTTAAAATCTAAAGTAATCCTAGGTTGATTCTTTGGGTTCTTCTTTTACAAGAGTTTGACGTAAAATCAAGGATAGAAAAGGATGTGAAAATTTGGTTGCTGATCATTTATCTGGCATATTAGTAGATAGTGAGTCTAGCAAACTTGATTTTGTTGATGATATTTTCCCGTATGAGGATGCTAACAATGTTGAAAACATTGGTGATCCTTGGTATGCTGATTTTGTTAATTATCTCGCATGAAACATTATCCCTAACCATCTTTCTGCACAAGAAAGAAAGAGATTTTTGTTTAAGTGCAGGAGTTTATTTTAGGACGATCCATACCTATACAAATGTTGCAAGGATGGAATCTATCGAAGGTGTGTATTGGACGAGGAAAAGACCGGTGTGTTGAGGTTTTGTCATGACGAGGGAGGACATTTCGGGAGTCAAAAGACAGCATTCAAATCCTCCAATTAAGTTTATATTGGCCCTCACTATTCGCCGACGCACACCATTACTGAAAGACATGCGATAATTGTCAAAGGTCGGGCTCGGTAGGAAAGAGGAATGAGATGCCATTGGTTCCGAATCAAGTAATCGAAATCTTCGATGTATGGGGCATCGATTTCATGGGACCATTTCCGAAAAGTGGAGAATATGAGTACATCCTTGTTGGAGTTGATAATAAGCGACGGAGGGAGCAACCATGAAGGCCAACTTCGAGGTTGTTCTCAAGTTCTTACACGAAAACATTTTCAGCCGTTTCGGAGTGCCAAAAGCGATAATAAGCGATGGAGGGAGCCATTTCTGTAACCGTGCTTTCGAGCGGTTGACGAGCAAATACAGGGTGCGACATAAAGTAGCAACCCCCTACAATCCACAAACATCGGGACAAGTGGAAACAAGCAATCGACAAATCAAGGGCATTTTGGAGAAGAAAGTGAAGCCAAACCATAGAGATTGGGCGATGAAACTCGTTGATGCATTATGGGCGTATCGAACGGCCCACAAAATGGTTTTGTGCATGAGTCTTATTCGATTAGTTTATGGAGAGGCTAGTCATCTCCCGATAGAGTTGGCACATAAAGCGGAATGGGCAATAAGGAAACTGAATATGGACGTGAACGAGGCCGGAGAATTTCGGAAGTTGGAACTAAGCGAGTTTGAGGAAATAAGAAACGATTCTTACAAGATGGCATGGGCAAGCAAAAAAAAGATGCACGACAAAAATCTTGTTCCAAAAGAATTAGAGGTAGTAAACTTTCCCTGCTATTTAACTCACGTTCAAATTGTTTCTAGGAAAACTTAAGTCGAAATGGAGCGGGCCATACTTGATCAAAAACATCTACAAATTTGGGGCCGTTATTTTATACGACAAGAAAAACAACTCTACGTTCTAAGGCAATGACCATCGGGTGAAATTATACCATGGAGGGCCCATTCCCCGAACTGATCGTGGGGTAATGCTACTTGACGATCCACCTCAAGACTCTTGAACTAAACATGGTAACTTCTAGCAAAGGACGTTAAAAGTTTCACTTCTTCGGAGGTAACCCAAGTGTTTTTATAATTATTTTTATCTCCATACATATTTATCATATTGGCAGTTGTTATTTATGCTTTAAAATGTTTAGAAAGCTTGAAATCAACCTTCAGCACGACCATCCGATCGGAGGGATGAAGGAAACCGGTCGGATCACACTTTTTGGACTACCATCCGGCCGGACAATGGAGATGACCGATTGGACTGGTTGAATCTATGGTGTCCGACCGGACATCGTACTATCCGATCGGATGTTGCGGCGAAATCAGCTGATTCTGAACGCAGATTTGGTAAGTGAATTATGCAAGGTAAGCCTGATTTGATGAGGATTGCGAAGAATATATGATGATTTTCGAATTCTTATTTTTGGTATTCAAGAAAAAAAATTAGGAACGTTCTCATTTGCAAAGATCCTTAGACTCCCTTCTCCTAAGTCTCTTACCACTATAAAAACCCAACGTAAGAGTACTTATTCTTCACAACTATCTTCTTCATTACAAATCCATGGTATTTGAATACTCATTGGAAGCCACAAGCTAAAACCCGCCTACCGTCAACTTTGGTTATGGTTGGGTCACTAGGAAGAAATATGAGGATAGGGCGGAGAGATTTGAAACAAAATTGGAGGAGCAACGGGAGACAATGAACGAGATAAGGGCCGACATCTCCAAATACATCTATGAGGAGATCGCATTAACGGAGGACATAGCCACACTCCGTAAGTACTTGTCAAGGGCGGATGATAGGATCATCGAGCTAAAGGCTAGAATCAACAAGATGGAGGAGGAGATTAAGGATCTCGAAGACGTAGCCTATGGACCTAAAGCCGACCCCATGCCCAAATAGCATTATAGGATCTTAGACCCTTGTTTACCTTAATTTATGAGATTATGTTCAGGATTTGGCTTGTTTGGTTGAATTTCTTGCTTAAATAAGAGCAATTATGCTAAATTATTGAATAAATAAAATGTATGCTTGAATTATTCATTGTTATTTAACGAATTTTATTTTCATGAGTATTGTAGGGACAAATTAATGTACATAAGTAATTATAATATATAAAAAATTATAAAGATAAAAAATAAATTTTACGACGAACAGTGCCATCCGACCGGATGGAGAGCACTATCCGACCGGACCAAACACTCTAGACTCACATTCGATCGGACAGCAGCATAATCCGATAGGACGACTACACAGAATTTATAAAAGACAGGTTTCTTAAACTGAATTTTCATAATTCAATTACATTCTCTTCTATTTTTACAGAGCAACAGAGGCAAACTCGATTTCAAGACAACCTTAATCATGAATTCTTGCAAACAAATTTATCCGATCGGAGAACTACATTCAAGCAATTCCATCAATTCGGACGAAAAAGAGCAATCCCAAATTGTTCCTTCAAACTTCAAGAACACGAATCTGCGATTCGAAAGGTAAAACGGCTTGAACTCGAACTCTTTAACTGCTTGGGAATTGGTTTGCAGAAATTGAGAAAGGGGAGTGATTGTCGGGAGAGATTGGAGTTGATTATCAGTTGAAAGTTTGGTGCACAGAAGGTGTTCGACGAAAGTCCTGAGAGAGGTTTTTGTCTTAAAATTTTCGAAATTTTGATTGTAATGGCTTCTGGTTCACGAACGAGGAAGGGCAACAATTCGGGAAAAGGCCAGGGGAAAGGAATGACCAATGTCGGGGGAGGGTTGGCTCCGTTCAAATTGATAGACGAGAGGGAGGTGATGTTGTTTAAATCCTTGACCGCAAGGGACTTCTACGCTACTCGACACTTAGATGTTGATTTTTGGAACCGCAAAACCATATTGGGCGACAAAACGACGGAGAAGTTCATGGAGGGTATCACGGCCCTCAACTTGGGGAATTGGGCGGAGGTTAAGCAACCCGAACAACGAATTCTTATATTGGAATTCTTCACAACATACAAGCCGGTTGCCGATGGCTCTTTCGATTGCCGACTCCGTGACCAACCCTTCCACACCTAAAAAGGAGACCTTGAAGAGATCTTCGGATTAAACAGCGACAAACCAGGAGACGAGTCGTTTCTACACGATGATTACAACAAGAAGGTTTGGTGGGAGAAACTTACGGGAGCACCACCTGAGCCCGGATGCCGTTTTAATTCCATATCATTATGATCGAACGTGATGTACTTGACGTACAAGCTCTTCATGCAAGTGTTTTTGGGAAAGGAGGACATGACTCGAATTTTGTCTCCGGGTTGCGAGCATTGTGGATCGCGCACCACTGGGGTGACGTGAAACTCTATCCACTACTGATGGCCGCAATAGAGAACGTTCAACGAATGAACGAGTGGAAGACGGTGAAGCTCACCTTGGGCACGTTCGTCACCGAGCTCGCACGGCACTGATTAGCGTAGATTTGTCCTTATTTTTATTAGCTTTTTAGTTCTTTTTCTGTTTGTTTTTGGGTATAAGTTGGATGATTTAAGCTTAATTTCGTATTTTTATATTTCCAGCTTATTTTACATTGTTTTGATCATAATTGATGAGAATAGGTGATTATTCGTTGTTTTTCACCTTACGGCTAAGTAACCGAAAGAGTTCAGCGCGTAAATAGATGAAGTTCGATGTTCAAAAGTGGAGAACGAGCTTTCCGGTTAACGAGTAGCAAAAAGATCGAGAAAATGAGACAGACCCTCAGTAGCGTCGATCGACGCAACCGTCGATGCGGACCCCTGCACGCGACGGTCGATGCTCTGTCGACGCAAGGCCGACGCAACTTGCAGTTGTGTCGATCCATGACCGCGTCAGTCGACGCCCCCGCTCAGTCGATGCGAGCACCCAGGCAGCATCGACGCCGAGAGCCAGCACGCATCGATCGACGCAGCGTCGACGTGGCTGCCCAGAAATGCATTTTTAGGGTTTCTTGTGCGCCAAGACATGATATATCTATAAATACCCTTCATATTTCGGTTTTTCATGAGACACACGTCTATCTACGAGTAGAGATCACTTCCTAGGGTTAGCCATCACAGAAACAACGCATTTATACACTCCGAAAATCAAGATTGAACATTCAAGATCCTTACGCTCAAGAATCACCTCAATTCGAGATTTCGTTCCAAACTCCGGATTCGCTGGAGATTTTTACCATTTTCTGTAGTTACAATAAGTACTCTAAACTCTTAGTTAATTTCATAGTAAATTTACTAGTTAATTCCGTAGTTAAATTCTTAGTTAATTCTAGAACTAGTTTAACTAGTTTAATCGTTTCATGCCTGGATATTGGATTGGTTTAGTTTATTTATGCTTAGTTATTCGTTTCTAGATTCTTATAATACAATTGCTTCGTGATAGTTAATTATATTCATGTTCTTAGATTCACTGCTTTTACTTCTTAGTTCTTAAGTTCAAATAGTTTAATTATTGCTCGTAGTTGATAATCTAGTTTAAAGTAATTAGATTAATTAGCCTTAGTTCAATTATTGCTTTAGTTTATAATGTTCAATTCAAAATCTTTAAAAACCCCCGATGTACATGTATTTTATGCTAGTTCATAAATTGAGAAAAACATCTAGAGACCGAACAGTTATTTCCTCGAGAGAATCGACTTGAGTAATACTCACCGCCCTACAAGTTCCTCGTACTCTTGCGAGCAAACTTACGTGTTTTAAATTAATTTTCTAAAAGGGGTGCACAAAAGTTTGGATCAAAAATTTGGCGTCGTTGCCGGGGAAGCAACGAGTAGGAATTAATGATGTTTTTCATGTTATTTTCTTTTTGAGTTATTGTTTTCTTTTTACTTTTCGCACTTAGTTTGGATTTTTGCCACTTGGTACGTTGATTTGTTGTTGAGTTTATGCAAGGTAGGCGATCACTTCAACGCGATTTTGCACCATTTATTGACAACATCCATCGTTCAAATCCACCGAGACCAAGACCCCTTATTCCCTAGAATGATTCTTCAACAGCGATTGATTTTGTTTGCGACCGAGTTCCCGACACAATGTTATGACACAATCAATTCGAAACGGCGATTCCCCACCATGATCACCTCCACGCCCAATGCGAAATGGGTATGGTAGTGAACCAATTGTTTTGCAAGGACAACCACAACCCAGAGCCTACTGGGCTAATTATCAGCAAAACGTGGAGAACATGAGACAAGAAGAAGGGAGAAATGAAAGGGTTGACCAACAGCACAACATAGTCAATCACCAACACAACTTGGCATATATGAGGCAAAAGGAAGAAAGGAACGACGATCTCAATTGTCAACGCAACATCGAGAACATGCCATTCAGAAATGAAGAATTTTTTCAGCATAACGAGCATGCTAACAATCATAGGCACGTGAATGATTGGTTGGCACATCAAAACCATGGCTACGAACAAGACCATTTTGAAAGGAGATATGAGCGCGATAACGATTACGACAGAAACGCATATGACAACCGCTACGAAAGAGCTCAGTACCAAGTTAGAGAACCAAGGGGAGATAGAGCACCTAGACAACGCAATTTGGCGCATCCGAAGGTTGTACCTTTTAGGTCCGCTATTGTTCTTGGACCAACCGCAAGGGAAGTAGAGATTAAACTGCACCAACTTAATTTACTCCCGACTTTCCACGGAGGAGCCCATGAAGACCCTTTGGCGTTTTTGAACTATTTCGTTGATAAGGTTGGAAGATTTGTGGTTCATGGCCTTAACCAAGAGGAAGTGCAAATGATTTGTTTCCCGTACAACATGAAGGACAAGGCGAAGTCATGGCTACTATCTCTGGAGCCTGGTTCGTTGACTTTCTGGGATATGATCAGCGAGAAGTTTTTAAATCAATACTATTCAGCACAAACAACGGGGCATATTCGGAGGCAAATTGATACCTTTGAACAATTGGAGGGAGAGCTATTTCATGAAACTTGGGAACATTACAATTCATTTTTGTAAGCTTTCCCCCACCACAACTATTCTCCAGATATGACTAACCAATTTTTCTTCGATGGATTGTTGGACCATGGGAAACGAGAAGTAGAGATAGCGGCAGGAGGAGATTTCGGAGATTGGACAGCCACCGAGGCGAGACGGGTGTTGGAGAAGCAAAGTGAAAAATCGAGACAAATCAACTCTCGGCCTCGTAAAATGAAGGTCAATGAGGCATCCATTCCTGATCTTGATTTAGATGACGGCAAATTAGTCAAGGCAAAGTGTGCAGAGATATTTGACGAGAAATTAGCAGCTTGGAAAGCTGAACGGGCAAGCAAGGCTGCCGCACAGAAGAATGCTGCAGCATTTAACCAATGCGGATCCCCCCAACATTTAGCAGACATGTTTCCTAATAATATTGAACAATAAGAAGACGTAAATGCAATCCAGAATTATCAAGGGCCTAAGAAATTTGTCTCACAACATGATAATCCTCTTTTTAAGTGGGGCCCAGGGAGTCCAAATTATATGCCACCTGATCCGCAGTACCCACCATCACATGCGCAAGCACCATTTCCACCACAACAAAATAATTTCCATACACAAGGGCAGGTTCCTACAACAGTTAAATTGACTGATCAGCTTTTGGTTTGGCAGCAGAATCAAGTGGCCGAAACTATTAAAAACCGAGATAGACTAGCGGACGTTCGAAATGAAATAACTGACATGAAAAAGGCTATTCTTGAGAATACAGCTGGGCTGAGGAAATTTGAAACAACAATAGGTCAATTATTGACTCACCTAGCCAAACTCTCGGACGAGAAGGGTAAACTTCCAAGTCAAGCAGAACAGGCGTGAGCAGTTCATGTCCTTCGCAGTGGAAAGAAGATCAACAATGGAGTAGTTGACTGAGATGATGAGGTCGAGGTCGAGAATAAAGCACCAACTCCTAGAAAGGGCGATGATTCTAAACTAGTAGATCAGCTGCATAAATCCTCTAATCGATACGTTCCTGGATGCATTCAAGGGACGATTCCGAATAACGCCCTTGGAAAAGACGATGTTCCTAAGCCACCACTGTCGAAGCAATAAATGATGCCGATCAAGGATGCTATTCCCTTTTCAAGCCATTTGCGTCCAGCGAAAGAGAACAAAAGGTTCATTGAACTTTATAATTTATTTAAGAACGTCAATATCAACTTGCCACTTTTGTAGGTGATCAAGACAATGCCTGCCTATGTAAAATTTTTCAAAGAACTTGCTTCAAGGGAGAGACGCTTGGCGAAAAACCACTTTGTAAAGCTGCCAAAGGAAGTTAGTGCGGTTTTTAGGAAGCCATTACCACCCAAGGAACGCGATCCTGGAAGTTTCTGAATCACTATTTCATTGGCTAATGGACAACAAGCAATAGGAATGTTGGATCTTGGAGTAGGAGTAAATCTGATGCCGTATTCGCTTTATCAAGAATTTGATCTTGGACCACTGAAGCCGACGACCATGCGACTACAATTGGCCGATCGCTCAATCCGGCTACCCTTGGGGATAGTTGAGGATTTTTTAGTACAAGTTGGAGAGCTCGTAATTCCGGTTGATTTTGTGGTTATGGACGTTGGCGAAGTACCAACTGAGAGCACAGATACCATTTTATTAGGGCACCCGTTTATGTCTACCTCCCGTATGCTAATTGATGTTCACAAAGGAAGGATGATAATGACCGTTTTGGGCAAAAAAGTGACGTTTTCTCTAAAGGATATTCAAAATACTCCTACCCCTGCCATGCTAGATGATTGTTCATTTGTTGATCCCATTGCATCATGCATTTACGAACTTAAAGGAGTCTTGATTGTAGATGACTTAGGCAACGGGGACGACGCCGAATTTCCAAGGAAGGAGGGGATGCACTGGAAACTGACTTCGGTGAGAAGTACGATGATTTTGATGATGAGAAGCACTTAAGTGGAGAAGATTTGATCGAAATAATAGGGATTGACATAAATGATATTATTGAAGAGTTTCGAGATGAATTTCATATGGAGATCATATCACCTAAACTCGAGGGGAAGGTGGAGTTGAAGCCACCAACAAATCATTCGATGTACGATTCCCTCGACCCCAACAAATATTTTAACTTTGCAAGGAACAAGGACGAGGCGTTCAACATCACTTGGATGCCAAATAGGAAGGAAAAAAAGGAGGTTCGCACCAATAGAATTAAAAGCTTGCAGTATGAGGCTGGGCAATTAGTGTTGTTTAATAACGAACGTAAATTTGACCCGACAAATTTCGAGGCTGCTAGGAGTGGACCGTTCTTTATAAAAGAGATGGACGAGTATGGAGTAGCCACGTTGTATAATGAGGTCGGACAATCATCCTTTCAAGTTCACAAACATAGACTGAAACCTTATCATGACGGAGGAAAGAAGAATAGAGATCGCAAGTCAGTGGAGTCTGGAGACCCACCATACGGTTGGAATTAAACGAACGAAATAGCGTCGAGCAAGCGACGTTAAAATTTGCGCTTCTCGGGATGCAACCCGAGCTTTTTGTATCCTTTTGTATTTTATTTTCAGCTTATTTTATGTTTTATTTAGGTTTTTATCTTTTTAGAGCAGATGGAAGAACTCAAATGAGGGAAACTGATAAATCAAGCGAAGAAAAATCGACCCAGAATTCCTCCCGCATCGACGCCGAGACTGCTCGCGTCGGTCGACGCGACGTCGATGCACCTGCCGAGAAATCGCTCTTTGTAGCGTCGATCTGGCTCACATCGATCGATGCAGTGTCGACGCGAACCCGTACCTGGCCCAGAACGTGTCTAAAACTGGATTTTGACCCGCCGACCTGACCCATCTTTGAACAACCCGTGGCCAAAACCTGCTCAACCTTATAAAAATCGCCCAAACCCTCGTTTTTCCCCTTTTCTTCACCTTTCAAATTCAACTTTTCAATCTATCTTGCCTTCTATCTTTCAATTTATTTCTTCTTTCAAATTCTTGCAATTCCCCACCAAACCACACGACCCAATTAACCAAGATTTTCCAGAACCCCCACCTCCACAATTCTATTCAAGCAAAATCTCCAAAACGGGCTAGGTGGGTTTGGAGCAACTCTTGGGCGAATTGATCATTTTCAAGGATAATAGTCGAGGTACTTTGCTTAAAACTCTCTTGGGACTATTATATTTGTTGATTGTTATGTTGGGATAGCTTTTGGTGCAAGGATTATTCATAATTTTAGTTGGTTGAACACGCACTCCAAGTGTTCGACGGAATTCCCCAAAGAGCCAAAAGTATTATTTTAAAGAGTTTTCATTCCCGGTCAACTTTTTATTGATTGACTATGTCTCGGGTGGGAAAACGTAAGGATATTTCGGGGAAATACGGAGCATCGTTCCCAATTTTTGACAAGAAGGAATGGGACGTTTTTAAGAATATTCGACAATGGGGTTTCGCGACCCACCGGACGATTAACGTGGACGGAATTGAGGAGGAAGCCTCGAATGGCTCGGAGCACCACACCGACCTTTCCCGCTATGTTGATGGCCTCGGGTGTGGCTATTTCACCCGTATGCACCTACCCGGATTTAGCGAGTTTATGCTCGAATTTCTCTCTACTTTGGCGATCCGGAACGACGAGACCTTCGCATGTCGACTAGGTGGGAACGATGTGTTTGTGAACGAGGAGATATTTGGCAACATTTTTGGTTTCCCGAACAAAGGGGACCACCCGGTGGGCATTCAAGGCTTTGATTTAGCCTCTTTTTGGGGGATGATAACCGGGGAAAACACGAGCGATTGCAAGCGATTACCTTGCACAAAGATTCAAGACAAATCCCTCTACGTCGCCTATAAGATCCCCGACCACATCATTTTGTGCAAAAACGAGGCCACCTACGCGACCAAGTTCGAGATCTACGTTCTCCAATTCCTTGTTGATGGTCGTCAAGTCCGGCTATACCAGTTGATTTTGAGCGGACTCTACAATGTTACCAAGGGTACGCCGGGTAGCAAGACACCTCTCCTTTCCTTCGCACCATACATTACTGGCTTCGCCCATCACTTTGGGTTCGATCCGGCTGAAAACGGACTTAGCCCACTCGGGATGACTTCACTTTCATTGACACGTGCCCCTGCACCCCGAGTGAGGTCCCTTACTCAAGGAGGCTCCTCGTCTCAAAACGACAAGGATGGCTATATGGAGCCGGACCCACGTACTAATTTGGGCCTGAGCCCCGATTGGGGCCAATTTTTTGAAGAAAACTGAGTTTCCCAATTGAAGATGTTCGACAAGCTCCAAATAATTGATGACAAGATTGACGCGAACCACGAGCAAAACCGTCGGAGCTTGAGGAAGATGCACGCTCGCATTTCGAGCCTCGAGGAACGATTTGAGGCGGCGTATCCCCAACCGAACATGGACGTTGATGAGAACCCTGAGGATGATGGATCCCGCGAGTTTTGATATCGTTGTATCTTTATTTTTATGCTTTTAATTAAAAAAAAATATAAAATATATAAAAAATCCAAAAATATTGTTATTTTCATTGCTTTTGTTTGTTTTGTTTTTCTTTGGACAATTTGCATCAAGTACGTTGAAGAAGCGGCCGATTGCACAAATCAACGAGTAGCGGCTCGACCTTTTATTTCAGGGATGTTTTCTTTTTCCTTCCTCTTTTTGATTTTTTGATGTATTTGTGGCAATCAGGAGATTGTCGGGATTTTTATAGAGGGGGGTGGTCGAGTATGATTTCTATTGCTTATTTGTGTAATTTTATTTGGCCTGTAATAATTAAATTCTAAACATTCTATTTCTACGCTTAATTGTGTTTGTATGGCTTGCCTGTCAAAGTTAACTATGTATGATTGGATGTTTTTATCTTTGAGCGTGCATAAGTGCATAAAAAATTTAAAAATTTTAATTATTATTTATATATTGTAAAATGGTACTTGGACGCAATCGATTTCACAAAACCCAAAAAGCAGCGTCAATTCAAAACTTTTTCATGCAAAAAGCCTGTGAGTAGCCTGAGTGATTATCATCATTGCATGTACTCGAATGAGTTTTGATTTGATATCTCTTTGAAACCGCTGTGTGTAGTTGACTTGAAAATGAGGTTAAGGCACAGAAAAAACCCTATTCCGGCCATATCCATAAAATTTTAGCCACTATAAATTCCGAATGAGCCAATCATAGCCAAATAATCCATGTCTATAGCCATGAGTATTTTTGAGACGACCTCTACAACCCATTAAAAGCGTGGGGTAGGAGTTCGTATTTTTATTGGTTATTTGAGTCTTGGGAATCTTTTTTATTAGGAATTTATTATTTTGTAATTAAGGACCACCATCTAAAAAAATTAATAAAAGAAAAAAAAAGAGAGACCCCATAAATAAGAATAAAAGGGGGTAAAAAAAAATATATAAGAAAGGATGGTGAGTCTTGTTGAGTAATTGCCTACGCGCTTATAAAGGCTTGTTTATTATTGTTTATTTTATTGTGAAGTCTAATGTTTAAAAGGCAAAAGAGTTGTGAAAGGAAGCGTATTATAAGCTTCAATTGTGTTTAAGTGGCTTGAGCGAAAAGTCAGTTTTAGAGTATCGAGTTGATAAATAGCCCAAGTTTAAGGGTTATGCTATGAGTGTTTAGTGAGGTTTTTATTTTTGAATGAGGTGAAGCAACTTTGCTTCGTGATTTGAATAGGTTAGGTGAGTTATTGATCATGTTAGATCGTGAGTTAGCCACACGACTTATATCTCCCACACCCGTCCAAAGAGCCTTACATTACAACCCGTAAGACCTTACCGATTCTTAATTTTGACAACACACTTAATTTGCGATTGAAAAGAGATTAATTTTCAGTGCTTGTTTATTGTGCATGTATTTGTATGATTTGAGTGTATAAACGTCCCATGCAGCGATGATTGAGTGCTTTTGAGTGAACACCATATATATATAATATATATATATATATATATATATATCCCTTTTTGAGAGGATGCATGATTTTGATTTTGAAACGACGATGTAATAAAGGTGGAGAGTTTGATGCTGCGTGATTTGTACCTATATTTTCAAAATTATGTATGTAGCATAGCAAGACTTATTGCTTGAACTGATTTTCATTCTTGTTAGTCTTTGAATCTATCGTTATTCGAGGACGAACAAACCAATTAAGCGTGGGGTAGTTGATTAGCGTAGATTTGTCCTTATTTTTATTAGGTTTTTAGTTCCTTTTCTGTTTGTTTTTGGGTATAAGTTGGATGATTTAAGCTTAATTCCATATTTTTATATTTCCAGCTTATTTTACCGTGTTTTGATCATAATTGATGAGAATAGGTGATTATTCGTTGTTTTTCACCTTACAGCTAAGTAACCGGAAGAGTTCAGTGCATAAATAGATGAAGTTCGATGTTCAAAAGTGGAGAATGAGCCTTCCGGTGAACGAGTATCAAAAAGATCGAGAAAATGAGATAGACCCTCAGTAGCGTCGATGCTACGTCGATGTGGACCCCTGAACGTGATGGTCGATGCTCTGTCGATGCAAGGCCGACGCAACTTGCAGTTGCATCGATCCATGACTGCGTCAGTCGACGCGAGCACCCAGGAAGCGTCGACGCCGAGAGCCAGCACGCGTCGATCGACGCAGCGTCGATGTAGTTGTCCAGAAATGCGTTTTTAGGGTTTATTGGGCGCCAAGACATGATATATCTATAAATACCCTTCATGTTTCGGTTTTTCATGAGACACACGACTATCTACGAGCAGAGATCACTTCCTAGGGCTAGCCAGCACAGAAACAACGCATTTATACACTCCGAAAATCAAGATTGAAGATTCAAGATCCTTACGCTCAAGAATCACCTGAATTCGAGATTTCGTTCGAAACTCCGGATTCGCTGGAGATTTTTACCGTTTTCAGTAGTTACAATAAGTACTCTAAACTCTTAGTTAATTATGTAGTTAATTTTCTAGTTAATTCCGTAGTTAAATTCTTAGTTAATTCTAGAACTAGTTTAATTCGTTTAATCGTATCATGCCTGGATATTGGATTAATTTAGTTTATTTATGCAATTTGATTTTTGCTTAGTTATTCGTTTTTAGATTCTTATAATACAATTGCTTCGTGATAGTTAATTATATTCATGTTCTTAGATTCGCTGCTTTTACTTCTTAGTTCTTAAGTTCGAATAGTTTAATTATTGCTCGTAGTTGATAATCTAGTTTAAAGTAATTAGATTAATTATCCTTAGTTCAATTATTGCTTTAGTTTATAATGATCAATTCAAAATCTTTCAAAACCCCTGATGTACATGTATATTATGCTAGTATGTAAATTGAGAAAAACATCTAGAGACCGAACAATTGTTTCCTCGAGAGAATCGACTTGAGTCAAACTCACCGCCCTACAAGTTCCTCGTACTCTTGCGAGAAAACTTACGTGTTTTAAACTAATTTTCTAAAAGGGGTGCACAAAATTTTGGATCAGGCACCATGGCGTCGACCCTTACGATGATGATGTTACATATCCGAGTGTGCCTATGCTTGTTGAAAGTAGAACTTTCAACAGTCAGTTTATATCTACCCCAGCCTTTATTATGGGCGCGGAGAAGACGAGGGCCGAAGCCGTTATGGATCCGGAAATGACGATGATGATGAGGATGAAGAAGAGAATGAGGAAAATGACAGGGAGGACGAGGACGACAGAACCTACGAGGAAGGGTACGAGCAAGATGAATACGGGGGAAGCTCGTACAGAGAAGGATCGGGTGATCACTAGTATTACTCGGAAGCGCGATGGAGGCACCAGCAGGATTTCCAAGCGAGCATGATGGATCAAATGAGTCAACTGAATGTCAATCAAGAAGAATACGCTCGGAACGCTCGCCAGGATGCGTGGGAGGCAAGAGAGGAAGCAAGGACGTTTTGAGGTTCCTTGGAGAGATTGGACACCAATATGACACAAACGACCCAATATCTCGCTAGGTTGAATGACAAAGTCCAAGACAACCATGGATACCTCATTGCCATTGATGAACGATGGACGACAATCGAGCATCACTACCCACCACCACCTCCGGACGACATGGACCAATAAGCAGCCTCGTGCCCCAATTTGTATCATTTCTATCCAAAATTTTATTTATGTTAATTTTTAATTTACGTTGGGTGCGTGAGTGTCTGTATTTAAATAATTTATTCAAATTCATTCATGTTGAACTGTCCCTACCCCATTGATTATATTTTTCAGCAACCAGGAGTTTGCTAATTTCTTTTTGCAGGGGGGGTGAAATCGGTCGATTTTCAAACAAAACAGGTATAATCCGGTCAGATGGGATGAATATCCGATCGGATAAAAAACACTTTTCTGTTGACCGATCGGACAACAATACTCACCGATCGGATATGTCAATTAAATATCATCCGGTCGGATGGGTGATGTATCTGGCCGGATGGAACTGTTTGCATGCATAATTCATATCGTTTCATATTATTTTCGTCATTTCATTTAGTAACTTCGTACGAATTAACCAAATTCTTATTTAAACCTTTGTCGAGATCATTCCCATTCTTATTGTGTTTGTACTGGCATGCCTGTCAAAATCATGTATAATGTGATCTCTCGTTAGAGTTTTTTTGAGCTTGTTTAGTGCAAAATCATCAAAACCTACTTATATATATTTTTTTAAAACAACACTTAATCATTAATAATTTTGTGAAGATTTCAAACTCGATCACCTTGGTTTCAAAGTTTGAATAAAACCCATGTGAGAAGCCTTGTGTGATTACCAACATTACATGCTTTGAGTCGATAAGTGTTTTGAGAAGTCTCTAAGTCGCATGTGTACATTTGATTTCGAATATGACGATAGGCACATATAAAACCCGACTCCAACTATATTCAAAAATAAAAACCACTATAAACCCCTAATGAGCCCCCTTTGAGTCTTTATTCCGTCTCTTGATAACCATGAGCTTCGTTATAGCTCTTATTAAATTTAAGTTTATGAGATGAGGGTTTATATTGGTCCATTGAGATTGACGAATGCAGGGTGGGGATTAGTGAGTAAAATATATATAGACCAATAATAAATATATATATATATATATATATATATATATATATATATATATATATATATATATATATATATATATATATATATATATATATATATATATACACACACACACACACACACACACACACATAATTAAGGATGCTTGAAAGCATCTAGTTGTTAAAAACGAGCCTATAAATAAAGGCAAGTATTTGGGTTTGAGGGTTAGAAATAACCTTAATTACAAATGGATAAGAATAGTATCGCATGGGTACTCTGGGAGGAATGGGGAGCAAATTATGCTCTATGCTTAAAAGTAATCGATTGAGTGAGTTATAGATTGCGTTTGTTCACAAGTTACCCACACATCATTATATATGACATACCTTACTAAAGAGCCCACATTACAACCCTAAAAAGTCCTAATCTGATTCTTGACTAAATGTGCACATATATGCGATGTACGAGTCTTTAATTTTCACGAGTCGTTGAATGCATGTTTATGATTGGGTCGAGCGTATACACGAACCTTTTGAAAAACATGAGCAAATGAGTGCACAAAAATATATTTCCTTTTTTAGAGGACGCATTCTTTTGATATCAAGGTGAAAAGGTAATAAGAACTTAGCTTAAGAGTTTTCAACTTAAGTATTTATATTTTCAAAATAAGTATATGCGCAACATGACTCTTTGATCTAACAACTTTCACACTTTCTTAATTTTGATTCTTTCGTTTGTTCGAGGACGAACAAACTAATAAAGCACGAGGTGGTTGATTTGTACATTTCTGTTACACTTTTGTACATATTTTGAGTCATGTTTTAGTCTTTTTACCATCTTCTTAGGTCAAGAATAAGCTATTTTGCATGATTTTGCATTATTTAGCCTTTCGCTTAGCTTTTCGACTTTCCATTCAATGATTTGCCATTTAGAGACATTTTTTATTATTTTTCCCTTTCAGCCGAATCAATTGACAAAAATCGGGAAATGAAGACCAGGAATCAGCACTCGAAGTAGCCAAAAGAACAATTATCCGACCGGATAAGACCCATAACCAATCGGATTGACCTTCAAGACACGCACCGATTGGAGAAGACCTATGTCTAACCGGTCAAGATGACAGAGATTTTCTTCCGATCGGATTCGAACGTTACAAATGCAGATTTTTGGGATTCTTCAGTTACGAAATGGTTCTTGAGCCTATTAAACTCATAAATCTACAGAGAATGATCATCCTTTCACCCACAAGACTGGATCATATTAATTGGGAGAGAAATTGACAACTTTCTCGACTTTTGATATATAGCCCTTACGACAATAATATTTAGAAGTTCGATCGGTTCGGATTGAAGACGGAGGTTCGTGACAAGCTTCTGGAATACAGCGAGGGTCATTTCATTTCCCGGATTAGCAAGGATTTGGCAAGATTCACCGTAGTATCGTGATTGAGAAATCTCACGATTTAGTAATCTCTAAACTTTATCTCGTAGTCTAGTTTCATAGTTTATGTTAGATAACGATTTCGTACTATTGTGTTGGATGTATCATGTGTATCGTTTGTGATCGATTATTTATGAACGATTATTGACGTTTTGTTTTATGATCATTGGCGATTCGTATTATTCAGTTTTGAATGATTGGTTTGGTTGTTCGGTTTTGATCATGTTTTGTGAATGCTTATTAACTGTTCTATTAAATGTCTGAATGAGACTCGGTAGAACGGTCTTTAGAATAAGTTATAAAAATCATTGTTGAGTTTGTTTATTGATTAAGATACTCTTGCGAAGAGGTTGACACCCACGAAAAAGGATATGTTATCGAGTTTTTAAAATTAAGTACTTTGGTGATTTTCGAAACAAAAACCCCATTGATCGCATGTTTAGTATTAGATTTTTTTTAATAAACATTGTTGACTCCGTATTTCCACTCCTCGAGAGATCGACCTTAGTTTAACTTACCGACCTACAAGTGACCCCGTTCTCTTTCGGGCGAGATAATCTTTTCAAACGTAGATGCTCATTAGTTTAATTTGGATTTTTAATTTTGAATAGAGTAACACAAAAGCTCGGACTCAAATTTCTCATTATCTGAGATATCAGGAATAGTAATCAACTAAGGCTAGAGATACCAGAAGCAATGCCCTTGCCCTTTGAAAGACGTGACAATACATGGCTAATAGTTCACCATCATCTAATGGGTAAGAGATCGGATTAGCAGAAGAACGAGTACATCAAGCCATAAGAAGCAAGTAATTTGAATCGAAAACAATTTACCAAACCTCCAAACAAAATTTTGAAGAAGAATCACCGGGGGAGTGAGTAGCTGGAGAGATGATAACAGAGTAGGCTCAAAGGTGTGAGTAGTAATATTCGGTGGTGATTGAATAGGTGGAGGTGGTGAATTAAGAACAATAGGATGCAACGACCACCTAAGTTCAAAAGATGTTACCCTTGGTGTCGCAACACCCTTAGGCTTATTTTGTGCGGCAGATCCATCAGTGATCTAAGAAGTTATGGATGATGGTGGTGGATTTAGTGGAGATTCATACATGGTAGCGGAGCATAGGTAGGTTGGAGGCGGAGGTGGAGGAGAACAAACTCTTTCTTAGGCTTCAAAAGAATGACTTGACATTGAGTCTGAGCTTTTGTGTTACTCTTTTCAAAATTAAAAATCCAAGTTAAACTAATGCGCGTCTACATTTGAAAAGGTTAGCTCGCCCGCAAGAGAACGGGGTCACTTGTAGACTGGTAAGTTAAACTCGGGTCGATCTCTCGAGGAGTGGAAATACGGATTCAACGATGTTTATTAAAACACAAATTCTAATACTAAACACGCGATCGATGGAATTCTTATTTTGAAAATCACCAAAGTACTTAATTTTAAAAACTCGATAACCTATCTTACTTCGAGGGTGTCAACCTCTTCGCAAGAGTAGCTTAATCGATAAACAAACTCAACAACGATTTGTATAACTTATTCTGAAGACCGTTCTACCAAATCTCATTCAGACATTCAATTGAACAGTTGATAAGCATTCATGAAACATGATCAAAACGGAACAACCAAGCCAATCATTCAAAACTGAATAATACGAATCACCAATG
Organism: Phtheirospermum japonicum; assembly: GCA_014905375.1. Classification (NCBI taxonomy): domain Eukaryota; kingdom Viridiplantae; phylum Streptophyta; class Magnoliopsida; order Lamiales; family Orobanchaceae; genus Phtheirospermum; species Phtheirospermum japonicum. The sequence continues at coordinate 49,228 of BMAC01000345.1, forward strand.
ATCATAAAACAAAACGTCAACAATCATTCATAGATAATCGATCACAAACGATCCACATGTAACATCCAACACAATAGCACGAAATCAGGTTGATTCACATGTTTTTGCTACACTTTTTGTACATATTTTGAATGTGTTTTAGTTAGAGTTGTTGTTAATTTTGGTATAAGTTGGATAGATTAAGCATATTTTTGTATTTATGTATCTATGGATTATTTTACTGTGTTTTATGTTTATTTAAGGGATTTGGAAGTGTTTTGATCATAAGATGGATGAGTTTGGGCCCGCGAGTGGAGTTTCAAAGAAATTGGACCCCGATTTGACGTATTACCTCTGACACTGGGTGTGTTGTCTGCACTAGGTTACCCAGTGTCAGCACATCCGGTAGGATTGACCGCACGAACGATCGGATAAAAATCACTGGACAACCATCCGGTCGGATGGACTTGACTCCGACCGGATGACACTGGGTAATTCTTCCACACTAGGTTACCCAGTGTCAAACGTTACAAACTCAAAATTTGAAGAATCTTCAGTTACGAAATGGTTTTTAAAGCCATTAAACCGAAGAAATATTAGAGGAGTGAAAGGGGGGATCTGAAGGCTACAAAAGGCCAAGAACTCAGCCACATTCATCCATCCGTCCATGTTCGAAGATTAAAAATCCAAGTTAAACTAATGCGCGTCTACGTTTCAAAAGTTTAGCTCGCCCGCAAGAGAACGGGGTCACACTTAGACAGGTAAGTTAAACTTGGGTCGATATCTCGAGGAGTGAAAATACGGAGTTAAAAATGTTTATTAAAACACAAATTCTAATATTAAACGTGATCATCGGGGATTTCGTTTCGAAAATCACCAAAGTACCTAATTTTAAAAACTCGATATCCTATCTTGCTTTAAGGGTGTCAACCTCCTCGCAAGAGTATCGATAACAAACTCAACAACAATTTTTATAACTTGTTCTCAAGACCGTACTACCAAATCTCATTCAGACATTCAATCGAATAGTTGATAAGCATTCAAGAAACATGATCAAAATGGAACAACCAAACCTATCATTCAAAATTGAATAATACGAATCACCAATGATCATAAAACAAAACGTCAACAATCGTTCATAGATTATCGATCACAAAAGATCCACATGAAACATCCAACACAGTAGTACGAAGTTTTTATCTAACATAATCTATGAAACTAGATTATGAGATAAAGTTTAGAGATTACTAAATCGTGAGATTTCTCAATCACGATACTACAACGAATCTTGCCAAATCCTTGATAATCCGGGAAATGAAATGAACCTCGCTAAATTCGGGAAGCTTGTCACGAACCTCCATCTTCAACGATAATTCGAACTTCTAAATATTATTATCGTAAGGGCTATAGATCAAAAGTCGAGAAAGTTGTCAATTTTCTCTCCCAATGAATATGATCCAGTCTTGTGGGTGAAAGGATGATCATTCTCTGCAGATTTCTGAGTTTAATAGGCTCAAGAACCATTTCGTAACTGAAGAATCCTGAAAATATTCATCTATAATGTTCGAATCCGATCGGATTACTCATTGGTCCAATCGAATGAAAATATATGTCCTCTTGACCGGACGGACGTAGGTCTTCTCCAATTGGTGCTTGTCTTGAAGGTCAATCTGATTGGTTATGGGTCTTATCCGGTCGGATAATTGTTCTTTTGGCTACTTCGAGTGCTGATTCCTGGTCTTCATTTCTCGGTTTTTGTCAATTGATTCGGCTGAAAGGGAATAACAAGAAAAATGGCTCTAAATGGCCAATCATTGAATGAAAAGTCGAAAAGCTAAGCGAAAGGCTAAATAATGCAAAATCATGCAAAATAGCTTATTCTTAACCTAAGAAGACGGTAAAAAGACTAAAACATGATTCCAAATATGTAAAAAAGTGTAACAAAGACGTACTAATTAGACATCTAAAAAGAGTTTAAATAATCTTGCATGAAAGATGTTAATCACAAAAGTCATACCATGAAAATATAAAAAGCTCATAAATATTTGAAAAATAAAGTGAAGCATGCATGTGTTATTTGAGAAGTCACATAATAATAGATATAATAGATCCAAGAGTTCCTAAAAATATTAACCTTAGAAAAATCCCACCAAGAAATGAATTTAGAAACATAACTAGGTTAAGATCCATCATGATATGGATACCCACAATTACTAAGGGAACGAAATCCACTTTTGACACAAATCACCATAAGATATGAAAATCTTTTTTGTGATTGTGAAATTCTTGTTTATAATGTAAAAGTTGATCATCTTTTATGATTGATTCATTGAAATAAATTAAAACAAGAGATGAGATTTATTCTTTAGCTTTAAGTTGAAAAACACTCTATACAAAAAGACCAAGAAGTTTGAGATTATATGTGAAGTCTCTATGTCTTTTACACTTTTGGGAGTCATGACTACAATTTCTAACAGAGATGTAGTTTTGTGCTCATGATCAATGATTTAATCATATCGAGAGAAAGGTTAAACCATACTATTTTTATGAGTTTATTATGTCATCGATTGTTCATCAACAAAACAAAAACATTCCATTTTTATGAGTTTAAATAGAATTAAGTTTTCATAATTATATTACTTTTTAGTTCAATTGGTCATTGTGGAATATGAACTTGCTCGTCAGTATCCTACATCTACACCATTCACTTACACTTAGATATTAAATAAATTAGTGTGCCAAAGTTTTGATCCTAAGATCAAAGAAACTTGTCATCGAAACAAGTCGACGAGTGAGAGAAAAGATGGCTTCCGTACCATAAGTCGACATGAATGACCAAATCAAATAATTGCAAGCGCAACTTCAAGCGTTGCAAGAACAATTCCCACAACAAGCACCACCACCCGCTCAAAATGAACCACCGAGATGAGTCATATTCTAACTCGATGGGAACCGAGCTTACAGAGAAGTTACTGGTCCAATAATCAGTGCTAATAATTTTGAATTGAAGATTGAATTTATCGTGATGGTTTAACAAAATCAATTTGCTGGAAGTGCTAATGACGACCCAAATGCACACTTAGTAAATTTCTTGAGATATGCGGAATAATCAAGATTAATGTATGTCGGATGAGCAATTAGGCTTCGTCTTTCCCCATTCTCTTTGAGAGACAAGGCCAAGTCTTGGTACAATATGCAGGGATTTGAAACTGTAGACAAAAGGAGAAAAAATGTGTCAAAAGTTTCTCTTCAAGTTTCTCCTCCAAGCAAGACATTGAAGCTATAAAGAAAGATTACTCAATTTTATCAACTCAATGGAGAGCAATTTCACGAGGCATGGGAGAGATTGAGAGAAATTTTGAGGCATTGTCCTCAACATGTTTTCCAAATGATCAACAATTTTGTTATTTTCACATTGGTTTAAGCGAGCAAACGAAGGCTATGGTGAGTTAGTTCATGACTTTCACATTGGTTCGCTATCTTCACATTAGTTTGATCAATAAGTCATGGACCTATTTGCTATTTGAATTTCTATTGAGTTTGTTTTATCGTCCCAATCATTAAAACTGTCGATTTCAAAGAAGTTAAAGATTGGGACGATAAAACCAACTCAATAGCACTTCAAATAGCGGATAGGTCCATGACTTATCCAAAGGGTATTGTAGAAAACGTGCTTATTAAGGGTAACAATTTTTTTTCCTATTGATTTTGTGATTTTAGATATGCAAGAAGATAGGGGTGTCCCATTGATTCTCGAAAGCCCATTTCCAGATACAAGTGGGACATTAAACGACATGAGAAAATGTAAACTCATCTTAAGGGTGAATGAAAAAAGTACCGTATTTCCTATCTATAGAAAATCACAGTTCAAGAATGGTGAATCAATCAAGTCATAAATCGAGGTGCGTGTTATTGATGATGATAAAGAAGAAGATGATAATCTCTCACTTAATTGTGCGATTCATTAAAATGAAAGGTCTTTGAGCTAAAAACGTAAAATTTAGTCAGTCGCACTAGAGTTATTAAAAATTTAATTTGTTTGCAAGTGAACTATTCTCCTTAGCAATTATGATTAACCACAATAATTGGGAACCACCACCAAATATCATATAATTATATTCTCCTAATATAGGTGACACACCAACATGTTCATTCATGGACCATAAAATCATATTGTTGCCTAAATATATTAACTCTCTCAATGCAATGCTTTTGTCATCTTTCAAGATCTTGACAACATAATATAGTTCAAAAGAGAGAGAAAAATATATTACCATAATACATTCGGTAGATGTACAACCAAACTTACCATCTCTCAAGGGTAATAACTGGCTCTTCAGTAGAAACAGTGTCATCTATTCTTCAAAATATCGAACATCTCTTAGTTGCAACTTACCAATTCAGTCCAAACTCATAACCAAATATTTTACCATCACCTCCACTCCACCAAAACACAAAAAACCAAATCCAAGAAAAATAAAAATAAGATATCAAAGCATGGCTGTAACTGTCGTTCTACCATGGGCTTACAAAATCCATAACTACCATCTTCGTCAAAGATGGTCATGCGCAGCAACTCAAAAACCCAAACACATCCCGAACGGCCATCGAATACACTTTATTTAAGCTAAGAGTAGCCTAAGCAATTTCAACACATAAATTAAAAGGAGATCAATAATAAAACCAGTAAAAATGAGTAGGAGAAATTGCTTGAATTTTATTGCTGAAAATCAGGTCGGATCGGCCTTGGCCGGATCCTTTTACAAAGGTTGGATCTCTTAATACAATCTCTCTCTCTCTCTAAAACTCTCTATGTATTTCTCTCTCTAGAAATTGGGATCCTTTTTCTCCCTCTCTTGTAGAGTCTGTTTATAGTTTCCCATTGAAACCGTAATTGGACACTTGTCGCTTTTCTATTGGTTCATCAATTTCCTGATCACCTTTCCACTGCCTTAGTGCCAACCTCGTGATCACATTTCCACCGCCTTAGTGCTGACCTCAGCTATTTTCTTTGCCGAATGAGTCCTGAAATACTTTTCTGATCTTCTGTTCGAAAAGTCCAACTCGGTAGGGATGATTTAAAAAGTACTGCTGAACGCGTCGTGCATGCCGGAGGAGCTGTCCTGGTCGGTTTGGACTGTCCTAGTCAGTAGCTCCCCAGGTCGGCAAATTCAACTCAATGGATGATTAATAAAGTTCCGCTGAGGGTGCCGTGCATGTGTCGGAGGAGCTATTTTGGTCGGCAGCTCCTCAGGTCGGAAAATTCAGCTCTATGAATTATTAAGAAAGTTCCGCTAAGGGCATCGTGCATGTCTCAGAAGAGCTGTTCTGGTCGGAAGCTCCTTAGGTTAGCAAATTCAGCTCGACCAATTATTAAGAAAGTTCCTCTGTGGGTGCCATGTATGTGTCGGAGGATCTGTTCTTGTCGGCTGCTCCCCAGCTCCTCAGGTTGGCAGCTCCTCAGCTTGGAATCTCATCAGGTTGGAATTTTAGCTCGACGGATGATTAAGTTATTTGAGAGACTCATGAAGATCTACGGGATCAAGCAGAAGATAGCTACACCATATCATCCCCAAACTTCAGGTCAAGTCGAGACAAGCAACAAACAAGTGAAGAGCGTATTAGAGAAGATGGTGCAACCTTATCTAAATGATTGGTCAAGAAAGTTACACGACATATTGTGGACCCTTCGGACGGCTTACAAAATGGTTTTAGGCACGAGCCCTTATCATTTGGCGTTCGGGATGTCTTGAGATTGAGCATAAGGTGTTTTGGGCAATGAGAGACGTGAACATGGATTTGAAGGAGGCCGGTCTCGAAAGGATGCTGCAAATGGAGGAGTTGGATGAGCTTAGGAATGCTCAATATGTCAATGCTCGCATTTATAAAGAGAGGACCAAGCGAATTCATGATGCGAGGTTAGTTCCGAAGAAGCTAGAAGTTGGTATGCCCGTTTTACTCTACAATTCCCGCTTGGCTCTTCATCATAGCAAGATGAAGTCCAAATGGATGGGACCCTATACGATTGACAATGTTAATCCGTGTGAGGCGGTGACCTTGATCGACCCTAAGACTCAAGATTGATTCCAAGTCGATGGCCATCGGGTCAAGCCTTACTGACATGGCTTCCTTTTTCCACCCGACGAGGAAGTGATCGATTTGGTGGATCCTCCCGCTTCAAATTCTTCATGAGAAAAAGGGGAGTATGTCGAGCTAGCTACGTTAAACAAGCGCTTCTTGTGAGGCAACCCACATTCTTTTCACTTATTTCTTTTTCTTTATAGCTTCCTTACTTTCTTAATTTATAAAAACACAAAAACATTCAAATAATCTTTAAAAAAAAAGAGGGAGAAGAAGAAGGGAATTTTTTTGTTGCTTTTTGGTTCTTTTCTCTCGCTTCCATACCGTCTTTTTTATTCTTTCAATTTTATCATTTTATGGTTAATTGGGTCTAATTTGAGCATATGTGTGGTTCTCACTAGGTTGTACGTCGTGGGAGATAAAAAGACTTTGAGGAGCGAGTTTGGGTATGTTACTTTGTGTCAAAAGTGTCAACACTTGTGCCTTCAGCTAACTCAAAAAGGGCAAAACATTCTGAAATGCTTGCCAAGGCTTGCCATGGACTAGCCAAAGCCCGCGCCTGCTGCTGGCACTTGCCAAGTTCCTCGCTGAATCCTGTGCCAGCGCTCCTGGGCATTTGCCACGACTCATGCCTCGCGCCTCAAGTCCCAAACCCGCATTTGCTGCTGGCACTTGCCAAGTTCCTCGCCAAATCCTGCGCCAACACTCCCTGGCGTTTGCCACAACTCGCGCCCCACGCCTATCAAGCCAAATGCTAGCTGGCGCTTGCCCAAGTTCTAGCCAAAACCCACACCTTCTACTGGCTGGCGCTTGACTCAACTCACACCACCTCAAGCCAAAACCTGTTTAATAAAAAAAAAAAAGAGGGAAAGAAAACGAAAAAGGGGGAGATAAAAAAAAAAGACAGAAACTGTGAGAAGGGGGAAACAATTTCATATCATTCAAACCAAGTCCTTACACACCAGTTCCGATTTTTCACAAATGCTTCGATTCTACCCACCCGATTTCCACTTTAGTATGCATTCTTCGTCTATTTTCATCGAACCTCTGTTCTCTGGTCATCTTCTCCGGGAAAATCCATTAAACACTCTGCCCTCTTTTCTCCATGGAATTTCAAGGTAATCTTTAATAAGTAGCTTGGAACCTTCTTCTCCGAACCCCTTATTACGTACGAACTCATGAATTAAAATGGTTAGTGTGTACTCTTATACCCATTTGCACCCAATTCTTTGATTTATTACCTTGTTCATCACATGTTCGACAAAATGCCCAAGTGAACATTCGTCATTTTCCTTTTAGATTTTGATTTTGAACCTTCCATAATAATGGACATGAACACCTAGGAGAGTGATTTTTTTCTATTTGGTAAGCTTAAATTCCTAACCTCCGTCCGATTTATACTATTAACCCAAACGTAAGCTATCCGACCGTAATTTCCTCCACTAATTCCAAGCTAATGCCTCCAAGAGCGTCTAAAAAGGGGGGTAAGAGAGTTTTGTCCCATTCAATCGGGTCTCGTAATGCCATTTCCATGGAAGATGTCTCTAGATTCGAGACATTTTCAAAGAGGTCCGTTGCCGAACCCCGAGTGTTTATGATAAAGGAAATCGAGGAGGATGCCACACGACCCGATCATTCGATTGACGTGGCCATGTTATGAATGATCAAGTTATTTGGTTGCGACCGGTTAGCAAGTTTGCACGGGCCAAGTTATCGGGAGCTTATTGTCAAGTTCTATGCAACTTTTGTAAGAAAGGACTCTGTTTTACTTGTAGGCTCATCGGTAAAGAGATTGTGGTGGACGAGAGCGTGATGTATCAAGTCTTGGGGTTAGTGTTTGGCGGAGAGAAGGTTCATTTGGACGCAAGTGTCTCCGAGCCGGAAAATCAAAAAACCTTGGAAAGATATTTCGAAGGCCGACGCGGTTAAAGATGACAAGAGAGGAGTGTCGTGGGATATCGAAGACGAATCTTATTTTTACATGCATAGGTTCATAGCTCATATTATCCTCAGGAAGCAAGAAGCAAGCAAGATTACTCGGGTCGAGTTGGTGCTATTATGGTGTGCACTCCAAGGGATACGTCCGTGTATCCTTTCGGTCATAATGTCCACAATTGAATCTCAAGTGGTCAACCCCAAGCTCATACTTAGCTTCAGACCCTTTATCACCGCTTTAGCTGCGCACGCGGGAGTAGACGTGCGAAATTTGGGATACTCAACCTTAAAGCCCGAAAGTTTAATCTTATCGCCCAAGATTTGAAGACGCAATCGATGAAGAAAAGGAGGGTTTCAAACCCCTCATATCTATTCGAGGGACCCTCCCATAGTCATGCCGAGGATTCACCCACGGCTCCCGATACCCCTTTGGAAGGGTGGGTGGGGTTTTATCGAGAGGTGCGGGATTCGAGAGCGGCAAGGGAGCGTCGGGATGAAGAGAATAAGGATTTCCGAAATCCGGTGATCGATCGTCTCGACCAAAACTTTGAAGCAACGAAAGTCTTGCAAGACCGTCAAGATCAATATCGGAAGGAATGCCGCAAGGAATACAAGACTTTACTAAATTTGCTCATGACTTGCATGTGTATGAATAAGAATGCGGTTGATAAAGATGAGGAATCGAAGGAGGAGGGACGAGCCATTAGAAAGTGGGGTAAGAACTTGCAATTCAACAAGGGGTTCGGGATGGAGCATGAGAATGTGAATGAGGTGGAGAGCATTGGAGGAGAAGGGCATGAAAGCGGGCCGATGGCGAATCAAGAAGATAACGCAAGGGGAAAAGAGATTGTGGTCTTCACGAGAAGGAAGAATCGTCCGAATGTTGAAGTTGAGACAAGAGGGAGCGAGGAACTAGACGAGGATGACAATATCGAAGATGACGATGATGATGCTCAAGAAGCGGAGAATATGAGGGCGATGACGATTCAATCCGAGAGTGTAGAGGAGGATGATGGTTATTTCGACACTAGTCGTCCATCATGTGCGAAAGATGATGAGTCCGTTGCTCCTATTCATTGGTATGGCATGGAGGACGTTGATTCGGAGAGTGATGAGTAGGCAATGCAGAGAAGAAGCGAAGAGCACGAACCTTTTCAATCTCTTAAACTAGTAGTTTTATTTTGTTATGTTTGTTATTTGGTACTTTTGGATTATTTGGAGATGTTTGGACGTTTACTTTATGTCTTTAGGTTTATTAGCTTTGTTATTTGGTCTTTGATCACTTATCTATCATGCCTATGTTTTCTTGTCACTAATTTTGTTTGATTACGGCTTTTCACGCTTATAACCTTTTGTTTTCCGACTCCAACTATGATTGTTTTGTCAAGATAATAGCGTACATGAATCTGGGAGGCTCAAACTGTGTTAGGATGATCTCTCGGGTCATTTGGTTGCTTAAGTGGACCCCACAGAGCTCGACCTAAACTCGCTCGATTGGGAAGCTTCTGTCTCACCCTCCTTTTACTTGTTTTTCATTAAAATGCAATGAGGGCATTGCACGGTTTAAGTGTGGGGTGGGTATGTGGTTAGGGTACGAGCGTCACAAAGCATGATTTATCTTTCTTAACTCGCATTCTTGGTGAAGTGACGCTTACTATTTACGCTTTTATATGGTTGAGTTGGTTTTTGTGTCTTTTGTGTGTCTATTACATGTTTAAGCAATCTCCACATGCTTGGAAGTTTGAATAGTTTACTTATCGGGTTTTTACATGTTTATGGCCTCTTGCGTAAGGAGTTAGATTTTTTTGTTTCATCCAAAACTCGCTTATATATATATATATATATATATATATATATATATATATATATATATATATATATATATATAATCAACATTCTATCGTGAAAAGATTGCAACGCTCTAAAAAGCTCTTTGGATTTTGCTCCCAAACTCGGTGCAAACTAGTGAGTAGCCTTATGTGAATTATTGGTCTTGCTTGCATTTTTATGGAAATTGCATTGAGGAGGTTTGATTTTGCTCGTATATGATTAAATTTGGAAATGACCTCGAGGCACATAAATTACCCTTATTCCGGCCATATCCAAATATATAAGTTACTTAAAAATCCCAAATGAGCCCCCTTGAACCAATGCCCCATTTCTTGTTAGCCGAGCTCAGTTTTAGCTCTTATATCTTCATAAGTTGTGAGGTAAGAGTGCATGATTAGTTGACGAGAAATGTGAGGGAAGTCGATTGTGGGTTTCGGGTTTTGAGTTATTTATACAAAATAAAAAAGAAGAAGAAGAAGAATACTCCAACACAAATCACGAAAAGTGATAAAGCGTGCGTTCATGTGAAAAGCCTAATTTAAAGGCTAAGTTTAGTGAAAAGAATCAAATTCAAAAAGCTTCTAAGTGTTGTGAAATAAGAGTCGGGAAAGAGTGAGTGAACGAAAGGGTTTCGAACGAATGTTTGGTAATTCGGGAAAGGAGAAGCAATCATAAGCTTCGAGTTTTAGAAGTTAGGATTTCGTGTATTATTGATCACGTTTGATCGTGTGTCAGCCACTATATCCAAATAATCCATACCTTGCCAAAGAGCCAACATTACAACCCAAAATAAAGACCTCTTTCGATTCTTGTTTGGTCATGTACAATGGGTACTTTTGAGTTTTCGATTTGTGAGATATTGTCGAGGTGCATGCATTGTCCGATTTGAGTGTATACACGTCCCATATAAAACACTTGAGCGAATTGAGCGAACACCCTCAAAGTTCTATTTGTTAGGAAGTCATTGATTTGGTTTTCATTTGAGAAAGAGTAATACGAGCAATGATTGACGATAACAAGTTTATGTTGATAATTTCATCATATTAAATAGGATAAGCACAAGGATTTTTCTTTTTACATAATGTTCATTGCATGTACATTCTCGATTCTTTTTGTTGTTCGAGGACGAACAAACCGATAAGTATGGGGTGGGTGTTTTGCATTTAATTGTGGTGTTTTTCTTGTGTTTTTAATTAAGATTTTATATGGTTTTTATTAGATTTTTGAGTCGATTAGCTAAGTTTTTAGGTTGTTTTTATTATATTAGTGTTTTTTGTGTTTCTTCGTTGATTTGTTGATTAAAATGGGTTAAATGGTTTTAATTGATTTAAGATTTGGTGAAATTGTTGGGTTTTTATGTTCAAGATTCCTATTTCATAGGTAAAGGCATTGAAGACTAAAGTACTAGCCAAGGCACACCAAACTCCAAGCCAAACTTGACGCCAAGAGAGGCTCAAAAACCCTCAAACATTCTGGAATACTAGCCAACTCGCGCCACAACTCGCCAAAGTAGGCGCCAGGCATTGGCGTTTGCCAAAAATCTCGCCAAACATGCCGCTAAGCGTCCAGTGTTTGCCAAGACTCTCGCCCAAACAGCCGCCAGGCGTCGCGCGTTTGCCAAAGTAGCAGCCAAGATCCACGCCAAGCGCCCGCTGGCACTTGCCAAATCATATGCCAAACCTCTCGCTCAGGGTAGCACCCGATGCTTGCCAAAAGTCACGCCAAATGCCCAGCCATTAGCGCCCAGAGCTTGCCAAAACGCTCACCAAATAAATCACCAAGGTTCCCTCTCAGCACTGGCGTTTGCTAACCCATTCGCCACAACTTGCGCCAATGTGTAAAAATCTGGTCAAAACCTGGTCAAACCCGGGTAATTCAAGCTTTAAGGGCTAATTTGGCCCATCTTGACTCAATTAAACCTAGTATAAATAGAACGTAACTCTCATTTTGTAAGATATCTCTCATTTTACCCAACTCATGCATGGATTAGGAAAAATGAGAGATATCTTCCAAAATGAGAGTTAGGTTCTATTTATATTAGCTTTAATTGGGTCAAAATAAGCCAAATTAGACCTTAAGGCTTCAATTCCCCGGGTTTGACCAGGGTTTGATCGGATTTTTACACACTGGCGCAAGGTGTGGTGAATGAGTTGGCAAACGCCAGTGCTGAGAGGGAGCCTTAGTAATTTCTTTGGCGAGCATCTTGGCAAGCTCCGGACGCTAATGGCTGAGCATTTGGCGTGACTTTTGGCAAGCGTGGGGCGCTACCCTGAGCGAAAGGTTTGACAAATGATGTGGCAAGCGCCAGTGGGCATTTGGCGTGGATCTTGGATGCTACTTTGGCAAACGCGCGACGACTGGCGGCTGTTTGGGCGAGAGTATTGGCAAGAGCTAGATGCTTAGCAGCATGTTTGGCGAGAGTTTTGTCAAACGCCAAGGCCTGGCGCCTACTTTTGCGAGTTTTGGCGCGAGTTGGCTAGTATTCCAGAAAGTTTGGGCATTTTTGAGCCTCTCTTGGCATCAGGTTTGGCTTGGAGTTTGGCGTGCCTTGGCTAGTACTTTAGCCTTCAATGCCTTTACCTATGAAAATAGGAATTTCGAACATAAAAACCCAAGAATTTCACCAAACTTTAAATCAATTAAAACCATTTAACCCCTTTTAATCAAGAAATCAACAAAGAAACATAAAACCCTAAAATAAGAAAAATAACCTAAAGATTTAGCTAATCGACTCAAAAAACTAATAAAAACCATATAATATCCTAATTAAAAACACAACAAATTACAAGCAAAACAACTGTCCTGGTTAGTAGGTCCTCAGCTCGGCAACTTATCAGGTCAGCAGTTCAGCTTGATGGATGATTAAGAACTGAGTGTTCCATCCATGTTGAAGGAGTTGTCATGGTTGGCTTGGATTGTCCTGGTCGGCTGCTCCTCATGTTGGCTTTTTCTAGACTAATATGATGTTTGGTATTTGGGTAGGATCGGTTCAGCTTGCCAGTCCAGTCGAGAATCCACCTATCCGAATCAGTTCAGCTAGGATCTTTCCTTGTGGTCTTCGGGACGATATCAACCATCAACAAGCCCCTGGGTGCGGAGTTGGCTGCGAGTAGGCGGGTTCGGACTCATTGAGCCCTATACGCCCGAAGACTGAGATGGTCAATTTTGGGGTGTTCGGTCCAATCTGTCCCATTAAACGAGGAGTTTTACCATCGTGTCCTACAAGGTGGCAGCTTTTGCAGGCTTTTTGTTTTCTTGTGTCTCTTCTCCTATAAATAAGCTCCTGAAGCCACCATTTACTCATCACCTTTAATATTCATTTTCATTCTCTCCTCTTTGCTCCAAGAAGTTTCAGCGAGGACACATATATTTTTGTAATCTCGGCCCCTCAGTTCAGAGAATTTTTCTTTTGGTCCTCATTCGATCGATTCCTGCACCTCGATTCTCTTTGTTTTTGAAGGTAATCTTCTCTTTCTTTTTGATCTTACTCGTGTCTGATCGTCCGGGTTATTATTCGAATGATTCTCGGGGCTTCCAAAGGGCTAGTCGAGGTGGCGGCCAATCCGGACCCCAACCAAGCCAGGGTGGTGAGTTTGGATTCAACCAATATGGGAGTAGTATAAGGTCAAGACCCTTGGGACGATGATGGGCGCCTCATACTTTTCCACCATGGAGGAAGCCTTTAAATTCTTAAGAATGGGGCCTCCATTGCCAATTTTGAGAAGCACATTGTTGAGAAGGTTATGGAGTATGGAATGGGGGACAATGGGGATGACGACATGGATGTCGACCTCGGCGACAGGCAGGAGGGTGATGATGAGGATGGCGGCGATGATTAACTTGTGTTTTGATCCGGTTATTTTTCTGTTCTTTTATTAGCACGTCACTTTTGGGCGGCTAGTTTTTATTTCGATCGTACCATCAATTTTGGGTGGTCTATCTTGATGTACTTGAACTATGAGCTTATTTGAATTCAGGCCGGCTTCTTCTGTTCGTTCGACTTTTCCTTCGGTATATTTTGCCTTCGGTAAATTTATTTCCGAGTAGATTTCTTCTTTTGCATTTTTAGCTCGGCAGCTTATATCTATCTATCTATCTATCTATCTATCTATCTATCTATCTATCTATCTATCTATCTATCTATCTATCTATCTATCTATCTATCTATCTATCTATCTATCTATCTATATATACAGGATTAGGTTCAAATAGATCCCACGTCAATATATGCGAACCTAGGAACCAATTCAGGCCGTAGATCTAATATTGCACAGTGCAATTATATGTCCAGGTTCATTGTGCTTTTTACACAGTACTGTAGTGCTAAAATCAGTCCAGTTTTTTTAATTTTAATTATATATATATTTTTTTACGTTTTAAAACATGCAATATGTATCTTAAATTGTAGATCTTGAGAATGTGGTTAATTTGATATGTATTTCATTCAAAACGAATAAAATTTGAAAAAGTTATGGTTTGTTGAAGATTTGAGTTTAATTTCAAAATTTTGAATTTGCAGTTTATAGACGAAATTTGCAATGCTTTTTGTATACAATCGTAATGTTTTTTTTTTCTTAATCTATTGTGCTTTCCAAAGAACAATTTAGTGCTCTTTGTAAACGTTGATATATGTCCAAAATACCATTTTTAATTAATTAATGCATTTTTTTACATTATTACCATGCTGACATGTCATGATCTCAACCATCAAGATTATCCAATCTAATGGTTAAGATGAGTCCCTAGGTTCATATATAATGACGGGTTCTCATTTGAACCCAACCCTATATATACATATATATATGTCTATATATATATATATATATATATATATATATATATATATATATATATATTTATATATGTATATATATATTTCCCTTTTTTTGTGCCGACATGGTTGGTCCGGCTTATGCCGATGAGCTTGGCATTTTTGACTTCACAACATTTTTTTGGTGTCGATCTGGTTGGTCCAGATTATGCCAATTAGCTCAGCTGATCACACTTGAGCTCAGCATTTTTGACTTCACAACTACTTTTTCTTTGGTGCTAACCTGGTTGGTCTGGCTTATGCCGATGAGCTCAGCTGATCCTACTTGAGCTTGGCATTTTTGACTTTTCAATGTCATTTTTTTGTTGACCTGATTGGTCTGGCTTATGCCGAGGAGCTCGGCTGATCAGACTTGAGGTCGGCGACTTCAGCTTTGCAACACCATTAAGTTTTTTCTTTGGTGCCGACCTGATTGGTCTGGATTATGCCGATGAGCTCGTCTTATCACATTTGAGCTCGGCATTTTGAGCTCAGCATCTTCGTCTTTGCAATGCCCCTTTTTCTTTTGTCGACCTAATTGGTCCAGCTTATGCTGAGAAGCTCGGCTGATCACATTTGAGCTCGACATCTTTGTCTTTGGAAAGCCATTTTGTGTGTGTGTGTGAACCTTATTGGTCCGGCTTATGCCGATGAGCTCAGCTAATTGCTTTTGAGCTCGGCATTTTGAGTGGCTTAATGCATTAGGTCGTTTAAGTGCCTTTGGTTGGCTTGTTCCTTTAAGTGGTTTAATGTCTTAGGTCGATTGAGTGCATTTGGGTGGCTTAACGATTCGGATGGATCGATGACTTTATTTGACGTAATGTCTTAGGTTGGCTCAATGCCATTCGGTGGCTTTACTCTTTTGTATTGCTTAACGACTTAGGATTTTCCAACGCCTTTGTTTTGGCTTAATGCCTTAGGTCAGCTCAATGTCTTTTGATGGCTTAATACCTTAGGTCGGTTGTACAGTTTATTTAGCTTAATGCCTTAGGATGGCTTAACGCCTTAGGTTGGCTCAATGACTTTGGGTGGCTTAAATCCTTTATTTGGCTTAACGTCATAATATTTCCCAACGCCTTTGTTTGTCTGAATGCCTTAGGTCGACTCAATGCCTTTGACTTACCTTACATCCTTGGTTATATCCTTTTCATGAGATTGACCATATTAATTGGTCAGCATGTTGATAGGCTCAATCATGTTTGGTCCTTAAGGTTGAGTTTGCTCAAGCTCTTCTTGCTTTGCTGATTTTGAGATTTTTGGTTTTGTGGAAATGTGATGATCGGAACTTGTATATTTTGTTCGGTAGTTATCTGTGATGCAACTAGAGCTAGGAACTCTTGATAAGTTTTCGGGTCTTGTTGGTTATTTATCCACTCGAAAAGAGAATTGTTTGAGAGCCCATTTTATGCTGATATGAGTAAGTCTTCGTCGCTACATGGTTGAATCTCTGGGACTTGCTTGGTTAATGTTGATGTGTAGCACTTTAATGATTCACTGGGATGCTTCACGATGGTAGCGATAGCTCTTTTGGGAGCAACCATCATTTTGGACATTAGAAAGTGTCCTCGGAGAGGCAACCTTGACTGTGCCCACGAGGTGATAGAATGGCATGGTAATGATCGGTACCATCTTAGCGGGACCTCATTCAAGGTCATTGCGAACATGTGACAACAATAAGGTTATTATGAATCTGAGTCACTATTGCTCTTATAGAGAGCTATCGGTGGGACTTTCAATTTCCCAGTCAATTGCTCTGAAAGGAGCTGAGCAGATAGAGGTGCCTAATCACTGCATGTCGAGTTGAAATTCTTGATGAATCGAGTCATCTCGCACAAATTTGGTGTGGGGTACGTTGCTTTCCTTAGATTCTATCTCGACAACTCGTTGATTGAGATACTTCAACTCGGTCAAATCATTACAAATGATTTGTCATGTAGGGGGTATGTTTAGCTCGGCCTAGCTTCTACTATTAAGAGATTGAGTGGAGGTATCTTCAAGGATTACTCGAGTCATCTTTATGAGTTGGGTGTGAATATTTTGGGGTGGCGAAGAGGTCAAATATCATCCCGTTGAAGGTCTATCGAGCTTACCTTTAGCATTCATCTCGACATCCTCATCGATTTTCCCTTTTTTTTAGGTCCCTAATTCCACCTCGGACCGGATTCGACTTAGAGTGCACATCAAGTAGCTTGGAATTTTCTTTATCGCCGACCTCAGTTTGAGGTGTCATAATTTTATTTATCATTTCTTCGAGTTCTCTAGCGAAGGTAGGTTACTGCATGAGTGATTGTACTTGCTCGGGGCTAAGATCGCTAGAACCAGACTGAACGGTCTTGATGGTCCCCTCTAAAGTCACGTCTAGAACTTTTTGATGGGCTCATGATGACCATAGAGCCAACGAGCTACTATTCGAACTTAGAAAAGATCAAAAAATTCTCAAAAAATGAAAAGCTAGATTAGCTTCTCGTGAACTAAAGAGCCTATATTCAATCCCTCATTAAAAAAATCAGAAAACTTGAGAGCTGCAGAGTTGATGTTGAAGTTTCCAAAATAATAAAATGTCAAAAACGTTGAGAGATGGGGAGTTGATGTTCAGCTGCTCAAAATGAAAAAATTAGAGAAAATTGAGTTTGAGGGACTAGTCCTTAGATCCTTAAGATGAAAGAAGAAAAAAAGAAATTGAAAAATCATGAGAGCTGAAGATCTTAACAAGTATTGTGGTGGAGTAGCTATTTTAGGTCGCCTAAGCCATTTTATCATAGATTTTCGTTATAAGTCCCCCTTACTCCCTTTTTTTCTAACGAACCTCAACCATAGTGAAATGTTGATGATCAGCTCCTCATGAAAAAATAAAAATTGGACAAAAAATAGAAAATGAAATCAGAAGAGCTGACTGAGTGATTGGAACTATAGATCACAAGGAACCTTCTTCTAGCGCCATTTTGTTTAAGCTAAGAGTAGCCCAAGCAATTTTAACACAAAAATAACAAGGAGATCAACAATAAAACACGTAAAAATGAGTAGAAAAAGTACTTGACTTTTATTCATGAAAATTGGGCCGGATCGGCCTTGGCTGGATCTTTTTACAAAAGCTGGGTCTCTTAATACAAGCTTTCTCTCTCTAAAACTCTCTTTGTGTTTCTCTCTTTAAAAACTGGAGTCCTTTCTCTCTCTATCTTAGAGAGGGTATTTATAGTTTTCCATTGAAACCCTAATTGGACACCTGTCTCTTTTCTAATTGTTCATTAATTTCTTGATCACCTTTCCACTACTTCAGTGCCGACCTTATGATCACATTTCCACCGCTTTAGTGCCAACCTCAGCTACTTTCTTCGCCGAATGAGTCCTGAAATACTTTTCTGGTCTTTTGTTCGGCAAGTTCAACTCGGTAGGGATGATTTAAAAAGTACTACTAAATGCGTCATGCATGTCAGAGGAGCTGTCCTGGTCAGTTTGGACTGTCCTGGTCAGAAGCTCCCAAAGTCAGCGAATTCATCTAGATGGATGATTAAGAAAGTTCCAATGAGGGCGCCGTGCATATGTTGGTGGAGTTTTTTCTAGTCGGCACCTCCTCATGTCGTCAAATTCATCTCGACGAGTTATTAAGAAAGTTCCGCTGAGGGCGTTAAGCATGTGTCGGACGAGTTGTTCTGGTCGGCAGCTCCTCAGGTCGTCAAATTCACCTCGACATATTATTAAGAAAGTTCTACTGAGGGTGCTTTGTATGTGTCGGAGGAGTTGTTCTGGTCAGCAGCTCCTCAGGTCGGTAAGTCCTCAGCTCGACATCTCATCAGGTCGGTAGTTCAGCTCGATGGATGATTAAGAACTGAGTGTGCCATGCATGTCAGAGGACCTATCATGGTAGGCTTGGACTGTCCTGGTCAGCAGCTCCTCAGGTCGGATTTTTCTAGACTAATACAATGTTTGGTATTTGGGTAGGATCGGTTCAGCTTGCCAGTCTGATCGGGAATCCAACTATCTGAATCAGTTCGGCTTGGATCTTTCCTTGTGGTCTTCGGAACGATATCAACCATCAACACACTTGCCATGAAATCCATGTTGCTGGTCTAGGGACATCAACCTTGGAATCCCTTGCCTTATTATTTCATCCCCAAACATAACATTTGCCATGCCTGACTGTCCAATCGCCTGTCACCTCCATGGCCCCTAGAATCCAAGGCCATCGCCATCGGTAAATCCATCTGTGACAATTGCAACCGCCATGCCACTTACGGTCAAACCGCCAAGAGTCCTCTAAAATTGGCGTGCCACTCAAGAATGAGACAGTACCTACTGCACAAGCCACCACCTTTAGTTAGTTTGAGCCTCCAAACTCTGCCTCTGTCTGATGGGTTCGTGTTAGTTGTTATGAAGATGATGGAAGAGAAGGATAGGACAATCGAATTGAGGGTTTGCAGATGATTTGGAGGAAATTACGTGGTTTACAAATTGGGGAAATTCAACTAGTTATGGTAATTACAGCTCTACCCTCAACTTTCTTTTTCTGTCACAACCCATTTACTCAATTGTTTGTGGCTTTGAACCAACTCAATTTATTATCTTTCATTCTCAATTTAATTACTTTAAATCTAAAATATATGAAGTCATGTATTAAAATATATCATATCATTATATCGAAAACGGACCGTACGTGAACTAATCATTTATTCACGAACATTAATCAAGATTTTCATACATATTTATTCACGAGGTATGGACTCTTTTTATCTTTATTTAATGTTTTATTACATGACGTGCGTTCAATAGGTCAATTGTGTTATCAGTTACTATAATAATGAATTGTATTCGAATAGTCCGAGACTATCATAAGGTTTTCGGGATTCACCCGATGTGTTATCTCAGTTTTGCCAGGCTTAATATCAATCATTACGATTATTCATAATTATATGTTATGATTACTGTAGTAAATTTTTATAATTAAGTTCCTAGTGATCCTTTGAATTCTTCTTAGGCTTGCAAACGTAAGGCAAAACTTGAAATTAAATCTAAAATTTAAAGCTTGGGAATTCAATCTAAAAACCTAAGATACAGAAAATAAATCACAAACATATGCAAGGGTTGGTTGGTGAGAGTCCCCTCTTGTTAGGGCAAGATGTGGGGTTTATATAGTAGTTTGTAGGGGCAAAAATTTCAAAAACGCCAAGAATCCTGAGAGTCACTACAATGCAGTTGATCGACTACAAGGAAGTCGATCAAGTACTCTGCTTCCAAGGGGTTTGGCTACCACCGAGCAGTCGATTTTGGAGCTTTCAATCGATCCGTGATCAATCGATCGACCTACAGTCGATCCGGGCTGTTCTCAAACAATTCGGCAGTCGATTCGAGCTGCTTTTGGTTAGATTTTCTCGTTTTGGCATGGATTTTGGGCCTCAATGCCTTGGCTCGAACCTAGGCGTATGCGGAACATCTTGTGGCGAATCTAATTCATTTAGCAAACTACAAAACAAGAATTTTGAATTTAAAAACCCAAGAACCGCACAAACATCACCAATACCGGATAATTTAAGCTCAAAATATTAAAACAAGAAAACAAACTAAAACCCAAATGAAACACGACTCAAAACTACCAAAAATGACACTAAACTGTAACTAGAAACACGAGAGAAATACCGCAATTTCATGCAAAATAACCACCCCACACTTATCGGTTTGTTCGTCCTCGAACAACTAAAAAGAATCGAGAATGTACATGTAATGAACATTATGTAAGAAGAAAAATCCTTGTTCTTATCCTAATTAATATGATGAAAGTGTCAACACAAACTCGTTATCACCAAGCATTGCTCGTATTGCTCTTTCTGAAATGAAAACCAAATCGATGACTTCCTCTCAAATGAAATTTTGAGGGTGTTTGCTCAATTTGCTCAAGTGTTTTATATGGGACATGTATACACTCGAATCGGACAATGCATGCACCTCGACAAGATCTCACAAATCGGAAACTCAAAATTACCCATTGCACATGAATAAACAAGAATCGAAAGAGGTCATTATTTCAGGTTGTAATGTTAGCTCTTTGGTAAGGTATGGAATATTTAAATATAGTGTCTAACACACGATCAAACATGATCAATAACACATAAAACTCTAACTTCTAGAACCCGAAGCTTATGATCGCTTCACCCTTCCCAAATTACCAACTTTCATTCGAAACCCTTTCGTACACTTACACACTTTCCCGAATTTTATTTCACAACACTTAGAATCCTTTTGAATTAACTTTTTTTTTTTTTTTTACTAAACTTAGCCTTTAAATTAGGCTTTTCACTTGAAAGCACGCTTTATCACTTTTTGTGATTTGTGTTGGAGTTTTATTCTCTTCCTTTATTTTCGTTTTTTTTTGTATAAGCAACTCAAAATCCAAAACCCACAATTGATTTCCCACTCATTTCTAGTCAACTAACAACATACACTCGCACCTCACAATTTATGAAGATATAAGAGCTAAAATCAAGCACGGCTAACAAGAAACGAGGTATAGGCTCAAGGGGGCTCATTTGGGATATTTAAGTAGCTTATATATTTTGATATGGCCGGAATAAGGGTGATATATGTGCCTCGAGGTAATTTTCAAATTCAATCGTGTACGAGAAAAATCAAGCCACCTCAATGCAATTTTCATAAAAATGCAAGCAAGCCAATAATTCACACAAGGCTACTCACTGGTTTGCACCGGGTTTTGGAAAACACAATCAAAAGAGATTATAGAGCTTTTCAATCTTTTCATGAATAAATGTTGAGTATATATATAAATAGGCAGGTTCTAGACGAAGCACAAAAATTGAACTCCTTACACAAGAGGGCATAAACATGTAAAAAACCCGAAAAGTAAACTATTCAAACTTCCAAGCATATGGTGATTGCTCAACAATGTAATAAAGACACAAAAGACACAAAAACTACTCAACCATATAAATGCGCAATTAGTAAGCATCACTTCGCCAAGAATGCGCCACTTCGCCAACGCTCGAGTTAAGAAAGACAAATCATGCTTTGTGACACCCGGACCCTAACCACCTACCCACCCCACACTGAAACCATGCAATGCCCTCATTGCATTTTAATGAAAATCAAGTAAAAGGAGGGTGAGATAGAAGCTTCCTCAATCGAGCGAGTTTGGGTCGAGCTCGGTGGGGTCCACTTAAGCATCCAAGCAATCCAAGCAAAAACCGAGCAGGGCTTGCTTCTCCCGGCTCCATGAACACTACTAGCTATCAATTCCCCCAATGTTGCAGTCGAAAAACAAAACACTATAAAATAAAATCACACAAAAATCCAAAACATAATAAAATAAGAAAATAAAAGAAATAAACGAGAAGAACATGGGTTGCCTCCCAAGAAGCACTTCTACTACGTCATTAGCTTGACGAACTCCCTTCTTGCTCAAGGTGGAAAGAGAACGAGATGATCCACTAAAGCCCTATCCTCCTGTCAGGTGGAATTGTGTTTTTAAAGTGACCCGACACCTCATCTAAGATCCAATAGAGATAAAATCCGGCTAGTGTTCCAATTGGGCAAGTCGGCGTCGTCTTGGATTGATCGTCGGGTGGAATGGTGGTTTTGAAGTAACCCGATGACTCATCCAAAAAACAAAAGGAATAATGGTCGGCTAGCTTGTCCATCAAGTGGTCGATAAACGGAGGAGGGAAATGATCTCTTTGGAGCCACTTTTAACTTCTTAAAATCTATCAACATTCTCCATCCCATTTTAGCCCTCGTGGCCATCAACTCCCCTTTTCCGTCCTCGATCAATTTCTCATCTTCCACTATCTCCTTAAAATTTGGTTTCAAATGCCTTTGGAATTCTCGAGGTGGTTTGGCATCATCCTCCAAGACGAGTTTATGTAAGTAAGTCCAAGGGCTAATACCCTTAATAACTCCGGGTTTCCAACCAACCACCCCCTTATGAACTTTAATTGCTTCAATCGACCCCTCCTCTTTCTCTCGATCCGAATTTGCAAAGATGATAATCAGCTTGCTCTACTCTTCCTCCAAATATACATGCTTGGGGGAATATGGAGGAGTCTTAGGCTCGGGATTGTGCCTCCTCTCGGCCTCATTGGAGACTAACTCAAACAATTCACCGACCCCCTCACGATACTCTTCAAGCTTATCGATGGGATCGACTCCCGACCCATCATCAAAAATCTTCACCTCCCCTGCCAAAACTTTGTCGTTGCCCTCAATGACACAATCACTATCTCTCTCACTCAAGTCTTGGGCGCATTGAAGCTCAAATGTATCATCGAGGTGAACAAAAGGTTCATCATCCTCTCCACAACCTTTAGCACAAGCCCCCCAGTCAAACTCATACTCAATGCTCATTTCCTCCAAATAAACTCTTTCGACCAAATTTTTTATCAAGTCTATATGTAACCACTCTTCATAAGATTTTTTTGAAAGATAAGGTGTAGAGATAATAACAATCAGAATTGAAACCACGTCCTATTTTGACGGCGAGACAACCGTATTATCAACCACCCCACACTTATCAAGGACCGCTACCGGAAGAGTATGCGAAGGTGGACTTGGCGATTGTCGCATAATGACCAAGAGATCCGGATTGGGAGATGGGGTAGGAGCAATTCGGGAGAGTCATATGAAACGGGCCCACGTGAGGAGGTACAAGAGGAGTAGGAGTCGACAGCAGAGCAAAAGACGGTATAGCCCAACTGGGTCCCACTTGATATCCATGACCCCCATACACTTCCTCCGAATGAGGCATAGGAATGTTGAACGAGGGATATGAAGGACAAGACATGGTATCGTGACCAAACATTCCACACGATGCACACGGGGGAGCTGGGCTCGGGCTAGAAAACTTAGCGATTTGATCCTCCAAAGCCACTATTTTCTTAATCGACTCAAGCTTCATAGAGGATAAAGCCAAGCTCATTCCATGAGTATTAGAATATGTTGGTTGAGAAGATATTGGCTTGGGAGGAGTAAACACCCCCAAAAAGGATTTGTTAACATCTCTCATAGTGAGGATGGGGGGGCCACTTGCGACAATGGAGCTCCCACCTCCAAATAACTCATGTGGATCGGGATTTGGAGCATTAGTGGTGGCACCAATCGGGGCATGATTGAAATTAGACGTCGCCTCCAAAAATGGTTTGTTAAGATCTCCCATGGTTGTTAGAAGAGTTTTCATGGTGTTGAAAAATATCTACGGGTTCATGGCTTGGTATTATCGGAATTCAATTCAATTGAAGGATTCAATGTGTTTCAAGATTTGAAAAGTAAAGGGAAATGCAAATAAAGCAGTTAAACTAACTAAACTAAGCTAGGAAATTGAAATAGCAAGTGGGTAGAATGCCTCGGTCGTGTGCCATCAATGGAAATGCAAGCAAGTAATGAAAACAATAAAAAACAAGCATGTTTCACCGAGTACAAGCATGCATGCACATGGTACAACCAAGCTTGCATGTACATAAAAACTTGAATAATGCAAATTTTCAGAAATTAAAAGCACAACTAGCAAGAGCAATGAAAATTAACGTCAAAGTTTAAAAATTTACGTGAAATAACAAGCATCAAGCAATAGATCTAAAATTCAACCTAAAACTATGCATGAAAATAAAAACCAAAATAAAGCATATGTAATACTTGAAATAAAAACGATCAAGGACTCGATCAATGATCTAGATGTGTCATTCATCTAGATTGCATGGACGATTCACAATATCAAGTAAGAAATCAAAGAGCTAAGATAAAAAGCATAAAATAAAGAACAAGCATAGAATTAAAGCACAAAACATTAAATTGAAAGGAAACTTACTTTAATTAAGAAAGGAAACAAAGCTTGAATGTAATTGCAATCAAAAGTAACAATCCAAGGGAGTACTTAGATTCTTCTTAGGCTTACAAACCCAAGGAGGTGCTTTAAATTAAATCTAATCTAGAAAAGGAAATTACATCAAAGCTTGAAATCGAATCTAAATCCCAAGGAAGAAACTTATCCAAGAGATTGGGAGTAATTTGATCCCAAACCCTAGCTTGGGTTGGGAGGGGAGTGGTCTTCTTCATAGGTGCAAGATGTGGGTTTTATATAGTTGTTTGTAGGGGTAAAAATGTCAAAAACACCAAATTTCCCGCAGCCCTCAGCGTCGCATTCGATCGACTGCTGGGGTGTCGATCGACTGCCTTGCTGATTCGAAGTTGGCTAGTGTCCAGCAACCAATTTGGGGCTCTTTCAGCCGATCTGTTGTCGGTCGACCGACCACCAGTCAATCGGGCAGTCGATTTGGAGCTTTTCAGTCGATCCTGGATGCTTTCGGGTTGAGTTTCTCATTTTCCGGTCCAAAACATCCGCCGAGTGAATATAATCCTTTTAGCCACCTACAAAATAATAATTCAAACTAAAAATCCCAAAAATAGCTCAAACATCTTCACACTTTGTACACTTTAAGCCTAGAAGCAAATAAACAAGAAAATGACCTAAGAACTAGAATAAACGACTCAAAACGACTAAACCCAAAGCTAAACTCTAACTAAAACACATGCAAAATAATGGTGAGGATGGGCGAGCCACTTAGGAAATTGGAGCTCGCACCTCCAAACAACTCATACGGATTGGGCTTTGGAGGACTATTGTTGGTGCCAATTGGGGCATGATCGAAATTATAAGTATGAGGAATTCCATACGGCCTGGGATTCGGAAATTGGCCACTCACAATCCCATTCAGACTCACAAAGCCACCATTAGACATGCTCGGGCAATGATTGGGAACAACATAGCCTCCATATGGGTCGGTATTCGGAGATTGTTCACCAATGTTCCCATTCGTACTAGTAAAGCCTCCCTTAGACATATTCGTGAATTGATTGGGAGCATTATAACCACCATATGGACTGAATGTCGGATTATGCATATTCAGAAAGTGAGTGAAAGCACCATATTCTCCATACGGACCATTCGTACCCGTGTAACTATTATACCCAACATGGTTTGCATCATGGCCTCCCATGTTGGGTTGTCCATAGCCGATTCCACCATTGGCAACGTGGTTTGCACCATGACCTCCCACGTTGCCAAATCTATTATACATCATTCCATTCACAACATGGGAGCATGGTTTTCACCATGCCCTCCCATGTTGGGAATGTAACCTCCAATGCCATAAGTACCTTGCATACTTAACAAAAATGTCGAATACAAAAGAAAGCTAGAAACACAAAGAAGCTACAAGCAAATCAAAAACCTTAACCAAGCCGAGTCGCAATGGTGCCATTTTTTTTGTAGTTTTTTGTGGTATAAAAGGTTCATTGGCTCGGTATTATTGGAATTCGATTTCTATGTAAGAATCAGGGGGTTTTTAGCTTGAAACATAAATGAAAACGAGAATAAAATGAAACCAATGAGAATAAACTAACTAGTAAATTTAAAGTGCAAGTTGATCGGATTCCTCGTTTGTATGTCGGAATTGAAAATTGCAAGCAAGAATGAAAATATTCAAGTAAAAGCCAAGTTTCACTAAGTACAAGCATGCAAGCCTAGAGTACTACCATGCATGCATGATCATAAAATTTGAAATAATGCAAATTAACAAAAATTGAAATCACCAGTGGAAAGAGCAATAAAAGTTGACGTGAAAGTTAAAAACTTTACGAGAAATAACTATAAATGAATAGTAGATCTAGGATCTAATATAAAACTATGCATGAAACTAAAAACTAAAATAAAGCATATGAAATACTCAAAATAAAAATGATCTGAGACTCGATCTATGATCTAGATGTGTCACTCAACTAGATTTCATAGCCAATTCACAAGATCCAACAATAAATCAAAGAGTTAAGGCAAAATTCATAAGATGAAGAACATGCATGAGACTGAAGAACAAGGAAGAAAATAAAGGAAACTTACTTGAATTAAAAAGAGAATCCAAAAGTTTGAATGAAATTACAATCAAAAAACAAAACCCAAGTGATCCTTTGAATTCTTCTTAGTCTTACAAATTCAATGCAAAGTTTGAAATTAAATCTAAAATTTAAAGCTTGGAAATTCAATTCTAAAAACCTAAGAGAGAAAAATAAATCCCAAACATATGCAAGGGTTGGTTGGTGAGAGTCCCCTCTTGTTGGGGCAAGATGTGGTGTTTATATAGTTGTTTGTAGGGGCAAAAACGTCAAAAATGGCAAGAATCATGAGAGTCACTGCGATGCAGTCGATCGAATGCAGGCTCAGTCGATCGACAGTCGATCGACTTTCTTGCTTGCAAGGGGTTTGGCTACTGCAGAGCAGTCGATCTGTGGTTAGTCGATCGACCTGCAGTTGATCCAGGCTATCCTCAGTCGATTCAGGCTGCTTTTGGCTCAATTTTCTCATTTTGGCATGGATTTTAGGCCTCAATGCCTTGGCTAAAACCTAGGCATATGCCGGAACGCCTTGGTGCGAATCTAATTCATTTAGACACCTACAAAACAAGAGTTTTGAACTTAAAAACCCAAGAACCGCACAAACATCACCAATATCGGATAATTAAAGCTCAAAACATTAAAACAAGAAAACAACCTAAAACCCAAATGAAACAAGGCTTAAAACTACTAAAAATGACACTAAACTCTAACTAGAAACACGAGAAAAATACCACAATTACATGCAAAACAGTGGTCTAAAATTTTTTTTGGGCATAAATGTTATTGGTTCGAAGTCATTTTTCATTATTACTACTATTAAAATTAGTTGAAAGTCTATATATTATAATATTTTTATTTTTAAAAATGGCATGTGACGATCATCATCAACCTTCTCCCCCATTAGCTCATCATCTTCAACGTCTTCATTTGTATTTGCAATGAAATCCTCATTGACTGAGTTATTAGACTTTGTTATCTCTGAAGATAGACTAGAATTTACTGGTGGACTTGAGACAAGCGGCGTACTAGAAACACGGTGTGAACTGGGAATAGGCAGTGTTGGTGAAGGAACTCGAGGATCAATAATTCAAATTGGAGTTTACTTGAGTTTCAACAAGAAAGAGGCAAGGGGTACCTCATAATTTGATGACTCTTATTTACCAACAACTATAACGGGATCAGAACTAGGTTTTACCATATTTTGAGGAGTGAGTACACGCCACTGAATTCTGAATTGTGACACATCTTCATTCTCCGAATCAGAGGAAAAAAAATTGTTGGAATCTCTGTATCTCCAGCCAGCATGCCTCCAGTAGGAGCGCACAATCAATATCATCACTATCAGACTCAGTTTTGGCTTAAACAACCTTAAATGTTATTGCTGATGTTGGGACAACTATAACAACATCAAATTTTGGTAAGCTAAATTTGGTAGGACAATTTTAAACAACATTCTCAGCCTGAGAATGAAAATCATCAACATAATCGGATTCGACATCAGCTATGACTGATGTTGGTCCGAATGTTAAAACATTTAGCAACACATCAGGACAAACACTTTCAAGTGAATACATAGTGATTCCATACATGTCCAGCCCAAGATCCTGCACATCAAAATAAGCAGAAGATTTATATGACTAAATCATATTAATATTCCATGCATCTTTTAGAAGGATCATTAAATGGAGCACTAAAGGAGATCGTTCTAGTTTGAAGATTACACAAATAAGAAGTATAATTATCAAAACAATCCAAGAACAACCGCAAATAATTTCAAAATCAACCTTATTTGCAACATATTGACCATTCGAAATAAATTAAACGCACCCAATCATATAATGGCAAGCAGTGTTTAGTGCCTCAACGTGAAAAACTTTTGTCAAATAGTTTGCAATCAACAAAACATTAACAAATTTTTCCAAAGTTCAAGAATCTCTTTTGACTAACCTATCATAAGGTGCAAAAAAATCATGAGAAAATTTATTTCTATCAAACAAGAAAAAAAAAGAAAAATGAAATTCATATGACGAAATAATCGAATTTCAATGATGCTCAAATCGTACACTTTAAAAACTTTTTTTAAATAAAAAAAATTCAATTGATTCAAGAGTATTAGATTTCTCATCAATACACATAATCTAAGTTATTTGTAAAAAGTCATTCATAAGAACAAGAGAGTACTTTCATATTCAATAGGATTGACAAAAATTTTACAATCCAAGGCAAGATTCTCAGAAACAAAAACAACCTTCTTCATGAGATGGGATTCACAAGTTAGTTAAAACTTCATTGGACAAATACACCCGGATCATGATGATAATTGAAAGAACTGAAATCCCCTAATTCGCTAATTTGTTATTAATTAAAATCAAAACAAACAAAGTGTGTCTTGTGTAAAGTGTAACTAAATAACAGTAGAATTAAAAATAAAGATTTGCACGTTTTTTACGTGATTTTGTTACATTTTTGTGTCGTGTTTACATGTGTTTTGCTTTCATTTATGGGTGCTAAGAGTCGATTAGGTCGTTTTTGTTATTTTTAGGTTTTTGCATTGTTTGCGCGGTTTTTATTATGTTTTCATAGTTTTTCACTCGTTTTTATATTTTTGGCTGTAGAATGACCAAGCGGGACCCGCGAATGCTTAAGGCATTCCATTCCTCTCGTTCTGGAATGAACAAGCAAGGGAACATAGCACGAACGTGGAATGACAACTGGCGGACGACTAGAGAGGAAAACGAGAAAAACCAAACCAGGAGCAGCAATGTTAGTCGATCGACTGGCATGCAGTCGATCGACTGAACAAGTGCAAGTCGACTGCTCGGCAGTTTATTTTGCTAGAGGATGAAGCAGTCGATCGACAGGGTTTTCGTCGATCGACTGCCAGTTTATCGACTGCCTTTCGATCGACTGCGACGCGGGAGTTTTGTATTTTTTTACTCGTTTTGACATTATATATAAATATATATATAGTATAATATATATATATATTCCAGCCCTCTCTCTCCAAAACCTTATCCTTCCTTGGTGGTTTTTGGACTTGTTCAATCTCCTCCAAGCCATTTTACTATTCCATTTTAAGCTTGAAACCCTAGTTCATAATCTTAGTTTAGTTTAGTTAGTTTTATTTGGTTGTTCTTATCAAGTGTGGGAGAAGGTGACATATCCTCATTTTTGGCTTTTCTTATTTTGAAGATTTGATTTATCCTTTGAAGATTGTAGCAAACTTGAAGCTTTTGTGTTGAATGCAAAATTGGTAGTAATCTTTCCCTTTATTATTATGTGTTGTTATTGTTGATTGTTCTTATTGTTGTGTTTGTTATTAGGCTTTGGTTTGTGTTGTTTTTCACTGTTCTTCAACTTCTCATTTCTGTCTTCTAGCTTTTTCTTAAATTTCTTCTTGCGTAAAACTCCATTATAGCATGTCATGAAGCTTTTTACCCAATTTGTTCAAACAAGCATTTGGTCTTGAAAGTTGTATGGAACTTTCCATTTTAAATTATTCGACTTCTACTGATTTAATGCCCTTTGACCTCTTCTAGTTTCAAAACTTTTATTTTCCCTCCAATTTCTCTTTCATTTACAAGCTTTCTTAGTTTAGTAGTTTTTAATTTATTAAAGGTTTTAATTAGGATTAATTAGTTTTATTAAAGTTAATTACTTTCAAGTAAGTTTTAATTAGTGTTTTCAAGCTTTCATTTTAATTCAAGTATTAGCATTAAAAACTCAAACCCAAATACATAACTTATTGCTTTATTAGATTAGATTAGTTTAATTAAGATTCACATCTATCCTCGAGAGACACGACTCGGGAAAACTTACCGCTCTACAATTGACTCCGTACTATTGCGTAGACTATTTCTCAAAACTAGAGTGTTGAGAAATTCTCGATCAAATAACAAACACAAGGTTTTAAAAATTTTGACTATAAGGAGAAGTCCTAATAGTCGTGTCTTATGGCGAAATATCTTTAAAAGAAAATGTGTGTCAATTATTAAACAAGAAAATATAAACAACTAATAAAGACTATAAAAAATTTCTATTGAGTAAAATCATTGTAAATTAGTACTAATCTTCCAAAAGGTTAATTATAACAATCTCTAGGAATGGATCTTAATAAAAATAAGAGATGGAAGAAAAATAATTTGTTCAAAAGGATGTTGGTGACAGTGTTAGCAACACGGGCTGCTACACCTGCCTTAGGGCAGAATATCTGTTGATCAAATAAAACGCTCTCAACTCTCAACTTTTGATCTTTTCTCTCTATAATTCATAATATCTCAGTGTTGAAGTTGTAGAGTAAGACCTCGTCTTTATATAAACATCTTTACTTGTAAAAGAGACCTACAAAATAAGAAAATAAAATATACATAATATATTACAATTAAATTACTTTAATTATGAAACAAATAAAATATAAGAGTTCTAATAACTAAATACTTTCAAGACACGAAAATCTACTCTAGGGGAAAAAGAATTACACCCTAATCTAATTATACTAATATACAAAATAACGACCAAGATACATATCGAATTTTTCTAACTAATTAATATCTAATAAACTTGGCAAGAACGTCGAAATAATATCTAGATAAAAAAAAGACTGTGAGAGTAAATAACATTTAATCTCATACATATCCCATATGTACGTAACTCCTAAAAAATACAAATCTATTTTGGTCTTATACGTAAAAAAAAAGGAAATGATTATGGGTACATTGTGGAATAAAATAGAGAGGGTGA
>BMAC01000345.1:118167-147572 GCA_014905375.1 Phtheirospermum japonicum
GCATCGAATGAAAAACGCAAGTTGTACAAAGTTCAACAAACCCAACCATTAATCTCCTTTGCACAAAATGAACAATTAAAAATAAACTGGAATAGTTATCTTTGTAATATCAAAAAGCAGTGTGTTAGGCATTAACCACAGTGCCAATTGCCAAACTCAGAAACATATATACTTTTGACATCCTATCTATAACTAATTCTACTCATTTTGGCCAAATGCAAAACTTCACATAATTTTACCGCGTTAGTGCACGATAGAATGACCGAATGCATTTATGATCAGAAGCTCACATCCTTCTACAGGCCCATTACGCCCGAGGAGGTCCGTTACATTTTCGTCATGGAGAAAGGCCGAAAGGCCTTAGAGGAAATAAACGATAAAATGGGCTTAGCTTTCGACGAGCGAGATCTACAGTACTACATGAAGCTTTTCATAGACGACATCAAACGAGACCCGACGAACATTGAGTTGTTCGATATCGCCCAGTCGAACAGCGAGCACATCCGGCATTGGTTTTTCACCGGGAAAATCGTTATAGACGGACAACCCGTAAATCAGACGCGTATGCAGATCATGAAAAGCTGTCACTTTTCCATAAAAATGCGTCACTTTACCACTAAAATGTAACACTTTTACATATTATACCATTTAACTTAAAATAAAATAGTTCATTTAGATATTTTATCAAACGTTTATGCACAAGAAAGAATACCAAAAATTAATGCACTTGTTTGTATAAATTCCATCGTCTCTTTTTTAAAACTCAACAGTAGAAAAAAAATCTAGAAAATTACCTCAACTCCACCTTTGCTATATCCATATCCACCTTTATCCGAGCCATCTTCATCCTAACCAATTCGAAATAATTCATGAAAAAATACTCACAAAACATCAATCTCATTGACGCTAGCAACAACGTGTCCGATTATGGCAACAAATTCGGAGAGCCATTGATTCAAGGATACACGAGGACGTTCGGAATGGAGTTATCGGAAATTCGGGGAGACAGATCAATGGAGTTATCGAAAATTTTAATCAAGTTCGAGATAGCGCAGCCGACGAGTTCGTACGAACGCCTGCCGGCAGTTTTCGTCGGGAAAACTGAGGATCTGAAGCGGTGAGAGAAATAGCACGAAGGAGAAGAAGGACTTGGCGGGGGTGTTACATTGGAGGTGGTGCGCGGTGTTAATCGACGGCGATGGTATGACGAGATTTGGTTGAGATTGGTGTTGGGACTGGGACAGAGCGAGGAAGAAAAGAGGAAGAATGATTTGCCTTTTTTTTTCCTTTTATACGATCCATTTTACTTGAATAGATATGGACTTGGGTCGGGTTTAGGCTCCGTCACATGATCAAAACCCGTGTGACAGTCACACAGGAGAATTACTCTTTTACAATTACATACGTAATTAGATTGTGGGGTTAAATTTTGTAATTCACTTTTTTACACAAACATTCACCCATTTAGGAGGGTAGTAGATAGTAGATATAAGCACACATCTTTAGCCAATGTTGGTTTCTTACGAGCACCTCCTTTTGGCTTCAAAGTTGTAGGATTAGGCCCAGCCTTATTTTCTTTTTCTGTTTTTTCTTACCTTTCAGGTTAGATTTAGCAGATGTACTCACCATGAGTACAGATTTGCCCTTTGAGGTGGAAGACTCATATGTCTTAAGCATGTTATGAAACTCAGGAATCTTCGCTTTCGTGTTGTTCATATTATAATTCACAATGAAGTTTTCAAATGAACTAGGAAGCGAATTCATGATCAAGTTGATTGAGACATTTCCAGGTAGGTTCGTTCCAATCGAAGCCAACCTCACAATCAACCCTATCATCTTCAAGACATGCTCAGACACCTTTCCCCCTATCATGAAGTTTGCACTTAAAGAGATCTCTTAGCAGCTCATACTCCATAGTTTGAGCTTGCGAAACATAGAGACTCTTCAAATGCTCCAACATTTCATAAGGGGTCATGTGTTCATGCTGCCTCTGCAATTCTGTTGTCATCGCAGTTAGCATTACACACTGTGCCGAAGTTGCATCATCCTTATGTTTCCCATGAATACCCATGTCAAACTTGGCATATTCAGGAGAATTTTTATCAGGAATCTAAGGAACAGGTGTGTCCAACACATACTCAATCTTTTTCTGTCTCAAAACTAAACGCAGATTGTGCAACCAATCCATAAAGTTTGGTACAGTCAACTTGTTCGTTTCAACCAAGCATTTCAATGATAAAATTCTACATCTTAACTAAACAGGAGAAAATAAATAGAGCAGGAATTAAAACTCTAATTCTAATTCCTATGATCATAATTATTAACTAATTAAAAAGGACTTTAATAATTAGCTTCCACTATTTTAACATATTCTACGACCCCACGGTAGAATACGGACACATTCAAATATGACCATAGTGAGCCAAGACCCATATTCATACTATTGCAGCCTCTGCTAGGGCTGATGACCACAATAGCACAATTGGTAGGTGTCCAAACCAATTATACACAATTATGACTCTTAGTCGATCAAATCTAATTCGATCTTACGCCCTTAGTTAATTCTGATGCTAGGGCGACAAGAAAGAACTAAGTGAGTCAACCCCATTACACAATCGCAAACATATGCACCTATAAGCGAGCCTTGACCTCGTCGACCGGAGCAAGCACTAGGGTGCAAATACTCATGGACGAAAAAGGTTTCGTACTCACCCAATTATAATGGACAGCGCGTTCATCCAAGATGAGACTCATATTTTATTTGGGGAACATTTATCGGGGTTTAACAATTAACAAGATTCAAAGGAACAGTACACAATCATTGGGCGCCGCCTACCCATAATTTATAAGCAAATGGTCCGACAAATATTGGGTGCCTCCAACCCAGAGTTTGTAAGCAAACGGTCCGACAAATACTGGGCGCCGCCTACCCAGACAATATATGCGGACACTATACGAAAAAGTAATATACAAGCACATAGACAATTATTGCAAGTAGAGGAACAATTCCATAATTAAATTAAAATTAAATTTTAATTTAATTTATATTATAAAATAATACAATAATATATTAATAATCATGGGTTAATCATTTAAATTGAGAAAAATTAAATTCCAAATTAAATTCAATTCTAAATTATTTTAAAAGGTTTAAGATTTAGAAATTATTAAATCCAAAATTTAATTCTTATTTCTAAATAACTTTTAAAAAGGTTATAATTTAGAAATTAATTAAATTCTAAATTTAAAATTAATTTTTAAATCAATTTAAAAGATTTTAGTGAAAATACAATTTTTCTAAAATTTTCTGCATAGTTAAACAGCAACTTAACAATTTTCTGAAAGTTTTAGGATCCTTTCTGTAATTTTCAAAAATTCTGATAATTACAGAAATTCCATTTGGACTTAAAACAGCTTTCTGAAAAGTTTCTGGGGTCAAAACGCAGTTTCTAAAAAGTTATGGGCATCCTCGTAGTTTTCTAAAAACTGAGGGCAATTCTGTGATTCTTACCAATTTCCAAAATTATAAATAAGCCCAAAATTATATCAAAATCTCAAATTTACCCAAGCCCTAAATCGAATTTAGGGCTTTCGATTCGGACTTCGTCGGTCAAAACCACAGGCACCATTCTTTGGCCCGTGAAGAGCCGAATCTTCCGGACCTAGGGGCCCACCTGAAAACCTCGCCGGAGAGGGCCAGAATCGTGGCTGAACCGCTGCGGTCCTGCGGCCCAAACGCTGCCGTTTCGCCACCTTTTCGCCGTGCCACCAGGCTGCCGGCTGGAAGTTGCAGTCCTCCCAGATCGCCGCGAGGCCGGCCACCGGCATCGCCCAAGGCCGTGGCCCAGCAGAGATTTCCCGACGATCAGGTAGGTTCCAGATTTTCAGTTTTCATGTTTCAGTTTTGCAAGTCTTTTTTAATAATCAAAATTTCAAAAACGATTAAAGTTTAAAACCTTTAATCAAGTTAAAATTTCTACTAATGATTTTAATCAAATTAAAATCACTAAACAACAATTCAACCCATGATTATATTATAATATTATAAACATAATCGTTAACACAGCCCCGGGCTCTGATACCACTATTGAAATTCGTAGAGACGAACATCATGCTTGTGCAGCGGAAGTTTAAGGTTTTTGTAAAACCAACAGATCCATTCTGTGAACGAATATATTTATACGATAAATAAACAAGATAAAAGCATGAAACCTTTATAGTAAATCCAGATCCGAGTTCAACACTAAGGTATTTACGCAATTAGTTGTCCGACTGCAATATTCAACTTCAGTGTATTTCTATCGTGAATAAAGTTAGGAAATCTCACGAAAGCTCAAGAACTCCCAATCTCAAATTTAGGATTTATGTTTTCGAAAAACTCTGTGTCTCTCTTGTTTTTCATTGTTTACAACTTATGACTTTATGTTATATTTATACTATGTACATGAGAGAACCCTAATCCTACAAATGGTTGGATTGTCCAAGACATGGGCCCAAAACAATTTTAGCCCAAATACCTTTATTAATATAACATAGATAATTAAATCCAAATCCAATTTAATTTAATTAAATAATTTCTATCAAATAGAAATTAATATCATAATTATTAACAATTAAATATTACAATTCTAAATTGAATATCAAATAGAAATTAATATCATAATTATTAACAATTAAATATTACAATTCTAAATTGAATATTTAATACTTTCTTGATACACTCTGAAATCGGAAAACTAATCGCATATAGTGTGACCCTATAGGACTTTATATATGACATCAATCCAAGGATGATCCAAACGAAAATCTTAGACAGATTAGCTGGACAAACTCAATATATCAAGAACATTCACTTGAACTCGGCGAATTATAACCTTTAAACAAAGCTTTGGTGAAATTCTTTTCATTCCGAATCACTCGATTAATCTTAAGATTTTTCCAAGTGTCTATCTCAATGGATTAATCAATTTATCTCATCTTTATTATTCGACAACCATACAATACTTCAATTACTATATTGAACATGTCTCTTGTATTGGCCAATTACTTTAGTCGACCTAATATAGAGATTATGAGTGATCTCTCTTAAAATTCCAATCAAGGAATGAATTCTTTCTTGGCTCAACTACCACCTTCATTTACATCATGATGCACCCAAAACAAGCCGTATCTACCCCGAAAAGGAGTGCAAGCATTGGTCATGGTTAAAGTACATCACTCAGTAAACAAGGTGCGTATTGACCTCAAGTCAAAGGATTATCACACGCTTTATACACTGATAAGTTTATAGACATACAATAAATAACTTATCAGTAGGGTTTACAAATACTCTCCAAAGTATCCATGTGTCCATCACGAATAACTATTATTCGCAGCAGTGAGACTTACTGCATTCTTTAAAGTGTGATGCAGACCACATGGCGACATATATTATATTATCAATATCCCAATCTTGATAATCGATAGTCGTGGCTATTTTAAGAGTAATGTTTTATCAATGACATCTCACCATATCAATGACAAGATTAACTCTACGGGAACATTTATATGAATAATCACAAATGATTTTCATATTTTTGTACATATTTTTGTTACCATTTTTGTATCACGTTGCGTGTGTTTCGCTTGCTTTTAGGTGTTTTAGGAGTCGAGTTGGCCGTTTCTCGTTATTTCTAGGTTTTCGTAGTTTTTGTACGTTTTATTATTAGTTTTCGTAGTTTTTACTCTTTCGTTTTTCTCTTGTACGTAGGACGTCCAAGCGGGGCCCGTGCTCGTTTGGGATCATTTTCACTCGACTCGGGAATGAACGGACAAGCAAGGAAGCGCAACGGACGAGGCTCGATAAACTGGCGGACATAAAAAGAACGAGAAATCGAGCCGGGTGTAGCAATCCAGTCGACCGACTAGAAGTGCAGTTGATCGACTGCCTTTCTAGTCGATCGACTGGACTCCCAAAATTGACTGCATTCCAGGGACTTTAGCCATTTTGGACGACACAATCGATCGACTGCCGACGTGGCCGATCGACTGCAGTCGATCAACTGGAACCCCCCCAAGATCGACTGGATTCTAGGGCTTCTGGCCGTTTTGACAGCGCAGTCGATCGACAGGCGACTTGACCGATCGACTGCCTGTCGATCGACTCATTTACAGTCGATCGAATGAAAAGCAGATTTTCGCTGCTTTTGGATGATTTTACCCCTGCTTGGTTGATAAAGTAGGAACGTCACCTCATCTCAACCATCAACTTGCAGCAAATCTCTTGTTCAGGGATTTTGCTCCCAAAACTCTTCTTCACATTTTCCTTTTCCATTTTAATTATGTATTAATTCCTAGTAATTAGTAATAGTTTAAGAGGTGTTTAGATCTTCATCTAGCAAGGTGTTGAAGCTTTTGTTTTGCATTTTCTTTGGTGAAGAATCCTTCAAGTGCTATTTCCATTGTTGAGATTTGAACTTTCCTTTTCAAGCTTTTGTGGATTCATATGTTTGGTAATATCTTTCCATTAATATAGTTTTGTTTTCATGTTATTTCTTTTAATCTTGTGTTGATGCTTGGATCATAGTTTAGTTGTTATTTTGATTTCCAAAACTTCCACTTTCATTTTATAGCTTTCTAGCTTTTGAACTTATACTTTTAAGTTGTTTAGTTGTTTAGATCAATTTCTAATTTTTTAGAAGTTTTATAAAATCTTCCTTTTTAAAACTTTGATTTTTGCTAAATTAATATTGTTGACTTTTTCAAATAAGCAAGACTTTAATTTTCCCTCCCTTTTTCTTAATTCAAATTATAAGCTTTCTTAGTTAGCTAGTTTAGATTAATCATTTTTAAATAAGCTTTAATTCCCTTTTCACATTTTAATGCTTTTAAAACTTCTATTTCAATTTAAAGTTTAGTTATAAAAACTCAAACCAAATCAATGACTACTGCTTTCCTAGTTTAGATTAGTTTAATTTCAATCGACAATAAGAGAAAATAAGAAACCGATAAGCCGATAACATCCATCCTCTAGAGACACGACTCGGGAAGAACTCGCCGCCCTACAACCGGCTCCGTACTCTTGCGGAGACGGATTCTGAAATAGTGCGTCGAGAATTCGTCGATCAACAAACAATCAAAATAATAATTCAATAAATGCAATGCCATATATATTACGATATATATATATAATAATTGTGATCAAGTATAATGTTTTTAAAACTGATTGTCTCTAGGACATTCATACTTTCACAAGCACCTTGGGAGTTGAGAATCAAACAAAACATATCCCCATAACCATATAAAATCAAATAAACCATACGCATATCTCCATAATTTCAATTCAATAAGCAAGTCAGCCATATGTCAACCAAATTTATCAACCAAACCATACCATCCCTATTTAAACACATCAAACCATCACAATTTATACTTATTATTGACGTACGTGACCCCAATTTGCATATTTTTGAATAAATACTTATCTTGATTGTCGGTGATCTTGTTTCGTTTGATTGATACGTGACCTTATCGCCTTAGTTTTGGAGAAACAAAATAAATCAACCTTAAATATTTAGACACGCGACCTCATTGCGTTTGTTTGAATTGACCATTCCCGAGTTAAATTCGAGACAACACATCGTAACACTTGAGAACCAAAATTAGTATCCTTACTTGTGCCCATTATTAACTTAATCTTTAATTCTTATTATTAATAAACAAATAATATTAAAACCCAACTCTGTTAAAAGACATTATTCTCAGTAAAGACGTTATTCCCCATCTTCTTCGTAATAATTGGATGTCTTATTACGCCCTTATATAAAGGAACCACATAATAGAAGAAAACTACCAACCCACTTACGTATCTGTTAATCCAAATAATATTTAAACTCTAAAATCAAGCATATGATATCTCAACAGGGAATAGACCATCATTCCAAAAACTTTATTACAAATACTCCACATACCATAACAAGCGTGATGGACCAAATCCTTAAATATCATCATGAAAAAATTAGAAAAATATTGTTTATGTAAAGAGGCCATGTGAGAATTTGCTGCTTGCATGGAACTTTAACCACTGTAGTTATAATCCCTTCCATACAATTTGTTTTTCAAAATTCTTAATTAACACATAATAAATATATGAGTTTTACTTTATCTTACAAGTTCCATTAAACCTCTCGATATACCCAACAATTGGAAAAAATAACTTGATACGGACAAGTACAGTACACACGTAATTTTGTAAACCACTACATATCCACATATCTCATTAAGATATTTGATTAATCCATAAATAACCACCTAATCAGATGCCAATTTTCAATAAACCATACGATAATAAATCAAATAAATCCGATTTACCATAACTAACCATATAGATCATATAATCATACCACATCATATCTAGCCACAAATAACCCATAATTTTAATATGTTCAATTTCAAAAGATAAAGAAACTTATCTTTCACTTTGGCCGTTTCATAAGTCCGTCGTTATTGATTAATTAAAGTGTGTGAAACCTCACATCTTTTGCTCAAGGACTCGATGTCCCTGTTTCCTACAGACAGCGCCACTTGATAAAACCAAAAAGATTGGTTACCAAGAATAGGGGGTACTAACCTCAAATCTGAGATTAGCGACCTAAATAATAACTCGATAGTGACCTGATTGATCTCCAAGAGCCTCCTGGCGACCTAATCGATCCTGCAAAACAACACCCTCAGCCAAGGCGGTGGACGGCCCGACGAAGGTCCTCCGATGCTTAAGTCTGATAATGCGAGAGATATTTCGAGAGCCCAAAGTAGGATTAAATCAACTTATAATAAAAGTGAGGCGTGAACCCCTTTATATAGACAAGAAAAGTTTTTCCCCAAGATAGGGTTACCTTCTCCCAGTATAATTCCATATACACCATGACCGGCTTAGATTTAGAATTTCTCCTATATGCTAAGTTCCCATAAATAATAGATCTTTCGTCTAAATTATCAGAATCGGCCCGGGCTTAAATATAATTCGTCGGGACCCCATACCATCCATATTAGCCCATTCGGGGCTAATATTTACAAAGCCCATTGATTAGCACGAATTTGTCTTAGTTTTTATTAGTATTTTAGTTTATTTTTCTTATTATTTTTGGTATAAGTTGAATAGATTGAGCATATGTTCGTATTTTCTTATCTCCAACTTATTCTATCATATTTTAATTAAAATTATTTAATTTTATTTTTATTATAGGTATTTTGAAGTGTTTTGGCCTGAAGATAGTCGAGGATGAGCGTACGAGTGAAGTTTCAGCGAAAACGGGCCGCGATTTGAAGAATTTAAAGCTGTCAGACTTTCTATAACAGTTTTTTACCTGTAACCGTTCTAGAAAGCCCTGGCCGACCACAACCCTCTGTTGCGTCGACGCGAGAACCGACGTCGATCGACGCGCCTGTCACGGTCTCTGTAGCGTCGACAAGTTCGCGTCGGTCGACGCGAGAACTGACGTCCAGCGACGCGCCTGCCACGGTCTCTGTAGCGTCGACCAGTTCGCGTCAGTCGACGCGAGAACCAACGTCGATCGACGCGACGGCCCAAAATCGTGATTTTTAGGGCTTCTTTTGCGCTAGGTCATGAAATTACTATATAAACCCTTCATATTTCGGATTAAACAGACAACCACGACCCAAAACACTTACCTAGGGTTAAGAAACCTATTTTCAACACCCTACTACATATTTTCAAGATATACGTCGAAGATTTAAGATCCGAAGCACCAAAACGAAGACGTTCGTTCAAGTTCCGATTTTTCGACGAAGAGCAACCACCAACAACCCGGATTCGCGGATAACTTTCAGCACCTTTAGATACTTAATAAGTTCTCTAAACTTTAGTTAATTCTTAATTTAATTCTTAGTTTTTAGATTTTAATTGTTTTCGTTTGAGTTCTTGAACCGTTTAGTTATTTCGAATCGTTTGAACATTTAATCGCTGAGTTTTGAACCTTGAGATTCTTAGTTTTAATAATAATTAGTCGCTGCGTTTATTCTCTTGTTCATGCTTGGTGATGATTTGTTCATGATTAATTTAGTTATTCTCTAGTTTTGATAATTAGTTAATAATTAATTCATGCTATGTTATTGCTTGAGAATTGTGAATTTGATCTTGTTCTTAAGGAATCACATGCTTAGATTTAATTTGTGGTAGTTTATGCATGCTAGTTTATTAGTTTTGAATTAATTMTTTTTAAAAGCCTTAGAATAATAATTAGATAATTAATTTAGAATTAATTCTAGTTGCTTTAAAATCCCTAGATTAATAATTCTTAGATAATTTAGTTTTCAGTCTTAGGTTAAATTAATTAGTTAATAATAATTAGTTAATGCTTTTAAATTTATTAGTAGTTGATAATTTTCAAAAAACCAAATTTATACAAGTTCTCGTGTTAAACATTGTGATTAAACAAACATTAAAAATTCCGAACATCAGTCCTTGAGAGACGACTCGAGTTAAAATTGCCAACCTACACGCGATCCCGTTCTCTTGCGGGCGAGCTATTAAATTTCTGACAATTTTTTATAAAGTAGGCACACACAAAAGCTCAAATCAAAAATTGGCGCCGTTGCCGGGGATTGAAATAGCTCTTGATAATGTTTGTTCGTGTTATTTGCTTTTCTGTCTATTTGTATAAAGGTTCTTTGTTTTCCACTCGATGCGTTGATGTTGTTTGCTGTTGATGTTAGGATGTCGAGAAGTCGAGGATTTCAATCGATAGTCGAACAATGGTATGACAATCCATTCGATTTTCCTGTTCCTGGACCAGCCATTCCAATAAGCCCTTCGATGAGAGAATACGAGGTAGAAGATTTTTACTACAAGAGACTGCCGGAATTTGGTGGGCATCCGAGCGAGGATCCGGTGGAGTTCATCCAAGATTACGAAGGCGTCACCCGGACTTTTCCTCTTCTCGGCCTTACAAGGGAGCAAATTAGAAGGCGACACTTTATGCGGAAACTAAATGGTAAAGCACGACAATGGTTAGTACATTTGGAGCCCGATTCCTTGCCAAATTGGGAGGATGTGTACGAAGAATTCACGTTGAAATTTTACACTCCTACATGGCAATAATACTACTCAAGCCGAGATGATGCTCCATACACGCCACACATTTTTATTGATGATTCTTACGTTTCTCGTGACCAGTTTTCAAATTCTTCCTTTTCAGGCCATAAATGTAGCCGTTGCGGAGCACTTGGTCATTGGGCGACTGAATGCCAAGAAATATTTACCGAGGAGCCATTGGAGGATGTGATTGTTGAGCCTCACGTCGTGCCGTTGGAGTTTCCAGTGGACGTTGCGGACTCAAGTTTACTCGATTTATTTGAGGATGATGCCAAGGATAAGCCAATTTTAGAAGATAAATCTACTCCTCTTGTGTCGGATGACTTAGACGTCGAGGACAACGACGAATTTTAAACCGTGCAGCAGCAATTTTGGGGATGAATTTGAACGACATTGTTGTGGACGATGTCAATTTTGATGAGGTGTTCGAGAAGGAATTTATTGAACCTCTTGTTATCCCAACCGAGCCATTAATGGATTTTAATTTGGAAGTGGTGGACGAATTAATCAAGGAAGATGCGAAGGCCGAGTCTATTTTTGAGCCACCCAAAGCTTTCAACAATTTAGAGATGGAGATGGTGGATGATAAAGTAAAGGGACTTGGAGTGGAGGATGATAAATTCTTGTGTTCAACGGATTTCCTCGTTTATCCAAAGGTTGCGGATCACCATGTACCCGAATTGATTGTTGATGTGTTTATGGTGATAGATTATTCGTTTTTTCGACCCCTGAAGCGATTTAATATTTTTTTTCTACGAATTTCTTACCATGCGCGCCTTGGAGGAATACATTGCCTATGCTTACTGTTGGAGAATACTAAGGCGTGGCACGATCGTCACCTTTTCTTAGATCCAGGATAGCAACGTTCGTATAAGGCGTCGAGCTTTCGACGTTAAACAAGCGCTTCTTGGGAGGCAACCCAAGTATTTGTTTTCCTTTTCCTTATAGTTTTTCTAGTTAGTTTGTATTTGTTCGGTTGTTTTTTCTTTTTAGGTTTTTCTTCAAGACATTTTCGATCATGAGATTCAAGACGAAAGATGATTGCACAATCGCTTTTTGGAGTCGCTCGACTATTTCTCAGGGACGTTCCCTTACTCCTTTCCTCGTTTGATTTGCTTTTCTATATATTTAGGGCAATCAGGAGATTGCCGGATTTTTAGAGGGAGGATGGTTGAGTATGATTTATATTTGAAAATTGTGCAATTTGAATTTTTTTTTACGTGATTGATCACTATTTCTGCGCTGTATTGTGTTTGTATGGCTTGCCTGTCAAAGTTAGCTAAGTATGATTTGAGGTTTTAGTCTTTTGAGCGTGCATAAGTGCATATATATTTCAAAATTTATTATTAATATATTGTAAAATGGTACTTGTACGCAATTGATTTCGCAAAACCTTAAAAGCAGCGTCAATTCAAAAAAATTTCATGCAAAAAGCCTGTGAGTAGCCTGAGTGTTTATCATCATTGCATGTACTTGAATGAGTTTTGATTTGAGATCTCTTTGAAACCGCTGTGTGTAGTTGACTTTGAAAATGAAGTTAAGGCACATATAAAACCCTATTCCGGCCAACGAGTCAATTTTCTTCAAAGGAGTTCGTAGCGACATGTGACCAATGTGAAGTACTTAATGAAGAATTAAAAGCATCGAGAGCCCAGTGAACGAGTCAAGTTTCTTCAAAGGAGGTCGTAGCGACATGTGACCAATGTGGGTCTCCCGAACACTTAGCGGATTTATGTCCAACCAACTACGAACAATGAGGGGATGTCAATGCCATCCAGTATTATTCGAACCAGCAACATCCCAGGCAAAGACTACCATATACTCAAGCACCGCCTCCGAATAAATTCCAAGTACAAGGGCAAACTCCTACTACAGTTCAGTCGACTGATCAACTTTTAGTCTGGCAGCAAAACCAAGTCGCCAAAACTATTCGGAACAGAGACGGCCTCACACATGTTCAGGAGGAAATGAGGGGAGTTCGAGACGA
Source organism: Phtheirospermum japonicum (assembly GCA_014905375.1). Lineage (NCBI taxonomy): Eukaryota > Viridiplantae > Streptophyta > Magnoliopsida > Lamiales > Orobanchaceae > Phtheirospermum > Phtheirospermum japonicum. The sequence continues at coordinate 131,247 of BMAC01000345.1, forward strand.
TATGAAAGAATTGAGAACGATGATGACTGAAATGGCCAAAAGCACTCTTGAAAATTCATCATGACTAAGAAGATTGGAGATAATGGTAGGACAATTGGCAACTGACATGGCGTCATCGAAGAAGAAGAAAAATACTTTTCCAAGCCAAACAGAACAGGTCTCGGCTATTCATGTGCTGAGAAGTGGAAAAGTAGTGGATAACAGCATCGGGCTAGAAAAGGAGAATGACGAGGAAGAAGCCGAGACCCAACCTCAAGTACATGCAACCAAAACAACCAACCATATGCATACGTCTTCAAGTCCGTATGTTCTGGGAGCATTGAAAAAGAATTTGACAGCAACTGAAGAGCCCATCGATTCCTTAAATAAGCCACCGAAGAAGTTGACTGTTTATGATCGTGTTCCCTTCCCAAGTCGCCTACGTCCGCCAAGAAGAATAAAAAATTCATGGATCTATACAATTTATTGAAAAATGTTAATATTAACCTCCCCCTGATAGAGGTGATAAAGACGATGCCATCATTTGTGAAGTTTTTCAAAGATCTAGCATCAAAGGAAAGGCGTTTGGCTACAAATCAACATGTGGCTTTGATAAGAGAGGTGAGTGATATGTTTAAGCAACCATTGCCACCTAAAGAGAAGGATCCCGGGAGTTTTTGTATAACTATCTCTCTCGGGAATGGACAAACGGCAAGGGGGATGCTCGATCTTGGCGCTAGCATAAATCTGATGCCCCATTCGATTTATAAGGAATTTGACCTAGGACCGCTGAAACCGACAACGATGAGGTTACAATTGGCGGATAGAACGATAAGGCTACCCTTGGGGATTGTGGAGGATGTCTTAGTACAAGTAGACAAGCTAGTAGTGTCCGTCGATTTTGTCATTATGGACGTTGGTGACGTACAAAGCGAGAACCGAGAACACACCATTTTGTTAGGACGTCCATTCATGTCTACAACGCGCACGGTGATCGATGTAAACAAGGGAAGGGCGACTATGTCCGTTTTAGGCGAAACGGTGACGTTTTCACTTCAAGATATTCACAAGACTCCTGCACCATTTATATAAGGACGATTGTTCTACTGTTGATTTAGTAGATTCTTGCGCGAATGAACTCTTGAGCATCGGCACGATCAAAGAGTTTGATAATGTCGAGGCATTTGATGATGGATTGCCCATGAAGTTTGAACGTGCCTAAAAATGAGCCAAAAGTGGAGTTGAGACCACAACGAGATCGTTCGAAGTTTGAGCCAAGAGAAGAGATGAAGCCACCGCATAATCATTCAAGATGTGTTTCCCTCGACCCCTACAAGAATTTTAAACGTACGAAGAAAAAGGGCGAGGCTAATAGCAAGGATTGGACAAAGAAGAAGAAGTCGAACGAAGTTTTTAACGAGAAGTTCAAGGTTGGTCAACTAGTGCTATATAATTCCGATCGTAAGTTTGATCCAACCAATTTTGAAGTTGCATGGAGTGGACCATTTTTAATAAAGGAGATGGATGAGTATGGAGTCGCCACTCTATACGATGAGAGTGCAAAGACGGGATTCCAAGTCCACAAGCATCGACTTAAGCCTTATTACGAGAAATATATGAAGAGTCGAGATAGAAGCAAGAAGGAGCTCGTGGACCCACCACGAGCTAGGATTTGATCAAGTAATTGCGTCGAGCATATGACGTTAAATGTTGCGCTTCTTGGGAGGCAACCCAAGCGTTAGTTAGTTTTCGTTTTATTTTCTTTTTTTTTTTATTTATGTCTTTTTATATTGTGTCAATTGCCGTGGTACGTTTATGTGTGTGTTGATGTGCAGAAAATACGATAAATCGCTTATTCTGGACAACGGTTATATAGCGGAAGCTCGCTACCGCAAGGCCTTACCGCTAGTTCCACTCGAGGCGTTAACGATGACGATCAACCACTGAACCTACCGCTTACCGCAGCAATCAGGGATAACGATGATTTCGTCGATCGAGGTCGCAATCCGACCCAAGTTAGCCGCAGCCCGGCAACCTTTGGATGAGCTGCAACCCAGCCATTTACGACGTTGGCCGCAATCCGGCCGTTTCAAATCCAAAAAGACGTGCCACCGGGCACTTGCGCGTCGCAATTGATCACAATCATGTTTTGTTTGTTTGTTTTTGTTTATAGGTTTGTTCGGGACAATCTAGTCACGCGATCTAAGACGAAGGATAATTGCACATGCGTTTTTAGAGAGACTCGACCATCGAATTTTCAGGGATGTTTTCTTATCTCCCATACTCTTATTTTCTTTAGTCGACACGAGCCATGATCCACGTTAGTCGACGCAAGGCCGACGCACTGCCGACACTACGTTCTGAAGCGTCGATCGAAAGGGCGTCAGTCGACGCAACATTCTGAAGCGTCGACCGAAGGGGCGTCAGTCGACGCACGGTCGACGCAATTCTCTGAAGCATCGATGCAAGCCTGCGTTAGTCAACCCACCCGCCCAGTCGATGCACACACCCAGGCAGCACCGTCGCCGAGCACCAGCGCGCGTTAGTCGACGCACCGTCGACGCGACGGCCCAGAATTCGGATTTTAGGGTTTCTTGTGCGCCAAGACTTGCAATATCTATATAAACCCTCCATATCTTGGATTTATTGAGAGACACACGACCACCTAGGGTTCCTTAGCCTACAATAACAATAATCCCACATCTCATAACGAGATTTGAAGATGGACATCAAGGATTTAAAAACAACGCGTCCAAAACATCGAATTCGAGTTCGGGATTCAATTTTCGCCCAAGATCAACGTGCAACTCCAGAATAGCTGGAGCTTTTTACTGCTTTTACTAGTTCTAATAAGTACTCTAAACTCTCAGTAATTTTGTAGTTAATTGCTTAGTTAATTTCTTAGTTAATTCTAATTTTAATAATTAGTTTAATCATTTCATGCTTGTATATTGGATTACTCTAGTTTATTTATGCGATTGATTTATGCTTAGTAATTTGTCAATTTTAGATTCATATGATTGTTTCATGGTAATTTCTTATATTCATGTTCTTAGCTTCGTTAATTAGAATTAATTCGTAGCGTTCTATAGATAGTTATTGCTCGTAGTTGGTAATATAGTTTAGAGTAATTAGTTAAATTATCTTTAATTTAATTTCTGCTTTAGTTTATAATGATCAATTCAACATCTTTTAAAACCCCAAATGTAAATGTATTTTGTTCTAGTTCGTAAATTGAGAAGAACATCCGAAAGACCGAATAGTTGTTTCCTCGAGAGATACGACTCGAGTCAAACTCATCACCCTATAAGTACCTCGTACTCTTGCGAGCAAACTGACGTACTTTTAAATTAATTTATTAAAAAGGGGTGCACAAAAGTTTGGATCAAAAATTTAGCGCCGTTGCCGGGGAAGCAACGAGTAGGAATATAGGATGTTTTTCCTTTTAAGCTTTTAGTTTCTTTTTATTTTTATTTATTTATTTTATTTTCGCACTTGGTCCTTGCCATTTGGTACGTTGATGTATTGTTGAGTTTATGCAAGGAAGGCGATCACTTCACCGCGACCTTGTACCATTCATTGACAACATCCATCGTTCGAATCCACCAATACAAAGACCCATTTTTATTCCCGAGGACGATTCTTAACAGCAACTAATTTCGTGTGCGACGAGATTCCCGAATCCATGGCGAGACGATCTAATCATGGAGGCGGGCATGATGAATTGTTTGATGCATTAAGCAATGAGTTACCTTTCCAACCTCCACAAAGACATCGGGGAGAGTATGGAAGCGAGCCACGATACTTTGGAGGTTACAATCAACCACCAAACAATCGGGCCCCACTACAACTAAGACAAGGAAATAGAGGAAGGAACGCTCAACATGACGAGGAAGTGTATGAAGGTTATCCTGACAGACCAATCCCTAGACGAGAGTTTGTAGATGAAAGGTTRGARYACSAAGATTACYAAGGAGWTTATGAGYCTYCCTATCATCGAGAGAGAGCACCGAGACATGCTCAACCACCTAGACAGCGTGATTTAGCACGCCCGAAGGTTGTGCCTTATGGGTCTGCTATTGTTCTTGGACCAACTGCGAGGGGAGTAGAGATTAAACCGCATCAACTTAATTTACTTCCGACTTTTCACGGAAATGCCCATGAAGATCCTTTAGCATTTTTAAACTACTTTATCGATGAAGTAGGAAGATTTGTAGGTCATGGCCTTAACCGGGAGGAGATGCAAATGATTTGCTTCCCCTACAACATGAAAGACAAGGAGAAGACATGGTTATTGTCCTTAGAACCAAGATCGTTAACTGATTGGGAGATGATAAGCGAGAAGTTCTTAAATCAATATTATTCGGCACAGACAACGGGGCAACTTCGGAGGCAAATTGATACCTTTGAACAGTTGGAGGGGGAATTATTTCATGAATCATGGGAGCGRTACAAGACACTTTTARAAGCATGCCCCCACCATAACTYTTCTCCCGAMATYGTTAATCAATTTTTCTTTGATGGTTTGTTGAACATGGGGAAAAGTGAAGTTYAAATAGCGMCCGGAGGAGACTTTGGTGATTTAACGGCCCTCGAGGCAAAACGAGTGTTGGAGAAACAAAGCGAGAAATCTAGATAAACCAACTCACGACCTCGTAAATTGAAAGTAAATGAAGTTTCCACCACCGAGACAGATAAAGAAGAAGGAGTTAAAGTTTTGCTGAGAGATGGTCAAACGATCAAGGAGATGATTAGGGAAGTACTTAATGAAGAATTAGAAGCATCGAGAGCCCAGCGAACGAGTCAATTTTCTTCAAAGGAGTTCGTAGCGACATGTGACCAATGTGAAGTACTTAATGAAGAATTAAAAGCATCGAGAGCCCAGTGAACGAGTCAAGTTTCTTCAAAGGAGGTCGTAGCGACATGTGACCAATGTGGGTCTCCCGAACACTTAGCGGATTTATGTCCAACCAACTACGAACAATGAGGGGATGTCAATGCCATCCAGTATTATTCGAACCAGCAACATCCCAGGCAAAGACTACCATATACTCAAGCACCGCCTCCGAATAAATTCCAAGTACAAGGGCAAACTCCTACTACAGTTCAGTCGACTGATCAACTTTTAGTCTGGCAGCAAAACCAAGTCGCCAAAACTATTCGGAACAGAGACGGCCTCACACATGTTCAGGAGGAAATGAGGGGAGTTCGAGACGATATGAAAGAATTGAGAACGATGATGACTGAAATGGCCAAAAGCACTCTTGAAAATTCATCATGACTAAGAAGATTGGAGATAATGGTAGGACAATTGGCAACTGACATGGCGTCATCGAAGAAGAAGAAAAATACTTTTCCAAGCCAAACAGAACAGGTCTCGGCTATTCATGTGCTGAGAAGTGGAAAAGTAGTGGATAACAGCATCGGGCTAGAAAAGGAGAATGACGAGGAAGAAGCCGAGACCCAACCTCAAGTACATGCAACCAAAACAACCAACCATATGCATACGTCTTCAAGTCCGTATGTTCTGGGAGCATTGAAAAAGAATTTGACAGCAACTGAAGAGCCCATCGATTCCTTAAATAAGCCACCGAAGAAGTTGACTGTTTATGATCGTGTTCCCTTCCCAAGTCGCCTACGTCCGGCCAAGAAGAATAAAAAATTCATGGATCTATACAATTTATTGAAAAATGTTAATATTAACCTCCCCCTGATAGAGGTGATAAAGACGATGCCATCATTTGTGAAGTTTTTCAAAGATCTAGCATCAAAGGAAAGGCGTTTGGCTACAAATCAACATGTGGCTTTGATAAGAGAGGTGAGTGATATGTTTAAGCAACCATTGCCACCTAAAGAGAAGGATCCCGGGAGTTTTTGTATAACTATCTCTCTCGGGAATGGACAAACGGCAAGGGGGATGCTCGATTATGGTGCTAGCATAAATCTGATGCCCCATTCGATTTATAAGGAATTTGACCTAGGACCGCTGAAACCGACAACGATGAGGTTACAATTGGCGGAACGATAAGGCGACCCTTGGGGATTGTGGAGGATGTCTTAGTACAAGTAGACAAGCTAGTAGTGTCGGTCGATTTTGTCATTATGGACGTTGGTGACGTACAAAGCAAGAACCGAGAAAACAATATTTTGTTAGGACGTCCATTCATGTCTACAACGTGCACGGTGATTGATGTAAACAAGGGAAGGGCGACTATGTCCGTTTTAGGCGAAACGGTGAAGTTTTCACTTCAAGATATTCACAAGACTCCTGCACCATTTATAAGGACGAATGTTCTACTGATGATTTAGTAGATTCTTGCGCGAATGAGCTCTTGAGCATCGGCACGATCAAAGAGTTTGACAGTGTCGAGGCATTTGATGATGGATTGCCCATGAAGTTTGACGTGCCTAAAAATGAGCCAACAGTGGAGTTGAGACCACAACGAGATCGTTCGAAGTTTGAGCCACAAGAAAAAATGAAGCCACCGCATTATCATTCAAGATGTGTTTCCCTCGACCCCTACGAGAATTTTAAACGTACGAAGAAAAAGGGCGAGGCTAATAGCAAGGATTGGACAAAGAAGAAGAAGAAGTCGAACGAAGTTTTTAAAGAGAAGTTCAAGTTTGGTCAACTAGTGCTATATAATTCCGATCGTAAGTTTGATCCAACCAATTTTGAAGTTGCATGGAGTGGACAGTTTTTAATAAAGGAGATGGATGAGTATGGAGTCGCCACTCTATACGATGAGAATGTAAAGACAGGATTCCAAGTCCACAAGCATCGACTTAAGCATTATTACGAGAAATATATGAAGAGTCGAGATAGAAGCAAGAAGGAGCTCGTGGACCCACCACGAGCTAGGATTTGATCAAGTAATTGCGTCGAGCATATGACGTTAAATGTTGCGCTTCTTGGGAGGCAACCCAAGCGTTAGTTAGTTTTCGTTTTATTTTCTTTTATTTTATTTATGTCTTTTTATATTGTGTCAATTGCCGTGGTACGTTTATGTGTGTGTTGATGTGCAGAAAATATGATAAATCGCTTATTCTGGACAACGGTTATATAGCGGAAGCTCGCTACCTCAAGGCCTTACCGCTAGTTCGACTCAAGGCGTTAATGTTGACGATCAACCACTGAACCTACCACTTACCGCAGCAATCAGGGATAACGATGATTTCGTCGATTGAGGTCGCAATCCGACCCAAGTTAGCCGCAGCACGGCAACCTTTGGATGAGCTGCAACCTAGCCATTTACGACGTTGGCCGCAATCCGGCCATTTCAAATCCAAAAAGACGTGCCACCGGGCACTTGCGCGTCGCAATTGATCACAATCATGTTTTGTTTCTTTGTTTTTGTTTGTAGGTTTGTTCGGGACAATCTAGTCACGCGATCTAAGACGAAGGATAATTGCAAAAGCGTTTTTGGAGAGACTCGACCATCGAAGTTTCAGGGATGTTTTCTTATCTCCCATACTCTTATTTTCTTTAATATTTATGACAATCAGGAGATTGCCAAGTTTTTAGGGAGGGGGGTGGTTGAGTATGGTTTATATTTAAAGTGCAATTTGATGTCTTTGTTTTGAAATGCATTAATTTGTAAGCGCGATTGATCGCTATTTCTACGTTTAGTTGTGTTTGTATGGCATGCCTGTCGAAGTTGACTATGTATGATTATTTGTTCTATCTCTCTGAGCGTGCATAAGTACATAATTTTTCAAAATTTATTATTATATATTGTAAAATGGTACTTGGACGCAATTGATTTCACAAAACTTTAAAAGAAGCGTCAATTCAAAACTTTTTCATGCAAAAAGCCAGTGAGTAGCCTGAGTGATTATCATCATTGCATGTGCGTGAATAAGTTTCAGTCTTGATATCTCTTTGAAACCACTGTGTGTAGTCGACTTTGAAGATGAAGTTAAGGCACATATAAAACCCTATTCCGGCCATATCCATATATTTTTAGCCACTGTAAATTCCGAATGAGCCAATCATTGCCAAATATCCATGCCTATATCTATGAGTGTTGTTGAAACGACCCCTACAACCCTTTAGAAGCGTGGGGTAGGTGTTCGTATTTTTATTGGTAATTTAAGTCTTGGGATTTTTTTTATTAGGAATTTATTATTTTGCAAATAAGGACCACCATCTAAAAAAAATAAAAGAAAGAGACCCCATAAAAAATTATAATAAGGGGGAAATAAAAAAAAAGAAGAAGAAAAAGAAGGATGGTGAGTCTAGTTGAATTTGTGTTAGTCAATGCCTACACGCTAATTAAGGCTTGTGTTTTATTTTTAATTTTCTTATGAAGCCTAATGTTTAGAAGGCTACTATAAGCTTCAATTGTGCTTAAGTGGTTTGAGCTTTCAGTCGGTTTACGAGTTTTGAGTTGAGGAATAGCCTATTTGAAGGCCACATTATGAGTGTTTAGTGATGTTTTTCTTTTGTACGAGGTGAAGCTATTGCTTCGTGATTAGTTTAGGTTGAGTGAGTTATTGATCATGAGTTAGCCACACGACTTATATATACCATACCCGTCCAAAAAGCCTTACATTACAACCCGCAAAGACCTTACCGATTCTTAGTTTTGACAGCACACTTAATTTGCGATTGAAAAGAGATTGATTTTATGTGCTTATTTATTGTGCATGTAATTGTATGATTTGAGTGTATACACGTCCCATGCATAAAATACTTGAGTACTTTTGAGCGTACTTATATATATTATCCTTCGTGAGGAAGCATGATTTTATTGAAGCGACAATGTAATAATGGTCAAGTGTTTGACGTTGCGTGACTTGTACCTATATTTTCTAAATTATGTATGTAGCATAGCACGACTCTTTGCTTGAACTTATTTTCATTCTAGTTATACTTTGAATTTATCATTTGTTCTAGGACGAACAAACCAATTAAGCGTGGGGTAGTTGATTAGAGTAGATTGGTCCTTATTTTTATTAGTATTTTAGTACGTTTTTTTATTTATTTTTGGTATAAGTTGGACAATTTAGGCATAATTCCGTATTTTTGTAGTTCTGACTTATTTTACCGTATTTTAATCGTAATTGATGCAAATAGGTGATATTTCGTTGTTTTCACTTTACATCTAAGTAACCGGAAGATTTCAGCGCGTAATAGACGAAGTTCAATGTTCAAGAATAGGAGAACGAGCTTTCCGGTGAAACGAGTAGCAAAAGATTGAGAGATGGAGATAGACGCTCTATCGCGTCGACTGACGCGAGGGTCGATGCGAGCCATGATCCGCATCAGTCGACGCAAGGCCGACGCACTGCCGACGCTACGTTCTGAAGCGTCGATCGAAAGGGCGTCAGTCGACGCAACGTCGACGCAACATTCTGAAGCATCGACCAAAGGGGCGTTAGTCGACGCACAGTCGACGAAATTCTCTGAAGCGTCGATGAAAGCCCGCGTCAGTCGACGCACCTGCCCAGCCGATGCGCACACCCAGGCAGCACCGACGCCGAGCACCAGCGCGCGTCAGTCGACGCACCGTGGACGCGACGGCCCAGAATTCGGATTTTAGGGTTTCTTGTGCGCCAAGATTTGCAATATCTATATAAACCTCCATAATTCGGATTTTTTTAGAGACACACGACCACCTAGGGTTCCTTAGCCTACAATAACAATAATCCCACATCTCATAACGATATTTGAAGACGGAGATCAAGGATCGAAGAACAACGCATCCAAAACATCGAATTCGAGTTTGGGATTCAATCTTCGCCCAAGATAAACGTGCAACTCCGGAATAGCTGGAGCTTTTTACTGCTTTCACTAGTTCCAATAAGTACTCTAAACTCTTAGTTAATTTCGTAGTTAATTTCTTAGTTAATTCTAGTTTTAATAATTAGTTTAATCATTTTATATTTGGATATTGGATATTGGATTACTTTAGTTTATTTATCGATTGATTTATGCTTAGTAATTCATCAATTTTAGATTCATATGATTGTTTCATGGTAATTTCTTATATTCATGTTCTTAGCTTCGTTAATTAGAATTAATCTGTAGCGTTCTATAGATAATTATTGCTCGTAGTTGGTAATATAGTTTAGAGTAATTAGTTAAATTATCTTTAGTTTAATTTCTGCTTTAGTTTATAATGATCAATTCAACATCTTTTAAAACCCCAAATGTACATGTATTTTGTTCTAGTTCGTAAATTGAGAAGAACATCCGAAAGACCGAATAGTTGTTTTCTCGAGAGATACGACTCGAGTCAAACTCATCACCCTACAAGTACCTCGTACTCTTGCGAGCAAACTGACGTGATTTTAAATTAGTTTATTAAAAAGGGGTGCACAAAGGTTTGGATCACTCACCCTCATACTTCAGGTCGCTACTCTAAAAATCAGCTCGCCCACCTCTTAGAAAGAATGCTCCTTCCGATAAATGAGGTCGCTTATCATAAATACCGGCATATATCTTACATGAATATTTAGTGTTGTATCAATACAGACAAACTGAACTAAAATAATTGATGGTAAAAGATGCGAAAAATGCACCAAATGAACAAAAAAGAAAGGAAGAAGAGATGTGTGTTCTAGTTTAATACTTGTGTATTATACAGAATTTATCAAAATATTAATATAATAAATATTTGTGATAATTAAAAATTCTTATGTAAAAATGATATATTCTAAACCATCATGTACATGTCTAATTTATTATTAATTATTATAATTATTAAGTTTTTATTTCATGTTTAGATTCAATTCATTAGTAATTTTATTTACATACTTATAAAAATTCAAAAGAAGTTACATTCTAAATCTGTGCCTAGTTTTTTTTATTAGTTATTATTACGTTATTTTGTATTTTAATGTTTAGATTAAATTCGTTAATAATATTACTTACATACTTTGAAAACCTAAACGGATGTCATACTCTCAGTTCGTGTCGCTTTGTTCCGATGTCTAATCAATATTTAATAATAATAATAATAATATTATTATTACTATATAATTTTATATTTTTATGTTAGATTGAATTCATTACTAATATTTAATTACATACTTAGATTATTTCAAATAAAGCTTAATTTATCTATATAGAATATTTAAAATTATAAATTAAAATTATATTAACTTTTATTATAAACACTAATTATTTAATAATTTCATAATAATTTTTTTAATTAAAATTATATCTTATGTAATTTATCTTTTAATTAAAATAACTAACTTAGATCTTCCTACTGATTTCATATGGCTTACTTGTATTTTTATATTAGGAGAATAAAAAGAAAATATTGAATTAGACAAAATGTAATAAAACAAAAATATTAAATTGAGCAAAATATAATAAAATGAAAAAATTAAATTAGGTGAGATACAATAAAAGGAAAATATTAAATTAAGTAGATATTAGGCTCGAATGAAACCTAAGCAACCGAAATACCGAACTTTCTATTTTCCAAACGAAATATGCGAAGTAGACACATGCATATTATGCGGGATTTGGAAAAGAGTAATATTCATTAAAAATACCAAAAGAATAATATTGAGAATGTTACATACATATCGTAACATTATTTCTTCTATTTTCACAATAAACAATTCTTACACACAAATCAGAACATTACTTGTTCTATAGTAAGACTGGTTTTCACAATTAAGGATTTTGTAAGTTTTTTACCGTGAGTCACGAAAAAATAGTTGTGATATATCAAGAATATTATTTTATCTAATCACAGTAAGACTGGTTTTCATAATAGAAAATTTTTAATTTTTTTTACCCTGAGTCACGAAATTAGTTGTAAAGTATATCAAAATACCCTAAACTTGAGGGGGAAACCCGTAGAAAATTGAGTTTCAAAAAAATGTAAAAATGTACAACACCCGCGTGTTACATGTGAATGTGTGATATAAAAAATTAAAATTTATAGGACACCGAATATTCTATTGAAAAAACGTCGTACATCTAACTTGTAGTATATGTAATATTATTTTATTTCTTTTTTTTCCTTGCGTAAGATACTAATTTGTTCGTATAGATATATAATATGTGTATCAATGCATTATATTGAAATTAGATAAATATATTATAATATATTAAATATTTTTCTAGTCATAATAATTTATTATTATTATTATTAGTAGTAGTAGTAGTAGTAGTATGTTATCCTTTTTGTTTCACTTTGTTTATATTTTTTGTTTGGTGTAACAATAGTTTTTCATATATATTTTTAGTGTTATTTAAATTTATAAAATTAGGATTAGATAAAAAATTTAAGTTTATAGTTTGTTATATTTATTTTCCTTTTGTAATAATTTTATATAACTCAAATTTTTCTTAAATAAATATTTAGGATTATAATAAAGTTATTTCAACTTTTATTAAATAAAGATTGATTCAACTTATATAGATTTTTTCTAATTAGATATAATTTATTTATATTTTTATATTAGAAGAATAAAAGTAAAACATTGAATTGAGCAAAATATGTTAAAGAAAATATTAAAGTAGGTAACATGTAATAAAAGAAAAATATTGAATTAGACAAAAAATAATATTAGGAAAGTATTAAATTAGGTTAAATATAATAAAAGAAAAAACACTAAATTAGGTTAATGTTAGACTCGGATGACACGAAGCACCAAGAACTTTTCCAAAACTAACGAAGCGTGGAAAGCAGACATATAGAATAGAAGGATTTTGCATTAATATATAGGGGATATATATATATAATATTATCCATTTACGTCCTTCCCCAATTGATTTTTAATGTTTTTGACATCACTCAAGATAATTATTGCGCAATACTTAGCTCTAAGTAAACGTCTTTCTGTGAGCTACTGCCACAAAAACATATAAAAAACTAGATTTAATTAGACTTTCAAATTAAAAACATGATTTATTTATAATAACAATACATATAATTTCAGGCTTGAATTATCATAGGGAAGTCCTTTAAAAAAAACTGCTTGTATTTATGGAGAGTTGCATGCCGAATATAACATTGTATTTGGTTGTTCCAGCCTGTGAAGATCTTCTTCATATTTTTTTTTTTCTGTTCTTTGGTACGCGTTGTTGTCACTACAAAATTAGGATTCGACAGAAAACTGGTTATCAAAATCAGTCATAAAACCTAGTAAGAGGGAAAAAAAGAGAGAAAGAATAGTATCTCAAAATTATTTACACACTAAGAAGCGATGTACTTATTAAACTATGTTGATAAGAACTTGATGATTCAACTAAAACTCACGCAATCTAATAAAACCCCATGTGCACCATATATTAATCTCTTTAGTTGTGAGATAATAATGGTGCACACAGGGATTTATGTAACTAAAGAGAATAATTAACTAATAATTATAGAAGATAAGTTATTTTCAGTAAAGAGATTAATCAAGATAAGGTTTTAAACAACTAAGTTACACATAGCTACATAGCAGTTGCAACACTTAGGTAAATTAGTGTTGATGGCTAAACTTACATAAATTTATCACAATGATTAAGAGAACATACAATTAACAAATGTAAACTTTATGTTTCATTTTGTTCCTAAGAATATGTGTACAGTTATACACTATTGTAAAAATACAAAATCAATAAATACTTCTGTAGATTAGCATATATTAATGTGAGATAATTAGTGTGAAAAGTCATTCTGATGCAATCAATTACAAACAAAATATTGCATAGATAACAACAACTTAATTTTTATAAACCCACACTATTTATCCATCTAGCTCTCTCCATACACACACACTAATTATAAAAAATTATGCTCTGATGCGGCCAAAAAGATTAGTACCTCAAGAATAGGGGGTACTAACCTTAAAGATGAAGGCAGTGACCTGAATAATGTTGAATAATAACGTAACGACTTGATCAAACCTCCAGAGAGCTCTTGGCGACCTGATAAGTCCTGCAAAACAAAACCCAGCCAAAGCGGTAGACGGCCCCGGCGTAGGCCCTCCGATACCTAAGTTAGATTAGGACTTAAAATTAGGCGAGGGCCTTTAGGTGAGAGAGATCTCGAAATATGCTTAAACCGTAGGATATTAAAATCAACTTAGAGTAAAAGAATGAGGCCTTAGTCCTCTTTATATAAACAAGAGACAAGATATCGCTTGTATAATAGCTCGTATTTAGAGCGTGTTCATAGATGTGTTCAGATATGTTCACACTAGGGTTCTCATCACCTGTATAAGAGCTCGCTTCTCCTAAGGGAGGTCTCTTAGAGGAGAGCTCATCATAAAATCCGTAGCTGAAAGATTATGTGAGATCATAAGCTTTAGGTCCTCAGAGATGAGGATCAGAGCATATGAGATTTGAGAGCATGAGAGGTTGTAGAAGTTATCAAGCTTGTGAAATAAGGGCCTGAACCCCCTATTTATAAGATTATTGAGACTTATCCACCAATCAATAGGATTCCTTCATAAGGTGGGATTAAATCTCCTAATTATACTCAATATCCATAATAAGGAAATACTCCCATATTAGGATTCTTGGTTTCCATAATTCCATAACAGCCATAAAAATATATTATTACCATGCTCGCATCCTGTCGGGACCTAAAATCTTCCACCCCTTTTGTCACATTTTTACCATATATAATCTAGTCGATATTTGATATCGTATCGGCTAGTCCCCCATATTCTGGCTGATTGAGGTACGAAATCGGGTAAAATATAATAAAAATTCCAATTATCCGACCTAAAACAGGTCAGCCGAAAAGTTATTTCAAACCAGAAACCATAAAAGCCCATCAAGGCTCAAGATCGCATTAATCACAAAAGTTCAGCTCTTAACACCGAGCTACTACCTAGTAGCGAGCTGCCATAATACCATTTTACTCGATGATAGCCTGGAACCCTCGTATAAAAACTTACCACTCCTACATGAGAGCTCGCCACTCTCCCAAAACAGCTCGCCCTCCTAGTGGAAGGATTGCACCTTCTAGAAGAAGAGGTCTGCTTACTAAATCCGTATAATTACCTGCATGTTAGCGACGTGAATATTTGTCAATTCATAAAAGTAAGAATCATAAAACCATTGTCGACCTGGATAAGCGTCGTCCCACAAAAACCATAAGATATCCACATATCTTAATTATGTAGTTATGTAGCAATCATCGATCTAAAATAGGTCGGTCAAAAACCTCAATCATAAAAATAGCACGACAACTCGGTAGGTTGCCAATTCTGTGGAGTAAACGGTTTTGACAATCGGCAACAATAGTCATGGGAATGAGTCATGGCTCGATCCAGGTGTCTAACTTGATCCAGGGTTGGGTCGACCCGGTTAATAAGCAAGCATGGTGTTGCATGCAGATCGAAGGAGAGTGATTTGCACGTTTTTGTACATATTTTTTCTACCGTTTTTGTATCACGTTGCGTGTGCTTTTCTTGATTTTAGGTGTTTTAGGAGTCGAGTTGGCCGTTTTTCGTTATTTCTAGGTTTTCGTATTTTTGTACGTTTTATTATTAGTTTTCGTAGTTTTTCACTATTTCGTTTTCTCTTGTCCGTAGGACGTCCAAGCGGGGCCCGCGCTCGTTTGGGATCATTTTTACTCGACTCGGGAGTGGACGGACAAGCAAGGAAACGCAACGGACGAGGCTCGATCAACCGGCGGACGTGAAAAGAACGAGAAATCGAGCCGGGCGCAGGAATCCAGTCGACCGACCGGATGTTCAGTCGATTGACTGACCTTATAGTCGATCGACTAAACCCCCAAAATCGACTGGATTCCAGGGATTTTTGGCATTTTGGATGATGCAGTCGATCGACTGCCTACTTGGTCGATCGACTAGAGCCCCTCAAGTTCGACTGGAGCCCCTCAAGATCGACTGGATTCCAGGGACTTTTGGCCATTTTTGACATGCAGTCGATCGACTGCCGACATGGCCGATCGACTGCCAGTCGATAGACTTCTTTTGCAGTCGATCGACTGAAAAACAGATTTTTTTGGAGAATAAGTAATCAGACGTCTTTTCAAAGGAGAATAACTTGCAGAAGGCCCTTTCTTCACCAGGGGAGAGTTCCTTCAAACCAAAAACCATTCCTTTTCATATTTGATCAATTTTAATTCCCATAAATTCTAGTAATTAGTAATAGATTAGTTAAGCCCTAGATCTTAGTTAGTTAGTTGTTCAAGTTTTGATTTAGTTTTCTTTTGTGAAGAATCCTTCAAGCTTTCAAGCTTTTCTCTTCAAACTTTTGTGGAATCATACATTTGGTAAACTCTTTCTATTAATATAGTTTTTATGTTCATGTTATTTCCTTTAATCTTGTGTTGATGTTTGGATCATAATTTAGTTGCTACTTTGATTATCAAAACTCACTACAAAAAAATCCGGCAGTACTGGCGGCCATTA
>BMAC01000345.1:163758-231619 GCA_014905375.1 Phtheirospermum japonicum
TTTTAAAAAATCCGAGGGAATGGGACTCCCTCGGAAATCCGAGGGAAATGTTCCCTCGGATTTCCGAGGGATTGTCCGGTAATGGTTACGAGGGAAACAATCCCTCGGAATTCCCTCGGTTTTGTAATTCCGAGGGATTTATTTCCCTCGGAACCGATTTCCGAGGAGGGTTTTTTCGAGGGAATTTTTCCCTCGGAATTTCCCTCGATTTAACCAAAATCGAGGGATTTTTGCTTATTTTCGAGGGAAAAATCCCTCGAAAATTTTGATTTTTCTTGTAGTGACAAGCGTCGATCTTATGGAGTTGGCGTTCAAAACGCCGAGAGCCCCAACGAACCCGGCGAACCAAAACCCTAGACGCTAAAGCCAACGCCACCGAGGCAATGAGCAAGGCGAAGCCGGCGATGTCCCGAACACCGGTTTGGGCGCGCATTTCGGAGAAGGCACGAGCCAAGCGGCATTCCCGCAATACGGAGGTCCGAGCACCGGCTCGGGTCACGAGATGGGTTGGAACGACTTCCAACAGGCCGTGTTTTCTCACTTCAACTAGCTCAACGTCCGTTTCGACCGGATCGACAAGGGGCAGGCAAGGAACGACCAAGCTTTCCACGGCCTCCATAGCCGGCTCCTTTTGGTCGAGAGTCGGATGCGTCGGTACGAAAACGACGACGACGGCGGCGAGGGTGGAAACGAGGACGAGGACGCGAACCTCCGTGCCCGACCTGGGAGACGTCGTTAAATCTCCTAGATTATCCTTTGTTTATTTTATTTTGTTTATTGTTTTTGTGTGTTATTTTGTTTATCTTTCGATTATATTCTTTTATTTCTCATCTCGACTCTTGTAAAAAAAAATATAAAAAAAATTTCTTTTAATTGCTTTCGTTTTTGTATATAGTTTAATTTTATTTCGTTTGAATGTATTATATTCTCAAAATATAAAACAAATTTGAAAAATAACAAAAATCCAAACAAATTAGAAAATTCAAAAACTCAAAAATATTTTCATTTTTGTAAATAGTTTGTTTTTGTGCAAATTTCCACATTGCCTTACCTTGTAGATAGCTTGTTGCTTGCCTCGGCTCCCGGCGACGACTTGTGCACAACCACGACAACACGAGCTCGGACATAGGGGCGTTCTCTTTTCCCTACACCTTTTTACTGCTTTTCTTAGCTTAAATACACAATGGGGACATTGCTAGGTTTTAAGTGTGGGGTGGTTAGAGTTCGTCCTAGGTTTTTAATTTTGCGTATGCTTACTTATGTTAATTTGAGTAACGTTTGTGCTATTATTGCTTGGACCCTTGACGAAGTGACGCGGTTTTGATGATTTTTTAGGGTGTTTAGATTTTCGATCGAATAGTTGACTTAGGTGGTTTAACTTGTTGGGATCTTCATTCGGTTTTAGCTTCGTGCTATCCTTGTGCTCGTTTAGAACTAGTGCCTCGACTGGCCCTCGTCATCAAATGCTCTCTATAGGTTTTTATTTTGTAATTTGGAGTCATCAATTGCTCCACGTGCTTGATCGAGAATTTTGTAAGTTGCTAGTAGCAACGAATAATCGGAGTCGTTGAAAGCTTCGTATTTTCATCTTTATTTACCGTAAAAAAAAAGAAAAAATATAAAAAAAAGAAAAAGAATAAAAAAAAAGAAAAAGAGATGAATAAACAAGGATACGTTATAAATCCTTGAAGTTGTTGAGTAGCACGTTTTTTGCTTTTTTTTTCGATTTTTAGTATATTTGTAAAGAGAAGCGTAGATGATTTTGGCTAGTAGGGAGCCGATTAACGGTTCGAGCATGGATAGACCTTAGCCGGGGCAAGGGCAGGGAGACCGACTTGGTGAATTGTTTAAGTCCTTTTAGGTTTCGGGAGTCGATCTAAATTTCCTTAACAACGCACATTGACGTCCTTTTAGCCAAAGCTAACAAGCAACGTAGCGTACGACGTCTCGAATTATTTTGTGCATTAGTTGGGGTTGGTTGGGGGTAGTTTTGTAATTTTACGTTAGTTTTGCTTGAGGACAAGCAACCATTCTAAGTGTGGGGTGGTTGATTTGCACATTTTTGTACATATTTTTCCTACCATTTTTGTATCACGTTGCGTGTGCTTTTCTTGCTTTTAGGTGTTTTAGGAGTCGAGTTGGCCATTTTTCGTTATTTCTAGGTTTTCGTATTTTTGTACGTTTTATTATTAGTTTTCGTAGTTTTTCACTATTTCATTTTTCTCTTGGCCGTAGGACGTCCAAGCGGGGCCCGCGCTCGTTTGGGATCGTTTTTACTCGATTCGGGAGTGGACGGACAAGCAAGGAAGCGCAACGGACGAGGCTCGATCAACCGGCGGACGTGAAAAGACCGAGAAATCGAGCCGGGCGCAGGAATCCAGTCGACCGACTGGATGTTCAGTCGATCGACTGAACTTATAGTCGATCGACTGAACCCCCAAAATCGACTAGATTCCAGGGACTTTTGGCATTTTGGGCGACGCAGTCGATCGACTGCCTACTTGGCCGATCGACTGCGGTCGATCGACTGGAGCCCCTCAAGATCGACTGGATTCCAGGGACTTTTGGCCATTTTTGACATGCAGTCGATCGACTGCCAGTCGATCGACTTCTTTTGCATTCGATCGACTGAAAAGCAGATTTTTTTGGAGAATAAGTAATCAGACGTCTTTTCAAAGTAGAACAACTTGTAGAAGGCCCTTTCTTCACCAGGGGAGTTCCTTCAAACCAAAAACCATTCCTTTTCATATTTGATCAATTTTAATTCCCATAAATTCTAGTAATTAGTAATAGATTAGTTAAGCCCTAGATCTTAGTTAGTTAGTTGTTCAAGCTTTGATTTAGTTTTCTTTTGTGAAGAATCCTTCAAGCTTTCAAGCTTTTCTCTTCAAGCTTTTGTGGAATCATACATTTGGTAAACTCTTTCTATTAATATAGTTTTATGTTCATGTTATTTCCTTTAATCTTGTGTTGATGTTTGGATCATAATTTAGTTGCTACTTTGATTATCAAAACCTTCATTTTCATTTGATAACTTTCTAGCTTTTGAACTTATGTTTTTAAGTTGTTTAGTTGTTAGATCAATTTCTAAGTTTGTAGAAGTGTTATAAGATCTTCGTTTCTAAACCTTTGATTTTTGCTAAGTTAATTTTGTTGACTTTTTCAAATAAGCTTGACTTTAACTTTCCCTCCATTTTTCTTAATTTAAAATTATAAGTTTTATTAGTTAACTAGTTTAGATTAATCGTTTTAAATAAGCTTTAATTTATTTTTCATTTTCAATGTTTTTAAATCTTGTATTTCAATATAAATCTTAGTCGTAAAACTCAAAACCGAACAATGACTACTGCTTTCTTAGTTTAAATTAGTTTAATTTCAATCGACGATAAGAGCAAATAAGAAACCGATAAGCTGATAACATCCATCCTCGAGAGACACGACTCGGGAAGAACTCACCGCCCTACAACCGGCTCCGTACTCTTGCGGAGACGGATTCTCAAATTAGAGCGTCGAGAATCCATCGATCAGAGAGTAATTAAGAGCAATGTTAGAGATGGTTGATATCTTTATAGGACAGTTACGAGCTAGACTCGATGAGGTGCGCAAGGGGCTAGGCACTTGTGCTCATTCCAGCTATTTAGCTAAGTAGCAATGAGTGATCATGCAAATCGTTTCGGCATATGTTGACTGGAAAGGCAGGTTTACGAAGGAAGGTAGTTGTCGAGCTCAAGACGCACGAGATTCATGTCAAGCGAGCTGACTTAAGTTGTTTGGCGCCATTCCTCGTGGCGAGCATGCAGATCCGAGCGATTATGGGTAACAACAAAGTAGAGCTGTTTTCTCAAGTATGCGGTTGGAGAGGGGCTACGTCCCTGTTTATACAAATAGGCGAGCAGCCTTCACAAGAAAAACAATGAGAGCGCGAGACTCAGATGCATAGTATATGAGGTTGAGGATGCGTCCTCGCAATGTGTGTGTGTGTGTGTATTAAGTCTTCTGCTTGCGTAATTGTGCATATGACGAGCTGACGGCTCAGGCAGAAAAATAAATTCAACAGCTTTCCTTGACATAAAGAGAGCTGGATGAAACTCATCGTCAATTGATGACTCTTGAATAAGAGCTGAACGTTGCAAAAATTTAGCTATAAACCTTGAAGGGTGAAAAAACTAGACTGGGGGGTTGCTTGATGAAATTGAAAGACATGGTGCAGGAGAAGGAGAGACAACTGAAAGAAGTAGGTCGCATAGCTCATCTGCAGGGAGTTGCTGAAGGCCGAGCTGAAGAAAAAACCTTAGGGTTTGGCGAGAAAGAAATATGCTAGTAACCATAGTAAACCAGAACCGTATAAAGTCACATATGACCAAGAAAAGCATTCATTCCCACTAGTGTAAATAATGCGAGCAAAACAATCAGATCACGTGACTAAAGCTTGACCATAGACGACTGAGAAAACTACTCAGTCCCCTATGTTCAAATAATAAGAGTAGAATAATTTCAACCAGGTCGCATCAACATAATGAAAGTAAACCAAAGACTACTAAGAAACTACTTAGTCCCCCCAAGTTAATGCAACCAAGCAGTTCAACACAATTATCTATCAACAACATGTTAAAGAAAATGTCAAGTAAACCTGTTTTGCACATAGGTCGCAAGATCAATCAAACAGAATAAAGAAGCACAAAATCTGCAAAGAGCATGTAAATAAAACACACTCCCAGAATTGAAAAACAACATGTAAACCAAACATGCTCACAAACTGAAGAAAAATATGTAAATCAAACATGCCTCCCTTTCGAACATCCAAGAGTATGTAAGCCAAACATAGTCAAAGATATGTAAAAACATGTAAATCAAACATGTTTTTATATAAGACCAAACAAATCACATAAGACCAAATAAACCACACATAAGACAAGTATGTAAATCAAACATACATAAAAACTGAGAGAAAACATGTAAGTTAAGCATGTTTCCTCCCAAATGTCCTAGAATATGTAAATCTAACATACTCAAGGACGTGGAAAAACATGTAAGTCAAACATGATCTTCCACTAAAACATCCTAGAATATGTAAATCAAATATATTCAAGGATATGCGAGAACATGTAAATCAAACATGTTCTCACACAAAACCATCCATTATGCCGCCTAGACATTCGATCGCCTACCTGATAAAAGCATTGAGATTTATATTCATATTCGCAAGAAATCATAGAACGCATTCGATGCCATAAGGAATCCTTTATTCATTATCGATAGATATCAGCCCGTGATGGGTAGAAATGCGATAAGCACATCAGTTCACCGCCGACCTAAAGGAGCGTCGATTCATGACCATACCCATAGAAACCATATTGGATCGTAGAATCTATAGATGATATGTTCTATGTAATGAGATCGCATGAGATTGCCAAGACCGTAATGAGGTCATAATGAGACCGTAATGAGACCATAATGAGGTCGTATGAGACCATAATGAGGTCGCCTGAGACCGTAGATAAGATCGTAATAATAAAGGCGAGGTCTCAGGCTAATGCAGCTGCTGAGGTCGCAAGAGTAGAGTTGAGATCATGAGAGTAAGCTGAGGTCATAGCATGAAGAATGTAGTGTCCGTGTCTATCTCTGTAGATTATTTGGTAGTTGGCAAAATAGCGTTGACAGCCTCGGGTATGGGCGAGGTTCCTTGTCGGGAGATTGCCAACGTAGATGATCAAGTTGATGGATAAGAAGTTGGGTGAAACCAACCTCAAAGTCTAAGAGTTGTGCAATTGGGCCGCATGGAAACCTTAATGCGAGTTATGGTGCAAGAGGTATGCGAGGCGGGTCGAGGTCATCGAAAAATTTGACCAGTGAGCGAAGCGCTTATGCCAGTCCGTGGACTGAGACGCGCAATGAGGCGTGCAAAAATCTCGGCGCTTAGCACCATCATCTCGGCACCCGAAGGTTCGAGATAAGAAATCAAGCAAGATAGACGAAGGAAATATAAAATTATCTCGTTTATGAGATTAGAACAAGCGTACCTGATACGTAGTCATATTGAAGCCATATGAAAATTTACCTTTCCTCGAATATTCAACTATGCGACCTCTTTTATTTTTAGGTAGCAAAAGTTCCACGGTCACCTTTCTATGAATGTGTGGATGCGTGACCTGATATATTGGCGACCTCCTCGTGTTGAGTTGACCATCTCCGAGTTAGATGTCGGGCAGCTCTAAAAATTAACCCTGCAAAACCAAAATAAATATGAACTAAACAGGTAGACTTGCACTTAATCTGTTAGTATATGATCATAAAAATAATCGATAAGTAACATGCGAGCACCACAACCCTTACTCGAGCCCATAGACCTGCACTCAATCCATTAGTATACGATCATAAAAATAATCTATAAGTAAGATGCGAGTATCGTAACCCTTACTCGCTCCCACAGACCTTCAAACTCGATCTCTACCATTCATATTTAACCACTATCTCGTGAATAATATACCAAAATTCCAACTTCATCCAATGGTTAGATTGTGCGTAATTCAATTTTTAAAAGAAACTGGACAGACAGTTTTAGGAAATAGGATTAGCTCTGTTTAAAATTCGTTGTAGGATTCTTTCGAACTCATATTAAAATCTCTACCGTTCAGATTGATCTTGTATATGTGTGGAATAATATATCAAAACTTTGGCTTGATCCAACGGTTTTATTGTGGGCAATCGTATTTTGATAAATGCTGCAAAAAAAATTCGAAAATAAAATCTGCTTTGTTCGAAAATTTATATATATTTTCTCGTATCTCATAATCCGACCTCCACCATTCAAAAGGTAATTTAACAGGTCCTTAACGCGACCCAAAGGTTGAAATGTAAGAAAATAATTTTTGAAATTTATAGCGCAGTTAGATTTTAGACCTACGAAAATTGTGTATTCTCACGTCTTTTGCTCAAGGACTCGATGTCCCTCTTTCCCATAGACGGCACCACTTGATGCGACCAAATAGATTGGTGCCTCAAGAATAGGGGGTACTAACCTTAAAGATGAAGACAATGACCTGAATAATGTCGAATAATCACGTAGCGACCTGATCAAACCTCCAAAGAGCTCCTGGCGACCTGATAAGTCCTGCAAAACAAAACCCAGCCAAGGCGGTGGACGGCCCTGACGTAGGCCCTTCGATGCCTAAGTTAGATTAGGGCTTAAAATTAGGCGAGGGCCTTTAGGTGAGAGAGATCTCAAAACATGCTTAAAACGGAGGATATTTAAATCAACTTAGAGTAAAAGAATGACGTCTGAGTCCTCTTTATATAAACAAGAGACAAGAGATCGTTTGTATAAGAGCTTGTATTCAGAGCGTGTTCAGAGACGTGTTCAGACTAGGGTTCTCGACACCTGTATAAGAGCTCGCTTCTCCTAAAGGAGGTCTCTTAGAGGAGAGCTCGCCATAAAATCCGCAGCTGAAAGATCATTAGAGACATAAGCTTTAGGGCCTCAGAGATGAGGATCAGAGCATATGATATTTGAGAGCATGAGAGGTTGTAAAAGTTATCAAACTTGTGAAATAAGGGCCTGAACCCCCTATTTATAAGATTATTGAGACTTGTCCACCAATCAATAGGACTCCTTCATAAGGTGGGATTAAATCTCCTAATTATACTCAATATCCATGATAAGGAAATACTCTCATATTAGGATTCTTAGTTTCCATAATTCCATAACAATCATAAAAATATATTATTACCATGCTGGCGTCCTGTCGGGACCTAGAATCTTCCACTCCTTTTGTCACGTTTTTACCATATATAATCTAATCGATATTTGATGTCGTATCATGCTCTAACAAGCTAGAACATCAAAAGATATTGAAGGCATATAAACTTTTTAAATATACAATATTAAATCGAATATTCTCAGCCGAGCACGAATCACATATAAAGTTTAATTATATATTTGTTCTGAAATTACATACAAAATCTAAAAACTCTTGCATTCATAAGATCAGCATGAATTATCATAAACCTCTATCTTGGTCTTCTACAAGAAATTATACACCCAAAAATATGAAATTAGTTTTTCAAAATCTTTCTGAAACTCAACACCCTAAAATTAGGTAGGGCTAAGCACATGAATAATAAAGAAAATGCAGAACCAACAACAATAACAAAAAGAAAAAAAAAAATAGAAAGAAAGAAAGAAAAGAAATCAACCAGATGCACCGAAGAAAAGGATATCATAAAATTAAAAATCAAACGTAGAAGCTTTTTCCTTGACAACACTAATGCCGAAAACACATCGAATATGAAATTAATTTTCAAAATCCGTTTGAAACCTTAAAACTGGAATAAAATACGAGAACTAAAAATCTAAAATGAGAATAATATGCAACAACCGAAACCCTAATATTGGATTATGTTACTCTAAAATTGGAATAACTTTAGTGTAAGAACTTCATTGCGAAACCAAAACCTTCAAATTGAAATAAAATTATCTTTGGTGATTCAACAGTGAACGGAGAGAATTACCAATGCTAGGCAAAAATAGGCTAGCTGCCAAAATCAATGGAACAAAAATACTAAAGGATTTTGATGAACATAATGAACAGGTTGAGGGGGAAAACTTTTAAGATTGTATGCAATGACGAGAAAAAAAAAATCATTTTCTAAAATAATAAAAAAGAAATTGCAACTATACCACCAAACTTTGCTTTCAACCAAATAAAGTATGAATTGTTGTTGTGGGTAATAAAGTTGGCCTGTGAGAGACCCATTAAGGATAATTTAGTCCTAAGTGTTAAATTTGACAAGTTTAATTCACGGTACATGATAATGGAAATTACTACTGTGACATGAATGCACTATGCTCCGCACTTACTACAATTAAAATGGGTCAAAGTCCACGGACTGGTCCGTCAGCCCACGTAAACGGGCAGGTTTGAACTGTCCATCTCGCAGCCCGTTTAATCGTGGGCTTTTTTGGCCCGCTCCGTGAAGACCGCGGGCCGGAGGGGCTGACCCTTATTTTTTTAATTTTTTATATTTTATTATAATTATAATTATAATGGTTAAATTTAAAGGCATATCCATATTCTTTTAATTTCTATGAGCCCGTTAGAATACTTTAAATATTATAATAACTTTTTTTAAATTTTAATTTTATTTTTTTATAATTTTTAATATAAAAAAAAGATTTTATAAAAAAAAATAAAAAACAAAAAACGGACCAGACTTTGGGCGGGCTGTGGACATAGGTTTTCCCAGCCCGCAAAACAACGGGCTGACCCGCGCCTGCACCATTTTGGGCTAACCCGTGGCGGGCCAAAGTGGGTCGGAACGGGCTGGCCCATTTGAGAATACTATCTAGACCCACCCTGTGCCTTTATATCTAGGGCGCGAATATACGCACCCCAATAATTTATGAGTTGACCCCAAATGATAAGAACACCCCAAAAACTTTTAAAATGTATTTTTTTTTTTACTAAATCAACCCCACAAACACCCTATTTTACCCCTATTTAATATAATATATAATATAATAATAAATTAAAATAAAAAGAATAATAATAAATTGAAAAAGAAAAGAAAAGGAAAGTGAGAGAGAAAGAACTGCGAAGAAGAAAGAAAACGCAGGCAGAGGAGAAAAAGAGGGAAAAAAGGGAAGAAAAAGATACTTTGAAAAATCCATATAATTTAACGAGAGGAAGAATGGAACGGGGTGAGCCATCAAACGTACGAGATAAGTTTCTCATTGGGTTTGATTCACTTATTAGGTTAGGGTTTGAAATTTTGAAAGAAATTACCGTGTTCTACTCTGGTTCGTAGAACCAGAGCCATCTGTTCGGTCTAAAATTTCGAACATATAGGCCATGTTCATAAATATAATTCGAACAATATGCAAGTGTTCAAATAATATATTCGAACATATGTATAATGTTCGGTCAGAACTTTCGAACATACATCAGTTGTTCATTAAAACCAGATCGAACATATTCGCGATTTTCAACCCAATAAATAGTAATACACCAAAAAAAAAAAGAAAAAAAATGACTAAAACAGATAGATGTTAAGAATAATAACATTATTCATCTTGTTCTTATCATTATCCTCCATTCTTATAAGTTTTAATGTGAACTTTTTTTAGGTATTGAAATAGGTTTTGGGGATGAAGAAGAAGTTACGAGAATTTAATATATTTCTGTTTTGGGTTTAACTAATAGTATTTTGGGGTGCGTATATCCTCACATGGTATATATATATATATATATATATTAATGTTTATATAATTATATTAATTTTATTTTTTTAATTTTAATTATATATTGTGAGTAGGGTTATTTTAGTCTTTTCATTAAGGCCTATTTTTGTCTAAAATAATTTGGGGTAAACTCATAAGTTTTTGGGGTGCGTATATCCGCGCCTTTATATCTATTAATTTATTTTTATTTATAACTAATTTTTGATCAAATAATTACGGTCGAGTGGATGAATCTACGATAATATGATACACATTAAATTGGAGGGGTGTCGTTGAATTTTGCTCTAAAATAAATGCAAATAAAATAAGAAAACGAAAGAAATCAATTGAAAATAGTTATCCATGTTGATCTGTCTGTTCAGCCAAGAACAAAAATCCCAAATTCCATGGATCCCGCTGACCCGCTGTGGCATTTTCAAATTAAATAATTATGCGAAGAGTCGTCCTGCTATTCTTTTTCTACCAAAATTGTGTGTGTGTATATGTGGAAATCGTTTATCTTTCTTCTCAATTTGAAAAGAACTTTATTTTTTCTGTAATAGTCTATACTTGTGCTGTTGTGCAAAGGTGACTAAGGCGAATGAAACTGAATAAAATACTGCAAAAGACAACAAGTCTTTGCTTAATTTGTGGGGTTGTGCTTTTTTTCATTTCTTTGTGTTTGATAAATGTAACTCTTTACTTTAATGTGTGACAATTTATTTTTTCAGTCCACCCCATTTGCTCTAATCCCCAATTTCTTAATGAGATTTTTGCTTTTTTCACTTAATAATTCTTTTTGCAGCAGCCCCACATGCATTTTTTCTTGCGTTTGTCTGACCTGGATTGGATCACAAGGAGTTCTTTTCTTTCTCTTGTTTTCTATTTATTTTTGTCTTCTTTATTTCTCAGGTTGATAGAGAGAGAGAAGGAGGTAGGGGTGGGGTTCAATAGTTGAGGGTCCTTTGTGGGCACCTATCTTGCGCCTAGAAGAGGAAGAAGGTAAATATTTCTTTACCCTTTTGAAATCAATTTTCACTTGGGACCATTTCAAGATTCTTCCTTTTTTTTCTATATCAAGTAAAAAGTGGGGCTTTTTTTACGTTCGTGTATTATCTTAAAATATTTGAACTGTCTGCTTCTTGAACTTTGTAATTGTATGAATCGATTTTTTCTGTGTTTTTTGGGAAATATGATTATTTCTGTTTGTTAATTGATTCACTAGTTTAGGAATAATTTTGGGCTGGGGTTAGATCATAGATCAAACTTTTTATGCTTCCTAGGAAATCATTGGAAAAATTCATTTGCAATATAATGGGAACATAATACTCTGTTTCTAGGATACTCAATTATATGAATTATTATAAGCATATTATTTAATATTATAAATGTTATTGAGTAGTACTATATATCTAGTTGCAGTACATCGGTATCCTTCAATGCCAAATTATTAGTTAGTTGCTACAGTTAAGCTGTCATCATATTTACCAGGTAACTTTATTACAAGGAAAAAAAAACCCAATATACTTGTTTTCAGTAAGCATGAAGACTACCATTGTCGAGTCCAAGTATGCACATAGTCCTGTCCACAAGGCCGTGATTTCCAAAGATTACGCGGCTCTCAGAAGGATCATATCCAGCCTTCCCCGTTTCTGCAATCCGTCTGAAATTCACACTGAATCTGTTTCATCTGTCGAGGAAGCCAAAGCCGATGCCATAGCCGCCGCAATCGACCGGCGCGATGTCCCTAACCGTGACACTCCGCTTCATTTAGCCGTTAAATCTAGCGACGAGATCGCGGCTGAGATACTCATGCTCGCTGGTGCCGATTGGAGCCTGCAAAACGCTCACGGTTGGAGCCCATTGCAAGAAGCAATATGCAACCGCGAAGAGAAAATCGCAAAGATCATTGTCCGGCATTGCCAGCCGCTGGCTTGGGCCAAATGGTGCCGTAGGCTGCCTCGTCTGATTGGGACCATGAGGCGCATGAGGGATTTCTACATGGAGATCACGTTTCATTTCGAGAGCTCGGTCATCCCTTTTATCTCCAAGATCGCCCCTTCGGATACTTACAAGATCTGGAAGAGGGGAGCGAATCTGAGGGCGGATACGTCTTTGGCCGGTTTCGACGGTCTGAAAATACAGCGTGCTGACCAGAGCTTTCTGTTCCTGGGCGACGGCTCGGAGGATGGGAAAGTGTTGCCGGGATCGCTCTGCGTGGTTTCGCACAAGGATAAGGATGTTTTAAACGCTATGGACGGTGCGGGCACACCAGCGACCGAGGCCGAGGCAGAGCAAGAGGTGAGTTCGATGTCCCGGACGAATATATTCCGGCCCGGGATCGACGTGACTCAAGCGGTTCTTTTGCTGCAGACGACGTGGAGGAAGCAGGAGAAAACGGAAATGGTGGGACCTTGGAAAGCTAAAGTGTACGATATGCATAATGTGGTCGTGAGCATTAGGTCGAGGATGGTCCCGGGTGTTGCGATGGAAGACGAACTCCTTGATTCTTGCAACGAGAACGAAACAGAGAGTGAGGTTGATGATATTTTGACCAAGGAAGAGAGGAATCAGCTCGAGTCCGTGCTCAAGACGCACTCGTCGGAGGAGATAAATGAAAACGGCGAGACCATTATCGCGCACCGTCATAGTTGTTACGAGCGAAGAGATATTATTCCTGTCAAGAAGGTTGAAGAAAAGAAAGGATGGTTTAATGGACGGACGAGGATGGAAAATGATAAAAAGATTGCTCCACCGAGAAGTTCTTTGTGTGTAGAAGATAATGTCGGTAATCTTCTAGAAGATTCTCCTTCTAGAAGTCGAAATAAGACGGGCAGACACTCGATCGAGGTGGATGTGAAGCTTCAAAGAGGAAATGCCGAGAGTGGGAATCACCGGAAGAATAAAAATCATGAGAATGAGTATAAGAAAAGTTTGAGGCCGACTCTTTGTCTCTCTCAGCATTTTCCCTTACAAACGGAAGAGCTCCTACCATTGCTCGACATTTTAGCTAACAAAGTCAAAGCTATACGACGATTAAGAGAGTTACTCACTACTAAACTACCGAAAGGGACGTTCCCTGTCAAGGTATAATTACTCTGTATTTATTTTATAATCTCACTGTTCTAGCTGATATGCATGCTTTGTTTAAGTTTCGTTTCTGTCATTGGTCTTTGCCATCAAACACCTTTATTGGCCCGGCCCACTAGGCCCTTGACTTGTCTAGCCCGGAGCAAAAATATGCTATTTTTTTAGACACGGGCTGTGCTTGGCCCTTCAAAATGGCGGGCGAAGATGATTTCCACCCGATCCGGCCCCGTTGCCACCAAGGAATATCTTCTTTAGTTATTGTTACACATTAGATGCCATCAGATATCGTTTATCTCTAATGTTTCGTCTGTCGTTTCAGGTCGCCATTCCGGTGGTCCCCACGATCAGGGTGATAGTTACATTCACAAAGTTTGAAGAACTGCAACCATTAAATGAGTTTTCGACACCCCCTTCAAGTCCCAGTGCTGTTGAAAGAAATCGGTCTTTGAGTTCATCTTGGTTCCAGTGGGTGAAATCTCCTTACCAACGTCCCAATTCTTCGACAAGTGGGTCTGGCAATAGAATCGAAAATATCCAAGATCCGTTTGCTATTCCTTCAGATTATAAATGGGTTACAGCTGAAGAGAAGAAGAAGAAAATGCAATCTGTGAAAGCAAAAGCTCGGAATTAGTGATCAGAATTCGAACTTGTTTTTTTCCATGTAAAGTCGGATAGATCTTGGTAAACGGAGCTCTAGGCTTACTAAACTTACATAGTTGTTTGGTTGATTGACTAATTTGCTTTACATAGAAGATCATTGTGGGGGATTCGCAGAAGCTTGAAATTGTGATTCTTGGAACATTTATGGAACTATTTGACGTTTGGATTAACAAATTCTTCCAATTTCTTCGTGTGATTACTTCTCGCTGAAGTTCGTTGACATTGTTAGGCCTTTTATTTTGGGAGTGTTTGAAAACGCTAATAATGAGTAATTGTTGTCACTTAAAAGTCCAGATGCACTTTTTAGAGTTTGCAAACACAGACTTCATGACAGAATGTAGTGATATTGATATATCGTACACTATTTTTCCCGGTCGCCAAATCTTAATTGGTCAGGTTGCAATGTATGGTATAGAGTGTTGCTTGCTTTTACATATTACAATTTACAAATATGCCTTTGTCCGTGGCGCAGTGCATGAGAGTTGTCTGAATAGTTGTTAATCCTTGTTAGTTAAAACTCAAATACGGGGCGAGAATAATATAAATACACCTTTGTTCGTGGCACAATCCATGAGAATTGTCTGAATGATTGTTAATCCTTGTTAGTTAAAACTCAAATAGGGGGCGAGAATGATTTAAATATACCTTTGTTCGTGGCACAATCCATGAGAGTTGTCTGAATGGTTGTTAATCCTTGGTAGTTAAAACTCAAATACGGGGCGAGAGTGATTTGGATTTATATCGCGAGTATGTATTATAAACAGTGATTTTGTTGTTGTCTACCAAGTTATTGCAATTTATATATTTTTTACTATACCTTCTAAAATATAAAATATATAAAATGTTTTTAAAATATACGATTTTGACAAATGACCTAATATTATCATATATCCAGCAAAAACAGTGGTCGAAAAAGTTGTGTGTGACTAAAAAGTTGGTTTGGGGGTTTCAGAAGGATTATCGATGTCAGTTTGGACTGAAGTTTTACATAAAAACTCGATAAAATGAAAAGAATCCAACGGAACCAACAACGGCCCGAACGAAGTAGCGGTATGTAAATTTGTAGGTATATGGTTATTGAATAAGTATCAATAAAAGTAGATGTTAAGTATGGTGTTAATAACACCAGAATTAACACTAAATAGTATTCAAATAAAAAACAGCGGAATAATTAAAAATAAAAGAACACAGTAGATAAATTTTGTTCGTAAGCAACATGCTTACGAACTGGGTATATAAACCCAAAAATTATATTACTTTAATTCTTTTAAGATCAAATACAAAATCATAAAGTAATATATGAAAACATTAGCATCAACACTTGATACTAAATACTTGTTGCCACGCTTGTGATGATCTTCTCTGTTGGTTACGCAACTTAAAAAATGTACGAGTTTTGGGATCGTGGCTTCACGTCTTTCTCGTCCTTGCCTGCGTTCTTGAGATCTTGTTGTGTAAAACCCGTGCCAATTACAAGACTATCTCTTGTCTTAAATAGACAAGAGTCCTAAACTTGATAAATAAGTTAACAAACCTTAAAACTCATTTAGGAAACAAACAAAAAAAAGTAAATATAGTTTCCTAATATCGTGAGTCCAAGAAAGGCAAATAACAATAAAAGAAAAATAAGAAATTGCCGTGAATAAAATTCCCAACACGGTAGTTGGAGAATACATGGGCGACGACGTAATTAAGGTTAGGGTTTCGGAAAGGTTATCGTAGCGAATGTGAAGGAGATTTTGCATGGTGACTCGAAAAAATGAGAGCAAATCAACAGAACTAACGGTGGCCGGAACGAAACACTTTGTTCACCAGAGCAATCATCTAATTTTGTGATTCTCTCCGATAAATGTATTTTTTGTACCCTGTTTCGTTCGCCAACGTTTGTTCGATTCTTGTTTTTTTACATACATTTATATGCATATATATTGATTTTTACACATCTTACTTGAGCGTCAGAGTGTCTGTACTATAAGCGCATCAGATTGTTTTGCAAGATGGTAATTCGAGGCGAACCGATCTAGTTTTTCGCGGCAATTTTTTCTTGATACATCACATAACTCTAAGTCCGTCACGCCTTTCATTTCCTCTGTCATGACTCCTCAGAGTCAGTCAATAATCCACTAATAACAACCACAAATAAGAAAACAAAATCTTCCCCAAAAATATACATAACACCAATTAATTCTTTTCCACAAATTTCTTCCTTTTTTATCAGTCTTTTTTCCTCTCTTTTTACATTTTTTTTCTTTTGTTTTTTTGTGCTAACCCTTCTGGATAAAGGGCTTCACTTGAACTATGAGTAATAGACAAAAAAATAAATAAAATAAAGATAAATGATAGATAACCTTAACTAGGTGGCTCTAATTACCAACTGATGTAAACTGCAACAAAATTGTGAATATGACTCTTAAATAGTAAGTTGAAAACCCAAGATATTTTACAAAAGGTGGAATCACTGACCCATTTCTTAGTGAAGAAACCTTGGTATGTGAAGACCGCCATAAACAAATATCTCTGTTCATTTGACAAGTCAAATTTTGCCTCAATTCAGAGGTCTTGAACAACCCGTAGGTGACAGAGAAATCTTAGTTTTTATTAATTGTCAATTGTCTTCTTAAAATAAATAGAAAAGTCCCTTATATAGGGAGACTCCATCCAATTCCATCAATTAGGAAAACAACTTAGGAAAGCTTAGAACTTAAAAAACTAAAAAATGCATCAAAACTCATGTTTTCCATCATGACAGATGGACATAGATACACGGCTAGCCGTATGGCTGGCTGTATGAGTGCTCCAATCTGCCAAGAAAATCCCCTGATACATGGTCATGGATAGTTGTCCTTCCATGTGTGATTCTAGAGTTTCGAATCAGATGTTGATGTTTTCGTAAAAGTTATAAATCTTCTTCTCTACCTTTTCGAATCAGATGTTGATGTTTTCGTAAAAGTTATAAAGCCGCTGATACTCTTGTTACTCCTTCTGGTTCGTAAGGGCAGGATTACCGTACTGCTTCTGAGCCTTCTAACTGTGGCTCAGACAAGGGTGAGCAACTAACTGCACAGCTCTGCAGGAAGAACCAACCGACCGTCTGCAGATCGGTTGAGATAGTTTCTGACACCTCTCGACAACTTGTGCTTTATGAGGACCTGCTTTTTCGAGCAAGAGTTTATCGGGTGGACATGGGTTTTTCGGATAAGATCTCTCCTTCAGCACAACATACTCGAATAGCTTGTCTTGCACATGACGAAGGTATTATAGTGGACGAGTCGGATTTTCGCAGCTAACATCGCACCCCTATTTTTCGTAAACCTGCCACTGATCGGGAAGTAATTAATATAATTAAAAAATTACAACAGGAGTCTTTTACTCCTTTCATTATCAACGATCCAAAATCCTCTCCTACCATTCACCTTATGGATATCGCTTCTGTACACTCTTGGGCGGATATGGCTGAAGACGAAGTTTTTACTAACTTTACGCAAATTTTCAAAGAGTTCTTTTAAGCTGAGATTTCTTATAGAGCGCTAGTTTTTTTGTTTTCGTTTCATTTTCATTGTTTGCTATATACTCGAATACTTTGCTCCTTTTTCTATAAAGCACCGCAAATTATTTAATATATATATACATATATATACATATATATATATATATATATATATATATATACACTAGTTTAATACCCGTGTATTACACGGGGTTTATCAAAAGATAAATATAAAAAATATCTGTGATAATTACAAATTCTTATGTAAAATAAGAAATTCAAATGATGTATTCTCAACTCTTGCCTTGTACATGTCTAATTTATTTATTAATTATTATAATTATTAAGTTTTTATTTTGATACTTAGATTCAATTCGTTAATATCTTATTTACATAATTATAAAAATTCAAAAGAAGTCACATTCTAAACCCGTGCCTAATCTCTACTTATTAATTATTATTACATTATTTTGTATTTAATGTTTAGATTAAATTCGTTAATAATATTATTTACATACTTTGAAAACATAAACGGATGTCATACTCTCAACTCGTGTCGCATTGTATTAATGTCTAATCAATATTTAATAATAACGGGGAAACCCGCATAAAATTGAGTTTGAAAAAATATAAAATATGCAACACCCGCGTGTTACATGTGAATATGTGCTATAAAATATTAAATTTATAAGACACTGACAATTCTATTGAAAAAGTGTCGTGCATCTAACTTGTAGTATATGTAATATTATTTTAATTTCTTTTTTTTTTCTGCGTAAGATACTAATTTGTTCGTGCAGATATATAATATATATGTATCAATGCATTATATTTGAATTAGATAAAAATATTTAGAATATAAATGTAATATATACAACATCCGCGTGTTAAATGTGAATATGTGATATAAAATATTAAATTTATAAGACACTGATAATTCTATTGAAAAATGTCGTGCATTTAACTTGTAGTATATGTAATATTATTATAATTTCTTTTTTTTTCTACGTAAGATACTAATTTGTTCGTGCATATATATAATATATATGTATCAATGCATTATATTTGAATTAGATAAAAATATTTAGAATATATTTAATACTTATTTTTATAGGTATAATAATTTATTATTAGTATTAGTATTACGTTATCTTTTTTGTTTCACTTTGTTTTTGTTTTTTATTTGGTGTAACAATAGTTTTTCATATATATTTTTAATATTATTTTAATTTATTATATTGGGATTAGATAAAAAAAATTTAAGTTTATATTTTTATATTTATGTTCCTTTTGTAATAACTTTATATAACTAATATTTTTCTTATATAAATATTTAGAATTATAATAAAATTATTTTAACTTTTATTGTAAATAAAAATTAATTCAACTTCTATATGTTTTTTCTAATTAGATATAAATTTTTTATATTTTTATATTAGAAAAATAAAAGTAAGATTTTGAATTGGACAAAATATGTTAAAGAAAGTATTGTAGTAGGTAAGATGTAATAAAAGAAAAATATTGAATTAGGCAAAATATAATATTAGGAAAATAATAAAGTAGGTAAATATATAAAAAAAAATACTAAATTAGGTTATTATTAGGCTCGGATGACACCGAAACACTAAATTTTTTTCCAAACCTAACGAAACATGAAAAAAAGATATATGGATAGGAAAATTTTGCATTAATATATAGGGGAGATATATATAGTACACGTTAGGTAGAAAGCCCTGCTTAGTGTTGCTCTTAATTTTTGTCGGGTAGCAATTTATTCCACTTGACCCCAGACCCAGATACTGTGGTTGCGTGATGCAGAGGATGATTTCCTGTCCTAGCATGTACCCATTCAAATTGCAACCTCTCTATAAATACACAATGCCACCTCCCCTCCCAATTTTCCCTCTCCTCCATTCATTCCACCATTTTCTCTCTCATCAACACAAACCCATTTGCCCATTTCTTCAGTTTCAGCTGCTTTTTAGTCATTCTCTCTCCATCATTTTTCTTGCATATTAGGCTTCTGGTTCTTCTATTCTTTTCATTTTTAATAGTCATAGTAAACACTGTCAAAAATACACAATCAAAAATACTCTGGTGTGGGTGATGGGTCAGCAGACGTTAATCTACAGTCTCGTAGCGAGGGGAGCGGTGGTATTGGCTGATTACACTGAATTCAAGGGGAATTTCAATTCAATTGCTTCTCAATGTTTGCAAAAGCTGCCTTCTTCCAACAACAAATTCACCTACAATTGTGATGGCCACACCTTCAATTACCTTGTGCATGATGGATTCAGTATGATTTTTTAAATGAATTGGCTTTTGCATGTTTCTGTTTTCTATGGTATATATGAATAATACGTCTTTTGTTGGGTAAATTGCAATTTAGTCTCCTAACATTTATGGATTGATGCATTTAGTTCTTTAACTTCTTGATATTCTCTACCTTTTATAGTCTCTTCAATCACTCCAATCGGACGTCAGCTGTAGAAGTTATGATCAAAAGGAAAAAAAAAACTTCTACAACAAAAAATAAATGAATTGCTATAATGGAAAATAAGATATCTTAATCTAAATAAAGAATACATTAAAATTCACTCATAATCGAAACGTCATATATCCTTTATAATTAGATTCTCATCAAATCTGCAACCCTTTGGGCGAATTCTTCATCCTGCATAGAGTATTCATATTGTTAGAGATGTGTTGGAGATGTCTTGGAGGAGGAGTTCTTTGGCTATAAAGATTATTAGGTATGTTGTATGTCGTCATTTTCTTTGAACTGTTCAACATCTCTACAATATCATCTTCCTCAACATTCATTTCACCTAATCTGAGGGGACAAATATCATTTTCCATCTCACCCTATTTTTGGTGAGAGTGTTTAGGGCATCTGTAGTTTCACTAAGTATTTTGGATACCTTAACATATGAGTTGTTGTTGACAATCCTCCTCATTCTTTTGGTCTACCACTAAAAATATACTCTTTATCATATTCTTGTATCTGTTGGAGAACACTTGATGGAACAAAGTCGTTATTATCATCTGAGGAGAAAGAGGAGCTTTTTCTATTTTGTTTCAGGAAGGTGAGACACACATGTGAACAATTTAATACTCCCTCTGTTTCACGATATAAGTCGTTTTAGAAAAAAACACACTTATTAAGAAATCTAGATAAATGAGTAAATATTAATTTTTTATTTTCGTAAACTACCCAACTTCCTTTTATCTTACTCTCTCTCCTCAAATATTTCTATTTTCAATTCACTTTTTACCTTTTTCTTTATCTCTCTCCTCAAATATCTTAATTCCCAATTCACTTTTTACCTTTTTCTTTCTCTCTCTTTTCCTAAATTTGTGTGAAAAAAGCGAAACGACTTATATTGTGAAACAAGAATTTTACTCTAAAACGACTTATATTGTGAAACGGAGGGAGTAGGTGAGAGTAATATGAAGGATAATTTTGTGCACCGGGAATTCGAGGCAGAGCAATTTCAGTTGGTTATCACTGTTGAAGAGATTGGAGTATATAAAGTGGAATTTCTTGTTAATTCAGCCATTGACGGTAGGCGACTCTTCAAATTTGCAATAAGTGGATAGACATAATAGTTGTTTGAATTATTCGAGAGAAGGTATCCAAGGATATGGGTTGGCTTTGAATATTGAGGAAAGTTATGTTTTACTAATAACTTAGTAAAATGGGCTGATTTGGTTTCTCGAGAAGAATAATCACCTCTTTTCAATTGAAGCATCTGAGGCACAATGATGATTTTAAGCATATTTCTTGGGCCTCATTTAATACATTGTCACAGGTGAATCTTTGATTACAATTTGGCAATTAATGTGTCTAATGTGGCTTTCATTCTTCTCTTGATCACCCATGAGAGTCCATTGCAAATTAGTCTTTTTGTTCATCATACCAACATTTTGTGGTGGCAAAGACTCAAATGTGACGGTCACACAGGTTTTCTGTCATGTGATGGAGTCTCAAACCAATAAATCTGCCTAGTCCGACTTAATTTGATGGATCAAATCCGGATTTGAATAGGTATATAGTTCCGTTACATGATAAATCATCCATGTGGCCATCACACAGGAAACTTGCTCTTTTGTGGTTGCTGAGTAGTTCGTTAAGCCTGGTAGTTGATTCTGGAAAAAAAAC
This sequence comes from Phtheirospermum japonicum, assembly GCA_014905375.1. Classification (NCBI taxonomy): domain Eukaryota; kingdom Viridiplantae; phylum Streptophyta; class Magnoliopsida; order Lamiales; family Orobanchaceae; genus Phtheirospermum; species Phtheirospermum japonicum. Next base: position 185,374 of record BMAC01000345.1, read on the forward strand.
AAGGACTTGGATTTGACAAAAAAAAGAGCCGACTTTCGAAATTAAATAGGCCAATGAAGCTTGCAGCTGCCAACTCCACTCCAATCTGCAAGGTTTTTAACTCCGCAATGGAAAAGGCAATATCTGCCAACATGCAGAGGCAGTCTATTTGGCACCCTGTTTTGTAATTTTTTTTTGTGTGTGGTATAAGGTTCATTGGCTCGATATTATCGGAATTCGATTCGATTATAATGATCTATGTGTTTGTAGCTTGGAATTTAAAATGAGAATAACTAGAAACTATACAAATAAACTAACTAGAAAACGTAAAATGCAAGTTGGTCGAATGCCTGCGTATGCCTAATGGAAATTGCAAGTAAGAATGAAAATAAGCAATAGAATGCACCAAGTACAAGAATGAAAGCTTAAGGTACAACTATGCATAAAAACTCAAATAATGCAAATTAACAAAAATTGAAAGCAACAATTGAAAGAGTTTTAAAATTTGACGTGAAAGTTTAAATCTTTTCGAAAAATAACAAGAAACGAAGAGTAGATGTAGGATTTAACATAAAACTATGCATGAAAATTTAATTCAAAATAAAGCATATGAAATACTCAAAATAAAAACGATCTGAGACTCGATCTATGATATAGGCGTGTCACTCGCGTGGATTCCATAATCAATTCACAAGATCTAATAACAATTCTAATAGTTAAGGCAAAATTCATAAAATGAATAACAAGCATGAAATTGAAAAACAAGCATGAAATTAAAAGAAAGATTACTTGAATTAAAAAGAGAATCCAAAAGCTTGAATGTAATTACAATCAAAATGAAAGTTCAAGGGAGTACTTGAATTCTTATTGAACTTACAAATATAAGGAAAAACTTGAAACTAAATGTAGAGAGAAATTAAGTCCCAAACCTAAGTTTGAGTTGGAAGGAGGTGTCTTTACAAAACGAGAGTAAGGTTTTATTTAGAATAGTTTAAATTAGAGGTAAAGTCAATTAAGCCTTATAAGCTTGGATGTCCCATGTTTGACCAATTTTGACCCAAAATTGTCATTCTAGACCATTTGGGTCGAGTTGGGCTCGATTGGCTCGGCAATTTTGGGAAATATTTGCATATTTGTTAATTCAAATATATTTTCTTAATCTTCGTGAAAGTAAACACTATATTATATAAATGGGAGAAGGAGAATATATTTTCTCAATCTTCGTGAAAGTAAGCACTATATATTTTCTTAATTTCTGAATTTATTAACTAAGTATTCATAATCTAATTATAAATTATCAGATTTCATTTATCCATTTCATGTTTTTAATACTATTTTAAAATATTTTTTATTACTTTTTTTTCTTTATTTGATATTTTAGATTTTAAATTATTAATTAGAACTTACTTTAGACTTTTTTTATTTATTTTAACTAATTTTATAAATTATATTAAAAATAATTTATATGTTTTTTATTAAACATGTTGATGTGATATTTTTCAAATATGACATAATATATTATTATCAAACACTAAAATAGACAACTAAAAATTATAAATATTATTTTAAAATAAAAATAAGGCTACCATCAATTTATTATCTTAATTTGAAAAAATAATTATATGCAAACTACACTATATGGGTTTTACACTTTGCAATCTAAAGTATTTTTTTTTGCAAATAAAAACCCGTACTATACTTGATTTGTTATTTGCAACTTCCGTCTAATATTCCGTTAAAAAGTCACCAAATGGTGACTTTTGAACGGAAAATGAGCCGGAGGTTGCATTTAACAAATCTTGTGTAGTACGGGTTGCAATCGGCAACAAAAAAATATATTAGGTTGCAAGGCGTAAAAATGCATATAGTACAGGTTGCAAAAATTATTTTCCCAAAAATAATCTTACACGTGTAAAATATATTATTCTTGAATGTCAATCCACTCTCCTTCACCATGGTCAAAATGAATATAACCATCTCTTAAGGTTATTAGAAGTTCATTAATACCAATAGAAAATGGTAGGGTTTCATTAAAGTGGTCGTACTCATCTTCATCTATGACATCTCTAACACCAATAATACTCCTTTTGCTGGGGAGGACCAGAGACAACTTAGAATCGGCAGGATCAGAAATATAAAAGACTTGTTTTACTTGTGATGTAAGTATAAATGGATCATCCCGATAACCCGATCGGCTAAAATCAACTGAAGTGGATCCCAAATCATCTACCCTCTCACCCCATCCGTTGTCGACCAAACTACATAAAAAAAAGAGGAATCTTGAACTCTGTATAGTCAGTTCCCAAACACTAGTGCATAAACTGCATTCTAGAACATATCCTGGTGCATCCAGAAGGGTATTTAAAATACTGTTTTGGATTAAACTTTCTAGAACGGTATTTGAACATAAACCGTGCATTTGCCAAGACGACTTGAAAGCTTGGGTCAGCTTCTCTTAGGCTCTTCCCGTGGACCCCGTATTTCAACCCATATAAGATGCTTTCGACCTCTTCTCAGGTTTGGATTCGCATTTATGAACTGCCTATTGAATAATGGGAACGATCTTTTATTTTGGATATCGCTAGGGTTGTTGGTACACCCTTACAAATCGATGAGCGTTCCCTTAATGGCTCTGTTGGCCACTTTGTTCGTGTGCTGGTTGAGTTAAATCTTGATCTTACCCTTTTGTTTTTCCTTTTGTGGCTTATGGAGCGGTCTTTATGTTAAGATGTTGTGGAGTTGTGTAACATGGTTTAGAAGCGTTTCATGTTTCAGTTTTTAGTTGTATTGCTCCACATTTATTCACCAAGAAATATGTTTACTAACATAGAATACAGTTGATTATGACCAAGTTCTGATTCTTTCAAGAAATAAGTTATAAAGTTTAGAATTGCAAAGAATATCCAGTTTTGATTACCGTATTGTAGGTTCAAGATAATGTATTTTTCGTGATTGTTTGTAGCAGGCATTATGCAATTTCAATACCTGGACTAATGACTATATATATTACTAAATGTTTCAATTTGTAGCCTATTGCGTTGTTGCGGTAGATTCTGCTGGTCAGCAAACCCCAATCGCGTTTCTGGAACGTGTTAAGGATGAGTTTACCAAGAAATATGGAGGAGGTAAAGGTGCAACTGCAGGTCCCAACAGCTTGAAAAAGGAGTTTGGGTAACTGCTCTATCTTTTCTTTATTTTTTGAAGTTAATTACAGAAATGAACCAAACATCTTTCATAAATGCAAATAACTCATTGATGTATGTTTTATGTTTTTCAAATCATGTCTTTTATTATTATTATTTTTTTGGTATCGCAGGCCGAAATTGAAAGAGCAAATGCAGTATTGCGTCGATCATCCTGAAGAAATCAACCACCTTGCTAAAGTGCAGGCTCAGGTTTCTGAAGTGAAAGGTGTGATGATGGGAAATATTGAGAAGGTAGGAGGAGTTTCTTGTGTTTTGTCCCCAACCATCCTTTTTAATTTATTTATGTAGCTTATTCAGGCTTGCATGTGTTCTTGTTGCTAATTATAAGTATTATTTATGTTTCATGTAGGTTCTCGACCGTGGAGAAAAGATCGAACTGCTTGTTGACAAAACTGAGAATCTTCGATCACAGGTTGGGCTGATAAACGTGAATGGAAACTGTAATAGCATAAAAAATCATCATATTAACATAAATCTTGAGTCTTGATACTTGAAAGTTGAAAATTAATTTAACTATCATATTTGTTGTTTGCCAATTAAATCGGTTATTTTGCATTAATATGCACATGAGATTTTGCAGGCACAGGATTTTAAGACGCAAGGAACGAAGATGAAGAGAAAAATGTGGATTCAGAATATGAAGATGAAACTGATAGTTATTGGAATTGTCATAGTTTTAGCTCTGATTATCTTTTTGTCTGTCTGTCAGGGCTTCAAGTGTCTCTAGAATTGCCCTGTCATTCTTCTTGTTATTCTTCTTGTTAACAGTAATTTGGATCTGCATATGGTATACAAGTGATTAACAACAGATTCGATTCTGTTATAAGTCGCTTGATACTCTGATGCTTTGTTGGAAGTTTTAAAGTCTAAGCTAGATTCATTGTTTTAGTTAAATTCATGAATATGTCTTTTCATTTGTGTGCATGCATGGAATTAAATGTTGGTTCATATATGAGATCTAGGTTCATTGTAGGCTATCCTATAAATACCTTTGTAGTCTCTCATTTCAAAATATGAGTTCATGAGTTTGTGAGTATTTTATCAAGAAGAAGAAAGTTTAATGGGCACTACTTGTGTTGATTGAGTGAGATACATACAAGAAATAGATTCTCTCCTCTCCACATAATTCTTTTAATATTTATTCCGTGCAATATATTTTATTTGAGCCCATATTTCCGACAAAGTGGTATTTGAGCATGGTTCGTTTCTCTATAAACAATGCCCGCATGTGGAGCCTTTCCATTCCCAAAGCTCTCGAAGGATAACTATAATCGATGGAACATTCAAATGAAGACATTTATTTGTGGACAAGATGTTTGGGAAGCCATTGAAGTGGAATGTGATAAACCACAAGATCTAACTTCCTTAAGTCAAGCCAAAAGGAAATCTTTGAACGAAGCTAATGTGAAATATCAAAAAGCCCTGTCTATCATTCAACTAGGCATGGATGACAACAATTTTGAGAAAATCTCACAAGCGACCACTGCGAAGGAAGCATGGGATATTCTTAACAATTTTTTCAAAGTCATTGACAAAGTAAAGAAAGTTCGACTCCAAACACTTCGAGGAGAATTCGAGTCACTACAAATGAAAGAATCTTGAAGAAGTATCCAACTATATCTCAAGAGTCATGACGGTTGCTAATCAACTCGATAGCAATGGAAAAAAGTTTGAAGAAAAAAGAATTTTTGAAAAGGTACTTCGATCTCTCGTTCAAAAGTTCGACTACATCGTAATAGCCATCGAAGAATCGAACGATATCGAGACTCTTAACTTGAATGAGTTGCTCGGAATATTAAAAGTTCATGAAGAAAAAATCAAGAAACGAAATAATGGACCAGAAATCGAGTAATCTCTTCAAGGAATGACCATTAATTTCGACCAACAAAAATCTGATAGCTTCTTCTATTGCAGTCGTGGCAGAGGCCGCGGTAGAGGGCGAAGTCAAAATTGTGGTCGCGGACGCGGACGTGGTCGTGGACGTGAACGAGGACACGAGGAACAAAACTCATACAACACTGATGAGACACAATTAGAACCTCGTACGTCACGAGCTCGCGGAAGAGGTTATTTTAATCGTCATCAAATTAAGCGAGATATTGAATGTTACAATTATCACAAGTTTGGGCACTATGCATGAGTCCATTTCTGAAAAGATTCATCATGACGAAAAAGTTGTTGACCAATCCTTATTGGCATTAAAGGCGTCAATGGAAGAAGGAAATACTTAATGGTATCTTGACTCAGGGCCGAGCAATCACATGTGTGGAGAAAACACATGTACGTTGGCATTGATACTACGGTGACTGGAAATATAACTTTTGGTGATATGTCTAAGATTACACCAATTCATCGAAAATGTTTACTATGTACCTGGGATTAGGGGTGAGCATTCGGTCGGTTCGGCCGAAAATCAAACTGATATAACCGAAACCAGATTGTGCCTAAAATTTCAAACCGAACCAAACCGAAAGTAGGTCTAAAACCGAAAAAACCAAAAACTGAAATATTTATAAAAGTGCAAACCGAACTAAACAAAAAATATATTTAAAACCGAATTAACCGAACCGAACTAATAAAAATAAATAATGAGTAATATAAAATAAATATTTTTTAATTTTTAATTATATTTCGGTTAAAACCGAAGCGAACCAAATTTTTTTTGTAAAACCGAATTAAACCGAAATAACCGAATTTCTCAAATTCTCAAACCAAAAATCGAAACAAATTTACATAAAACCGAACCGAATTCTCGGTTCGGTTGGTTATTTTGGTTCAGTTTTTTGCTCACCCCTATATGGGATGAAAGCAAATATTTTGAGCATTGGACAATTGCTTGAAAAAGGGTATGACGTGCATATGAAAAATTGAAACTTGTACCCAAGGAACGTCAAAGGGAGATTGACAATGTCAAGTAACAGGATGTTCTTTTTGAAAATTTTAGCATGATATGGCAAAGTGTTTAAAAGTGTATTTTGAGGATGAGTCTTGGTTGTGGCATCTGAGTCTCGGCCACATAAATTTTGGTGGACTAAAGATGATGTCGTCGAAGAAGTTCGTGAGAGGACTACCGCTCATAAATCATCCTGCTCAGATTTGTCAAGATTGTCTTGAAGGAAAACAACATTGGCAGACCTTTCCAAAAAAGTCTCTTTCAAGAACGAAGCAGCTGCTATAGCTAATCTATACAGACATATGCGGACCTATTGAACCAACATCACTTAGAGCAAATCGATATTTTCTGACGTTCATTGATGATTTTAGTCGAAAGACTTGGGTGTTCTCTTTGAAGAACAAAACATGAGCATTTTCAACCTTTAAGAGGTTTGAATCTCTGTCGAAAAGCAAAGTGACTACCAGATCAAAGTAATGAGGTCTGATAGAGGAGGCGAGTTTACTTCAACCGAGTTTTAGAAGTTTTGCAAAGAAAATGGTATTCGTCGATCCCTTACCGTTGCTTATTCTCCACAACAGAATGGTGTTGCTGAAAGAAAAAATCGATCAATTATAGATATGGTTTGCTACATGTTGAAGAGCAAAGATTTGCCAAAAGAATTTTGGGTAAAAGTTGTGGAATGTGCTGTTTATTTGTCTAACAGGAGTTCGATTAGAAATATTTATGATCAAACACCACAAGAGAAGTGGAGTGGTTTCAAACCAAACATTTCATATTTGAAGGTGTTCAGTAGCATTGCACATATGCATATACCAGATCAACACAGGAGCAAGCTTGATGTGAAGAGTCAAAAATATATTTTTGTACTGTAATGTATTGGGTTTTGAATTCGAAAGTATTGATTTTCATAAATCTCTAACATGTGCTATGAAGTATTGGTTTTTATACTATGATTTATTGGTTTTTTACTGTAATGTATTAGTTTCTGCACTAGAGTGTATTGAAATAGAATTTTGGCCTAACGGATGATCCGTTAGTCCGGTTTGACAAGAGTGTTGACCATCCATATATATATATATATATATATATGAACCGGACCTACCCCTAGCCACGGTTCCGAAACTGCCGCTTCCCGCTTCTCGATCGAGGAACCGCGACCAAAATTGTGGCCTTACGATCTTGATTCCTCCACGGTTTCGATTCTAGTTTTAACTATCTTCTTTTATTATTTTTATTTTTTTACATTTTTTAAATCTTAGATAATATTTTTAACTATATATAATTTATTACATTATTATTAATAATATAATATAATATATATATATATATATATACACACACACACACACATACATAAAATAAAATAAAATTAAAAAAATAAAGGAACCGCCAATTTCGGTTACGGTTCCGCAACTGCCAATTCCACGATTTCTTAAAACTTATAATCAGAACTGGAACCTTTAAAGAAGGTTACGGTTTCAATTTTGAAACTATTGACCGGGATTCTAGGTTTTGAATTATTGACTATGATTTCGGTTACAACTTGAAACCAATTCGGATTCCATTTGACTAGGTCTACGCCTCACCCCACCACGAGTCTTAGGACGGGGTGCCCCAAATGGCGTGCGTCAGAGCGGAGAAACATTGCCATCCGTAGTTATTTGTCCAAATTTGTCAAATTAACTGGACTATAGGTATATATTAGATTAAACTATTAGGTTCGCAACAAAAAATAAAATAATATATATATATATATATATATACACACACGCACACACATACACACACACACACACACACACACATATATATATATAAAGGTCAATTGCACCACAACATAAATGACATTATGTAACACACAGTTGTAACACTTTTTTCATTAAAAGAATATAAAATTATGTAACAATTCGTTGTATAAATTTATTAATTTTGACATTACATTTTAACACTATTATATAATACTTTATAAATTAATACTTTTTATGTAGTACTTTTATATAAATAGCCATTTTTAGGCACCATTTGTATATAACTAACACGTATAGGTAATAACACTTTTATTTAAGGCAAACATTTGTATCAGGCCAGATTGGCAGGTTATGACCCGTTAGGCCATCTGACCCGATACTATAATGTATTGGTTTTTGTACACAAAAGTATTGATTTTTAACAAATCTCTGACCCGTGCTATGATGTTTTGGTTTTTTGTACTATGATGTGTTGGTATATGGTGTATTAGTTTTTTACGATAATATATTGGTATGAAATTTTGGCCTAACAGATGATCAGTTAGTTCGACCTGACAAGAGTGTTGCCCTTTATATAAATATCTCTTTTACGTAACACTTCAAAATAAATAACTCATTTATATAATTAACACTTATTGGTAATACTTTTTAAGTAAGTATTACTTTGTTCGAATGTGATTTTGCATGTTTTTTTTTTTTTTTTTATAGCAATTTACAAGTTAAACATACACATATCATGTTCTAATGCTTAAATTCTTGATTTATAGGATGATATTATAATTTGCTTGTTTTGTTGGATTTTAGTGTTCAAAGAGGTTAGTTGGAGCAATAGCATTCTCAAAACCAGGCCGAAAGGTCGTTAAATGCACAAGGTCGAGAAAGTTCCAAACAGAGTTGAACGGATGGAGATTAGCAAAGAAACAGGCGACGCATGACCCCTTCATATTAGCACACGGACGATAAAAGTGATGGGGTCGGGCACTGATTGAAAAGGGGAACCGAAGCATATTCACGACCCGGAGGACTTTGCGTGTGGGGTCATGTGGAGTGTCTGAGTCAAATTAGGAAACGCGCTTTTTTAAGTTTGAAAAGGAAATAAAGCCTTATAAAAGCCACCTGGGCATCCCAAATGAAAGCCATTATATTTTGTTGCTCTAGAAATCATAATAAGGAGAAAAACATCAAATCTCATCCATCCAAGAGCAGAATGAACGACAAGAACTCAAAGACAAGTCGCCAATTTCGTGGAGATTTTATATCTTCTTTCTCCCACTTTTTCCCGTATTATTTTTTGTTTGTTTATAGGGATTGAGAAAATTTCTATGCGTTATTATTTCACCATGTCCAGCTAAACCTTCAATTTAGAGACATGGGAGTGGATTGGTGAATATTGTTTCACACGATTTCTTATAATTGATGCTTTATGTTCCAAACCCTTTTTTTTTTTAATAAGTTGGGTCAAGTGGTTGGAAAGTAGAAGATAAATCTCAAATAATTTGAGAGGTCTAGGGTTCGAACCCTTGTCAACACCCTTATAAAGGGTTTGTGATACCACTTGAGCTACATGCTTATAATAATTGCATGTCTTTAGTAGTTGTAAACACTTATATATGTTTAGAAATATCATTTTGAATCAAAAGAGAAAATTCCACATTAGGTTAAGGATATTTGATATAAATAGTTGAATAATTGTAAACATTATGCACACTGCGACGTTCACGTCGGTGATGGACATTAAGGCTACAGGGGTCCATATTTGGTTCCTCCAACGAGGACCGACCGAGTCCAAGATTTATTTTCCATTTTCAAACCCCCTTTGATGGATATTAGGGTGGAAGAGAAATGATGTATGGATACGGTGGATCACCATGCATTGATGATTGATGAGGAGGTTTTATGGCCATATCCTCCATCGGGTACAAAGCCCCAACGTGGTTTTATGGTGCAAGATAATGATGATTAAATAATTGATGAGGATGTAGCAATGGCATACAAGAATGTGTTTGACATGTTATTGGGTTCTGGTGATGCGGGCAATGATTATCTGGAGAGCTCGATCCGTGACACTCGATGATGTTGTCGAGATGATTGGTCACATGCCACCGATTCTAGATAAGGTGAGGAGAGATGAGGAGTAATTGATATGATGAGGTCCTTTACGATAGACTTCGTTCATTCTAGAAGGAATAAAGGTAATGGAATATGGTTGTCGAGACCCGTTAGGAGGAGTAATAATGGTGGAATGCGGCAGCCGAGACACGTGATGCAGAAATGATTCAATTACTCTTTCATGGTTTGCATCTCCCGAGGGATCATTCCAGCTCTTCACCTCCCTCTTAAAGAGGCTGTTTGCACCTATTTTTAACTCTTGCTTTAACATATTACTATTTGCCTTGCTAGCTCGTATAATTTTATCTAAGTTTGGCGTGAAGTTGTATGTGATTTTTGAGTTAGGAATGGTATCTTACATTTATATAATTTCATTGTGTGTTTTATTGATTTAGCACATAAATTGGTTTCTTTATTTCTTTCTCAATTTGGTCGTTAGTTAGTCATTAGTTGAAAACCTTGGTATTGACTGAGTGTGATTGCACGCTTGATATGACTGAAGCATGTGGAATTAGTTGATTTGTCGTGATCACTTGACACAACTTGGGAACTTTTGAGCCTTATATATATATATAAGACTGAGATCACGTGAGAATCATTTCCTATGTGGGAACCTAGAACCGCTTATTACATTATATGTGATGCTAATTAAATAATACAAAATGCTATTTATATGTTCCCATAATTTTACTATTATCTTAATTAACATGTACATGATTCATAAAAAGCATCACATACTATGAAATATAGTAGATTCCCACATAAGAATTGGTTGTGTGTGTGTGTGTGTGTGTTTGTGTGTGTGTATAAATCTTTGTGTTCATTCATGCGAGCTTATCATTCTTCTTGTGTTTTCTATAGAACTTGCATGGATATCTTTATCGATGACGCATTTTGTATATTGTTGAAAGTTATCTTCGACGGATTAGTATATACTTACGACAGTGGTGTTGGAAGTTGTTTTTTTAACTTTGAAATAAAAAATGAAACTTGAAAAAAAAATCGATTAGTAATTGTAAATTAGCATTTATTGTATGTTACATGGGTTTCATAAAATTCATAAAGTTTGATAAATTGAATGTTTTTACAAAAGTAATACATTATTTTTCATTTTATATTTTAAAAAACCTCAATTGTAAACCACATTTGTAAACCAAATTGTGTATACTGTAGCTTGCAACAAGAGAAGTTGAGTGGTGGTTGCTGGTCCAGATTTGACCAAGTGAATTAGCGAAGATCAGAGTTCAAAGTTGTCGATTCGTAAATTTTGACTGCAGATCTATGGTGACCGGAATATTAGATCAAAAAATAATTTTGGATCTATGATGATCGGGTGGAGATGATTAAAATGATATATATTTTTTTTGTTAATTTCACCGTTAATAGACGATGGCGGTCGGTAGCGGTGGGCGGTGGTAGCTGGTGCGAGAGTGAAAGAAAGAAGAGGGGGGGGGGGTAGATGGAGGTCGGGGAATGAATAGATTAAGTAATTTTTTCTCTTATTTTATATTAATTATTAAATATGTGTGGGGGGCACGAGCGGGTCAGTGCTGGCGGGTCGGGCAGATGAATTTGGTAAAAATGGTTTAATTGTATAAGACCGATCTCATACAAGTATTTGTCGTATATATTTTATTGACAAGAGTTTTTATTATAATTTAATTGAATCCAAATTACACATTGGCAAGATTGACATATCAGTGCATTTTTAATTCACATCTTAGAGTAATTACTTATCTTTCCAAGATACCAAAGGTCTTTTGAAAGAATTTTAAGATGTTCTTTTATGGTGATTATATGCTTTGTTTAAAAGAAAAACACACTAGACATGGACAATATTGGCAAAAACCACATAAAAGTTAAAGTTTATAACAAGAGATTGTGTGATTGATTACAATGGATTAGTTGTCAAAAATCTGATATTACATTCTACTCTTTTAGGTTTAAAGTTCTCTTAACAAATAATTATTTAAGTAGATGAGCGCTGACTTTAGTTACTCATGTAGTTGGAGAACAGTATTTACTACGTTATTATCCAAAAGTGGCATTGTCCTAACAGTGGTGTTATTACAATTTTATTTGTAATTGGCACCGACGGCGGTGGGGATTATGGGTCGACAAGCCATGTTGGTGGACTTGTTTCGGCATAACTTTAAGCTCTCTGTTTTGAACTGCACTCTATCGCCGATTATTTTACTACTATTTTGTGTGTGTGTGTGTGTGTTCTATTGAAGGATAATAAAGTTGATACACATAAAAGTTGTGTCAAAGTCGTGTACTTTTTCGTCTCCAAAAATATCTTTGATAATTGTTTTTTTTCCCCTACATTTATTGTAGTCATTGACACTGATTTTGTTAGTGCTTGTAGTTAATTTCAATTAATATTATTTTTGTATTTTGAAAAAATTCAAACTAATATTATAAATTATTTAATAGTTTAACTGAAGTTTATATTTTATGTCAAATTCATCTCAACCTTGAAATTAATCTGGGGTTTATGAAGAATATGTTATTTGCACATCTGTATTTTTAAAAAGTTGGGTAATTTTGAGCACCCCAATTTAAAAACAAACATGACTTATAATGTTTTCAATGTGATGAGTTGGTTGAGCATAAAGCTATAAAGTATTATAATTGTAAAAACAATATATATATATATATATAATGCATAAATGTATCAGAAAACATGTGATACGTGACACTTTAACTATTTTATAGTTTTCAAACAATATTTTTATAATACAATAACTTTTGTAAAATAAAGATATCATGTTTTTTACTGTTACATGAATTTGCGATACTTTAAGTGAGTCTGTGATACTTTTAATTTTTTTAAACTAGATTTGTGATACTTTTAAATAATTTATACTATTCTCAATTAAGTATCACAATATCAACTAAAATTATCACAGGTCTCAGTAAAAGTATCGTAGAAATTTGTTAAATTTTATGAAAATATAATTAAATGCTTGATTAATATTGTTTTCTTGTCTTTTGTTGTAGAAGGGATAGTTTACAATTATTTTTGATTTGGTGGAATAGTAAGATTGAATCATTTTGAGTCATTTTTTGTGTTTTGAGAACTATTTTGACATTTTCAAGAATGTTCAAAGACAATAAATTACTTTTGAAATCCTTGAAGAAAAAAGGAAGAATTGACCAAAATTGCATTAAAAGTATCACAAAATTAGCAAAAAGTTATAACATGTAAAAGTATTGCGAACTTATATGACATTTTCATATAAATATATCACAAATTACAATGAAAGTATCACAAATCTAGTTAAAAGTATCATAATTTGAATTAAAAATATCACAGCTTTACGCTGTATATCATACTTCTATGTAGAGTATCACAAATTATAATTAAGGTATCTGAAAATATTGTTAAAGTACTAACATAGTTTTGATATTTCATTTTCATTTTTACAACTATTTTTTTACAATAATAAGTAGTTAAAGTATTACAAATAATTACAGTATAACATTAGATGCGTATATGTATGGTGATTTGATCAAATTTGACACAAGTATAAAATATTTAATTCAAAATAATGTATGCAACTTTGTATTACTGTCACATATAAACGTGTTACAAATTTGTATAAAGTATCATATAAAAGTATCACACCTCCAGTTAAAAGTATCGAAATTACAATTTAGAGTATCATATATTATATAAAAATTTTACAAATTGCAATACAAATCATCTAAACTATTATAATTTCTCATAAGAATATCATAATTTCATATAATTATATCTCATACTATATCTTTTATAAAAGTATTACAAATTATAATAAATGTATCACAAATTGTAGTAAGAGTATCAATTCGTCTAAAAGTATTACAAAAAGTAATACTTTACGGGAATAGTATTGTGATACTTTTGTCTTAGTTTGAGATACATTACAATTATTTTAATATTATATATAAAACCACAATATGTTATACTATTAACTAACATGGTGATACTTTTAGCTGTAGTTGTAATATTTTTACAACAATTTATATTCATTTATATACAACTTAGTACTTTTAAGAGATACTATCATTTTAGAACTGTGAGACTTTTAGTAAAAATTATTATACTTTTATTTCAATTTGTGATACTTTTGTACATGACTCATAATTTCACCATTACATTTCAACCAACTACAAATTAATTACCAGACATGTATTCATAAATAGTAACATTACATCTAATACAACAATGTTGTTTCCCAATTAAGCTTTTGCTTCTTCTACCAATTATAACACTAAGCAGTCCTCTTATTAATTCAACAATTATTGGCATAGTGATTTACGGGAAAAGAAAAAGGTTAATAAAAACCTCTCCCTTCACCCCATAACCAACAACAAGCATACACTATGACACACATAAACATAAAAATATTCTACACAACCGTAATTGAGAAATGGAGGCAAATATATTATAGGACTTGTTGTTGAGGAAAAGCTAACGACTAAATCTTCAGACAAGCTTGGTGCAGAAATTTTTTTATGTCTACCAAACATCTCAAAAAAACTTCGACTCAAAATCACCATCACCGCCACTCTCCATTGTTCCTCCACCACATACTCCGGCATGGATACCATGCAGTTCAAATATCACATTGTCAGTGCAGATTTCACAAGGGTTTGAAAAGTTAAACTAGTGGCCTTTTAGAGTGTGACGAGATGAGTTGAATGGTATTTACCAATTGATGTTTGGTGTGTCGAATCATCTAAGATCTGAGGTCAAACCTGATGAATTAATAAATCTAAATGGAAATTTGTTGTAGATTGAGGTGTTAGGTCGTGACAGACCTGGAATGAGCGCGATGAGGGGAATATGATGATATGTATGTTAGTTATGTCCACCACCGGTGAACGGTGGTTGTCATCGGCCATTTGGACTTGTACGAGTCTATTTGAAAGAGAGTGGAGAAAATACGTAATGTGTACCAAGAGTTCCTTTATAATTATCTCTTTATTATTAGTAAGGCAGCAGGTAAGTAGGTTAGGTTGTTGGGCAGCGGATTTGGCGACTTAACTCACAAAAATGATAGAGAGTGGTCCCATAGTATGAGACCGGTCTAACGGGAGACGTACTTAACATATACATATATTGTTATGTATTGCTTAAAAGTATAATTCCCAAAGAAAACACCATAATATATTATTACTCGTCTATTTCCCAAAAATATCTCATATCTCTACAATTCGAATATATTTATTTATGTTTCAATATCAATAAACACGGCATAAAAGTGAAAAGAATATAAAATCATCTTAGAAATGGAAATGGCATGATATGCGTAGGGTACTATAAAACTCATTCTCATACTCGTATTTCAAAAAATAAAAATTTATCCTCGCCCTCATACTCGTGTGGATAGCAAATTTTATGCTCATCCCCGTACCCCTTAAGTACTTTAGTACTCGTACCCATATTTTAACAACATACGAAAGGTTGAATTAGAAAATGCTGATTAAAACTAAAATCATAATTCAATAAAATAGAAACTAATGATCATTGATGTTATATAAAAAGCCACAATCATGGAAATATTATGAATCCTTAAAAAGAAAAGAATTTAAATATAATTCAACATCATACCACTAAATCATGAAACTTCAAATTTGAACCTCCGACACTCTCCAAAACTTGCCAAATAAATATTGATACCATTATGTATATTATTTTTACTTGTCAAATAAAAATTAATAACACAAACTGAAAAAGATAACAAAACTTATTTTACCTCATTTTCAAAATTCGAGTCTTGAATAGATTGCAAGTGCTTATTCTTATAATATATATATATATAAATATATATATATATATATATATATATATACATATATACATACATACATACATACATATTTGTGTGTGTGTGTGTGTAAAAACTTATAGAGTAGGTCTCCTGTAAGACCAGTCTCATAGAATGAGACAATATTTTATCATTTTGTAAATTGACCCAACCCAACCCAATGCCCACCCAAAACCCAGGAACCTGCCTAGCCGTCCGCATAAGTGGTAAAAGCATCAGAAAAATAGAAAGATTCGTCATCGACAAAAATTTGGAACTCCCTTCCAGAAAATTCTTCGCAACTCCAGTCCAAGAAATCCACCGGCGTTGCCACCTTAGTTCTGGGATCATAACACCAAATACGATGCGATTGATTTCTAAGAAACTAAAGCACTTTAATATTCAATTTGCGAATGGTGACAAAAATTGAAGCATCTGATTTAGGGGTAACTCGAAGCAAGATTAGCTATCCCAGCATCGACGACAAAAACGATCAGTAATTCGTGAATATCTGATCTCAAACTCATGATTGAGGTACTCGAATTTTAAGATTTTTGTAGTTTGAAAGCATCTAGTTTTATGTATTTTTTTTATACGGCAAAATTGAGTGCTTATTCAGTTGTTGCGGGAAGTCTCCACTTCACCTCGTTTTTACTTCAATTCCAGCGTTTGTCTTCAATTTTTCCCACTATCTTTTTTTATACTATGATTGATTTCTTTGTGGCTTTAACTCTGGATATACGAGATGGATAAAAACATTGCGGAGATTGTTCAAGTTCAAATATTCTTCTTTGATAGATTATCAAGCGATTCATTGTTTCGATTCTTTTTAGTAGTTGATCCTAGGCACTTGCAAAGTTCAGTAGTTTCATTAATTAATTGTGGAGGTCAGTTTATGCTTGTTTTGAGGCTAAAACTTATGAACTCAATAATGCTATTTCACAAAAAGGGGGTGCACCGCCACATGTGTGTGCTTGGTTTATGTGTGTGTAGGTTTGTGTACGTGTATATGGTGGTGATGGGACTGCTTCACAATCCAATGACTATTAGTAGTCGTACCCCTTATTTCAGCAAAAGTAGTGACTCTGTTGCTCATCACATTCTTCAACAGTTGCCGACGATGAATGGTGTTTAGATAAATGTGATGGGTTGCAGGAAAAACACATCCAGTGGCTGTAAATTTGTTATTGATTAGTTATTTTGGACTATCATTTTAGCTTGTTGAGAGTTTTCATCGGAATAAATATTTAAATGATGTTTGGTTAAAATCGCCCGCCTATTTCTATTTTTCTCCATTTGTTTGGTTTGGGTTTGCTAGTGTATACCAGAAGTGTAATTTCTAACACTGATATTTCGCCCACCTTTTAATTATGTTTTGTGAAATGTGATGAACTTTTTATGACACTTTTAAGTACCCAAGTGTAAAAGACTCAAATGTGAAAATAGAAATTAAATTCAAGATATATGTGATACTTTAACTATAATATTTTAATAGTTTTCTATGATACTTTAGTTTTTGTAAAAAAAGTAATATGTAAAATAAAAATATAATGTGTTTTACTTTTACTTCAATTTTGTGATACTTTTAGTTGAATCTATAATACTTTAAAGTGAATTTGTGATATTTAAAAATAAATATATTATTAAAATATCACAACACATAGTTAAAGTATCACAATTCACAAGTTTCTAATTTCTTATTTCTATTTCATATCTGTGATTGCAAAATACATATTGCATCACAAAATATTGGTAAGTTCTTATAAAATATAGTTAGAGTATCATACATTGTTGATATGTGACTTCTTGTTTAATATCTATTTAAAAAAATTTCATTCATAGTTTCAGAAAATATTAATAAAATATTACAAAATATAGTTAAAGTATCAAATATTTTATATTTCATTTATGTTTATATATCTATATTTTCTCGAGAAGAATGTTGAATGCCATAATTAATGTATCACAAATCATTATTAAAGCATTACAAAATATAAATATAAGTATCACAAAATACAGTTTGTCATTTGATCGTTACCGACTCATCGCTAATATCTATCATCACTGGAGCTTTCTCTACCACCATATTCATCGCCAACTAGACATACTAAACACAATACATACCCAACTCCACCACGTGACAGTGCCACTGCCACAACCATAACATATTATGAAAAAAACTACTTTGCCCAATTGAAAATAATATAATCAGCAAGCATAAGGTGTCTGAGTAGATGCTTTATTAGTTTCTGTATTCTTGTACGAATGAAGAGGATAATGATAAAAGGCACCAATATCAATGTATGAAATTACACTACTGGTATACACTATCTAACCCAAAACCAAACAAACGGGAAAAAAATAGAAATTGGCAGACGATTTCAACAAAACATCATTTAAATATTTATTCCGATGAAAACTCTCAAGAAGCTAAAATGACAATCTAAAATAACTAATCAATATCAATATTAAAACCGCTGGGTGTGTTTTTCCTGCAACCCATCACATCCTTCTCAACAACATTTATCGTCGTCAACTGTTGAAGAATGTGACGAGCAACAGAGTCGCTGCTTTTGCTGAAATGAGGGGGACGACTACCAACAACCGTCGGATTGCGAAGCAGTACCATCACATCCATATAAACGTACACACCTACACACATAAACCAAGCACACGCACGTGGCAGTGCACCACTTATTTTGTGCAGTAGCATTATTCGGCTCATAATTCTTTATTTGAGACTCTTTCCAATTGTTTTAGCCCTAGAAAAAGCATAAACTAACCTCTGTAGTTAATTGACGAAACTACAAACCTTTGCAAGTGTCGAGGATCAACTACTAAAAAGAATCAAAACAATGAATCGCTTGATAATCTATCGAAGAAGAATATCTAAACTTAAAAACAATCTCCACAATGTTTTTTCCATCCCGTATATCCAGAGTTGGAGCCACCAATCAATCACCCATAATATCAAAAAAGATAGTAAAAAAAATTAGAGACAAACGCAGGAACCAAAGTAAAAACGAGCTGAAGTGGACACTTCTGGCAACAAGTGAAGAAGCACTCGATTTTGCTTCATCAAATAAAAAAGCCATAAAATTGGATGCTTTCAAACTACAAGAAACTTAAATTTGAGTACCTGAATCATATTAGTGATCATTTATGTTGCCGACGCTGGGATAGCTAATCATGCTTCGATTCAACCCCGATGTTTCGATTTTTGTCACCATACACAAAATCGACTATCAAAGTGATATTATTTTTTTAGAAATCGATCACATCGTGTTTGAATTTTTGATCCCTGAACTGTTGTAACAATGCCGGCAGGTTTTTTTGGACTGAAGGTGCGGAGAAATTTATGGAAGGGAGCTGCGAATTCTTCTTGATGATGAACCTTTGTATTTGTCTGATGCTTTTATCCCTTATGCGACCGGTCGGGCAGGTTCCTAGGTAGGCATCGGGTTGGGTTGGGTTGGATTAATTTACAAAATGGTAAAATGTGGTCACATTCTCTGAGACCGGTCTCACAGGAGACATACTCTTAATAGTTAAGAGAAACTTGAGACTAAACCAATAATTTAATATCAGGTTTTTGTCCGCTATTTTAATGTAATCAATCAAACATCAAAATTCTTTTAAAGAATCTATATTTGTGTGTCTTTTGCCAATATTTGTCCACATCTAATGTGTTTTTTCCATTCAAATAGGCCATATATTAACCATAAAGTACATATTAAATTTCTTCTAAAGACTTTAAGTATCTTGCGTGGATAATTTTACGGTTAAACACCCCTTGTACGGACTTGATTATAGGTAGGCTCTACAATGTGACAAATGTCTATTTTTAAATATTTATTTTTTAAAGTTAATTATAACATTATGTAATAATATAATATGCTATTGCCATTATAAATATTAATTAAGACTATTCTAGTTATTTAAATTCGGAATTAATATATTAAAATAAAATAAATATTTAAATATAAGTTTACCACTTAATATGCTATTGCCATTTAGTTGATAATATTAATGTTGATCAGTGTAACTTTCATGACAAACTCATAGATGTAGTACAGTTAATCGAGGGTGGTGTATTCTTTGCTTATGGATACGGAGAGACCGGTAAAAAATTTATTTTGAGAATGCTTTTTGTGGCCATTAGATCTAATAGTGAAATTATTTTGGACGTAACATCTAGCTGCATAGCTTCTCTTATTCTTTCGAAAGGAAGAACTGGGCATTCTAGATTTAAAGTTAATTTAATCTCCAACAAGATTCATCATGTTCAGTCTTTATATGAACTCCACCTGCAGAATTAACCATGCATGCACAAACTTATTATTTGGGACGAAGCTCTGGTGATGCATAGACAGTGTTTCAAAGCTCTGGACAATGTATCGAAAGATGTGATGGGATCGAAAAATAATTCTAACAAGCAAATTCCACTTGGTGGCAAAATAATATTTCTAGGTGGAGAATTTATTCGAATTTTAACGGTTATTCCGAAAGCCACTAGACCAAACATAGTTCTCGCGACGATTAGTTCTTTGATTTATGGACTCATTGCATGGTTTTGAGGTTGACCAAGACTATGAGGCTGCAAAATCTCAATTCAGATTCCGATTGTGTTGAATTAAAAAAAAATCGCCGTTTGGATAAACAGTATAGGATATGGAACAGTTGGAGGACCAAACGATAAGGTCATTTAATTCGAAACCACATATGATCTTATTGAAAGATTATGGTGTCCATACAATGTCAATTGTGTTGAGCACATATCCACAATTTGGAAAAACTATTGAATGCTCAACTTATTTGGAGGGCGTGCTATTTTTGCCCCAACACTTGATATCGTCGATTTAAATAATGAATATATGATGTCATAAAATGATGGAGAATGTAAAATATATATTGGCTTTGATAGTGCATGCAAATCCAATTCAAATATTAAAATATTGCATGACGTCCACTCACCGAGGTTTCTAAACACAATCAAATATTTTGGATTGTCATACTATGAGGTAAAATTGAAAATTGGAACTCCATTCATTTTGGTTAGAAATATCGATCATTCCCTTGAAATGTGTAATAGAACCAAATTAGTTGTTACAAATCTTTGCGATCATGTTGTACAGGATAAGATTATTCAAGAAAACACTGTGTTGAACCCTAAAATGACTGTCACACCATATGAATCGATGTTTCCTTTCAAGTTCCAACAATGACAACTTCTTGTGATTGTGTCATACGACATGATGATCAACAAATATCATGAACGGTCCCTCTCTCACTTTTGACTTTTCCTAAAGAAACTAATTTTCAGTCATGCTGTCGATGGGGACAATAGAGAGTTTTTGCATTGATCGAAGCATTTTTCATGGGCCACTGATGTGGGCAAAAATACTTTGTCGATCGTGCGTCAATGCATGCGTTTATCATCAGGAAGTCTGCAGGGCCTCATTTTCACTGCTTTGAACTCCGTTCCTCAAGAAAAACCTTAGATCATTCAAACAATGCCTCCGGGTATGCATAAGCGGGCCTCAAACTTTGGCTGATCCTCCCCAGATATCAAAAAGAATAGAAAATAAAGTTGCCACCCAAGAAGCTCTTGTTTAACATCTAAAGCTCGGTAACTTATACGAGCAACGTTATCCGGGATCCATTAATAGGTGACGATCGTGCCAAGCCTTAGTGTTCTCCAAGTGGAAAAACGGGCGATGATAATCACCAAGGCAGGCATGGAAAACACGTTTTAGGATGAGAGATTGGGAAGCTCAAACTTTCTCCGGAGGCCAGAAGTGCGAATAATCGATTATCAAGAAGAGATAGAAAGTCAATAGGAGTGTGGAGCGATGCTCGATTGCCAGAATAACTAGGAAATCGATCTAACAAAAGGAAAGGCCATTGACCAACCCAAACTCCTTCCTTTCCTTGATCCCCCTCAAAGTTCTCAAAAACACGTAATGCAATATTCAGGCATGGGGGAGGGGGATCGGGCTCCTTCTCGATTATCTCTTCTACCATCTCAATATCAACTTCGAACAAAGCTTCGGGTGGCACAAAAAGAGGTTCGTCCATCTCAATATCCTCCAAAACCGACATAGTTCCATCTTCCTCATATAGGGCAAGTAAGATTGATTTTTCAACAATCACTGGGATTTCCAAAGTCAACACCCCTACACTATTATCAAAGTATTTCATCAAAAAGCACATTAGGGGTGATGCATTCAACCAAATTCTCAATCTCAACCTCTTTATACACCTCTTTTAAACAAGCATTCAAGCTTGAATCACCAACATCTAAGGTGGGCTCCACCACATCAAAAATCAGTACCTCGTCAAAAGTAAGTTGTTTCACCTCATCACGGATATTGACACTATTTCGACTCATCATCTATGCAATAATGGCATTCGTCCAGTTAGAGTGATCTTCTCAATTGTTAGAATCCAAGGACGCCTCCAATTTAGCATTCGTGTCACAAAGAGTCTCTTCAAAACTCGGTGAAACTTGAATAGGTGGATGTGGAAGTGCACACCCGACCGAATAAGGATCGTTCTCGAGTGGTACATCGGGGTGGTAGTGGATTTGTTGGTTGTGGTTGCAAGGAGGAGGTGGGGTATAATCTTCATAGCTCGAGTAGCAGGAAATCGAGTCAGATGGAGAGTAAGAGTCATAGCTCGAATAGAAAGAATTAGAATCAGGTGGAGCATACGAGTCATATTTTATGTAACAAAAAGAGAAGGTAGGAGGAGCGTATAAGTCATTATAGTTGGGATTATGGAAATTGGATGTTGGGACATAAGGATCAAAACGAGGATCATGGTAACTGGGTGGAGCATAAAGGTCATTTTGTCTTGGATTATAAGAATTTGTAGATGGTACCCATTGATCGATCTATTGATGATTCAGAAGTTCGGATTCAGGGGAATAGAACATCCCCATGAACCGGTTGCAAGGAATTAGGTTCCGAATTTTTCAACAAAGTTCTTGCTCGTTCCTTCAACGTGTAGACGAAGAGTTTCCCCATCACTTGATACTTGGTGAAGCCTTGATGAGGAAATTTTTGGGCGATGATATCGTACTCGCGCATGAACTTAAGCGGATCCTCGGTCGGGAGCCCATGAAAAATCGAGAGTTGTTCAGAGTAAGAGTCATTAAGATCATACTCTCACATTGTGGGGCTCAATGAATGAACGGTCGCGGGGCACGAGAAACATACGGGTTGCCATAAGGTTGAGACGTTCAATAGTTAGACATTTTATTTTTGGTTTGTTGCATATCAGGTCTCAAAGGATGCGGTTGAGGTCGTTGAAGTACTTTGCATACACAATACTCAAAACACAAGATTAAATGCACCGGATGGAGACAATAAAAATAAATAAAAATGAAAACCACACAAACATACAAAAGCGAAATAAGAAAAAACACAAACAAAGGTTGCGAAGAGAAAACACCAAAATCACGACCTTTAGCCTTCCCCGACAACGACACCAGATTTTGAATCGAGCTTTTTGCAATTATTATTTTCTTTTTAGAAAAGTTCATCCATAAGAGAACAGAACAATTGTAAGTGGAAATCTTAACTTGAGTCGAATCTCTCAAGAAAGACTAATCGGAAGTAAATTTTTGTATTTGATTCACGAATAAGAAAATAAGGAAAAAGATACGGTAAACACGTGATCAAGTTTTAGTTTTTAAAGTTCTAATATCTAAGAAAGTGGTTTAAATAACGAGAAATGAAATCAAAAATTTGAGAAGATTAATAAAACGGGGGTGTAGGGCTCTAGACCGTCTCCACAATCAATTGACATTTGATCAAACACTTAATCTACAAGTTAGGGGTGTTAATCCCGGATTGTAAATTAAACACCCAACAATACCAATTGATGGTTCTAAAACTCATCTAGGCATTAGACCCATGAATTCAAACCAATAATCATTAAGAAATACAGTAACACAAAATTTAGGTAAGCATGAACATGATTAAAGAGATAAAAAGTTTGAAAGAAGACAACAGTGAAAAATGAGCTTTTAAGAACAAAAATTATTTTCATATAAATTTGTAGGAATCTTATAACTTAAAATTACGAGAAATTGCAAGAAAACCAATGACTAAAACAAGAACATCACAAACCCAACAAAAACTCATAATGAAAGGAAAAGAAAAGCTTACTCATAAACAATGGTGGGTTTTATCATTCAAACAAGGACTTACACAAATGCTTAAGTTTTTATCCAAAATCCGAGCAATGCCGAAAATTCCATATCTTACTAAAAAACTAAAAAGACTAAAAATGAGTGAAAAGAGTGAAGAAGGTGATGAAGAAATAGGAACATTCTTGGGCATCCAAACCCTAAGGGGTCCAAGAGCTCTCTTATTTCTGAGGAGGGGATATATATATGTATATATAGGGACAAAAGTGGGGGTAAAATAATCAAGTTGTCAAAATAGTCAAAAATTTACCTTCCGTTAATCAACCGTCGATTGGGCATCAGTCGACGGTGTCTGTGGACGTTGGGAGTATGGTCTCGTGTTGATAGCGCATCGATCGGGCATCGATCGATGGTGGCGTGAAATCCTTGGTAGATCGGTTGACAACATGCAGCCAATGAAGGCAGACATGCCTCGTCAATTGGGCGTCGATCGACGCTTTTGCTTCGTGTATATTTGTAGGTCTATGGATATTGTAAAAAAGTATCAATAAAACGATGTTATGTTCAATGTTACAACACCAGAATTAACATCAAAAAGTTTTAGAGTTGTAAATAACAAAATAAGAACAACTTTAAAGCAGATGTTAAGACAGGTGTTAAAACATCGAAACAAACATCAAACAAAGTTATTAAAATATGCAGCGGAATAAATATTAAAAATAATTTGAACACAACAATTTAAATTTCGTTCGTAAGTAAAAGTACTTACGAACTTGGGTATACAAATTCGAAAACTATATTACTTTTCTTTGTTCAAGATCAATATAAAAATACAAAGTAATATATGAAAAATATTAGTATCAACACTTGATACTAAAATACTTGTCGCCTCAGTATGATGATCTTCTTTGTTGGTTACGTAACTCCAAAGATTTCCGTTATTAAAATCGTGGCTTCAAGACTTGTCGCAAAACTTGTGATTATCTTCTCCGTTGGTTACGCAACTTCAAAAATCTCCTTGATTTGGATCGTTGCCTCAAGTCTTTTACTTGCTCGTGTTCTTCTCATCTTGCGTCGTTCTGCTCCTTGCTGCGTTCTTGCTTCTCAAAAAATGTACAAAAAGCATGTCCAAAGTCTTGTCTTAAATAGACAAACATTAAGTCCTAAACTTGGTAAACAAGTAAAACAAATCCTAAACATAATTTAAGATATTAAATAAAGTCCTAGACACAAATTAGGAAATAAAATCTAAAGTCCTAATTTATTTTGTGTCCAAGAAAGGCAAACAACTAAAAATGAAAAATTGCCAAGAATAAAGTTCTCAACACTTTGTGAGCTCAGGTCACCTTTTTATCCAATCGAGCCGATTGTTATCATCGGGAATGCTCTTTGGCTCGACCGGTTACCCTAAAATAAAGTAAAAACAAAAAAAAAACATAAAAATTTACAAAAAGTAAGAGAGAAAAATGCGAAAAATACTAAAAAGACAACAAAAGTTACGAAAATATAAATAAGAAAAAACAGGACAAGATATGACCAAACCCGACTAAAGCACACAAAACAAGATAAAAAAATATACGAAAATCACACACAAATATGTACGAATCATTTTCCAAAAATTCGTAAAAATGTGCGGTGCCAAATCATCTAGAGAGAAATCAATCTGAGAAGAAAGAATTAAAGAAAAGAAAATAAAGAAAAGAAAAGGAGAAGGTACCTCGAGGACAATCCTTTGGCATCGCCACCGCCGAATTGACTAGAGAATCGCTCTTGAATAAAACACTTTCTCTCATGACGAACACGAATATCTTCTGGAAATCTCCAATCGATTATTATTAAAACATATTAGTAAGAAAAGATTAATTTTATTTAGATGGTCGATCGATCCCGAAAAATCTTAAAAAATTGGTAGTGATGGTCAATTGGTGACAAAGTATTGCGAAATCACTAGTTTAAAATATCTTTGAATATAATGTATTCATTTGAAACTTTTTAAAAACATTTTAAGATTTGTTTCACTATAAAATTTGTATGGATTTTCTTTTATTTTTATTGATTTTACATATTTGTTGGGAGCTTATAAAAGTTTCGTGAAATCTCATGTTTAAATATGGGATTTGGTAGTGAGATTTGGTATGTATAATTAATTTAAAAGTTTAGAAAAATCCAGTCAAATTACAAATTCAAATAGTATTTAGCTTTTTAAATATTTCATGATAATTTAAGAATTCAAAATATTTCAAATGAATAACTTGAGACTTTTATGAACATTTAATAATTTATTAAAAATCTTAATTAAATACCTCAAAACTTTTATAAATTTTAAAATATTTTAATTAAATATATAAGTATTTTAAAATTTTTAAAATATCTTTAAAAGTTCTAAATGTCCCTAGAATGGCCGATAAATAAATCGACGGATATCATGCTTCAAATTTAAGACCAAATAATATTTGAAATGACGTTAGAAGAAATTAGTACACCATTGGCAATTCATTGTTGTCGCTCAAATTTGAAAAGATCTAACCCTCATCCAAGACAGATAGCACGATAACATTATAGATTATAAAAATCAATAAACAAAAAATCACACGAACACAAATCTAAATAATAAACCACCGACATATATGAATTTCAAAAGGGTTCTTATTAAATTAAGCTATCGCGTCAAGGCTACTAAAATCAGATTTTATTAAATCTATACAAAAACAGAACATTGTCAATTAATTAAAACTTAAATTAAAAAACTAATCAAATTTCAAATTATAATTGTGATACAGATCATGATATATGGAAAATAATAACTTACTGATGTTATCATCTAAAACCAACTAAACAATTTAAAGTGGCCAAAAAGAAAAAAAATAAAAAAATAAAATATATATATAACTGAAAATCTAAATAAAGAAAATGAAGCTGGCTCTCAAAGATAGGACGATACAACAAAACACGCAAATAATTAAAAGAAGCTCAAATTTGTATTTTCTTGATGACAAAAGACGGTTTTAAATGTGATCATCCAAGAAAACAGATCCAATAGAAAATCAAGAACTGATCCAAAATCTCAAAATACGGTTTCAAATCATGAAAAAAAATACTCATGTAAATTGCGGTTGGTTGGAAAACTAAACACACGTTTTTGTAAACAATTAATAATTATCATCCGATAAGATCTGAAAATAAATAAATCAGGGAACTAAATCGGTTTAATTAAATAATTAATATAAATTTAATTCAGAATTAAATAAATAAATTAGTTTCAAAAAATTTTAAAAAAGTCTGGCGGGACGCGGTAAGCAAAAGCGTCCCGCCCTTCGCGACGCTATTCGCAAAAGCGTCCCGAACCTTCTTTTTCTCCCCCAAAGTTTTTGGGGCCAAAATGAAAAAAAAAATTAATTTTTGGATCGGGACGTTTTTGGCATCAGCGTCCCGTTAGAAATTGCAAAAAAAAAAAAAAAAAAAAAAAAAAGCCCGGGGTCGGGACACTTTTGGCATCAGCGTCGCGAGGCAGAAACGCAAAGAAAAAAAAAATCGGCATTATAACCCTACACACACACGCCGCTCCCATTTTTTGAACCAACAACAGCAAATCGGCGAGGGCGAGAGAGAAGGAGGAGACAGCGGTCATTATCTCCATTTTTAAGGTAAGTTTTATTTAATTAGTTGTTAGGTTTAGCAGTTATGTATCATATCTTCTAGTTTTATGTATTATATTTTTATTTTTTTTGTTATAATTGCAGTTATTTTTTTTTTTTAGTTTGTATGATAATAAATTTAGATTCTTTTTGAGTTTTAGTTATTAATTGTTAATTGTTCATGGAAATATGTTATTTAGATTGTTAATTTCTTTGAGTTTTAGTTATAATTGTTAACTATTTACGAGATTTAATTGCTTGTGACTATTTACGAAATTTTAGTTATGAACATTTATGAAAATTTATTAAGTTTATTTGTGAATTGTTTTGTTAATTGTGAATTGTTTATGAAAATTGTTATTTTTTATGCAAATTGTTAATATTTTTTTTTTGTGTGAATTGTTCTTGTAAATTGATTATGGAAAATATTAACCTTCAATTGTTACCTTCTATTTAATTGCTTGTGAAAAAACTTGTTACCTTCTATTTAATTGCTTGTGAAAAAACTATAAAATTACGGGAATATGTGTTTTTATTAATTTTGTTAGAAATTATTGATTATGTGAAAAATTGAGTTTATTTATTTGTGATGTAGTTATCAATTATGTGAATTTTTCATATGATTTATTTTGTGAGAAATGACTAATTATGTAAATATTTGGATTTTGAAGAAATTATTAATTATGTGAATATATGAATTGATTTATATTTTTAGAAGTAAGCGCACATAGGCGAATATGTCTTCTGGCAATGAATACGACGTGTATGCATCGATTCTACGAGACGAGAGTGGATATGCAAATGTAGAATCCACCGAGAATCATCCCCCACCGGTGATTTCGGACTACCCCGCCGATTGCTTCGGATCAGATGAAGGAAGCGATTACGAAAATGGTTTAGACGAACTAGATAATGATGGTCATGAAACTGACTAGGAATTCTTTCAGTTGGGGGGTAGCGTACCAGATGAAGAACCTTTTGAACCTACCTTGAATGAACTTGTCCCTGCAACCCATAGACGAGCGGATGGAGGCTCCGCACTATACAAGAACATAACATTTTTCGATACCGTATACGAAGACGTTCCTATCGATTCTATTGGTGTCCCTCAGCCGGACTTGTACTACAATAAAGACGAAGGAGTGCTGAGAATAGGCATGATATGTAGAGATAAACGACATTTGATGTGGGCTGTCAAAYATTACTCCGTGCGCGTKGCCAAGTGTTCGTATAGAGTGGTAGAAAGCAATCCTGTGGTGTGAAAAATTGTTTGCATGTCGAGTTCACTTGGTGAGAATCATGTAGATATGAACGAATCATCCGAATGCGGTTGGTGGCTCCGCGCTAGTTTTCGAAAACGGAAGGATGCTTGGGTAATCACAAGATTGGGTTTTGAGCACAGATGTCTCGAATCGTTTACACGTAAAGATCACCCCTACTTGTGTAAAAATTTGATTGCTATGCTCATTACCAGCCATGTCGAGCAGGATCCGTCATATAGCGCCTTACATGTCCAGCAGGCTGTCAAACAAGAATATGATTACCTTGTGCCGTATCACAAGGCGTGGCAAGGTTTGTCTCGGGCTCGTGAAAATGTGTACGGGACGTGGGAGCAGTAGGTCCAATATTTACCAAAATACATGGAGGCATTGCAGATGTACAACCCGGGGACCGTGGTCAAGTGGCGACACAAATCTTCTGGCATACCCGATGTGCACATGTTAAGATTTGTATTTTGGGTATTTCGACCATGTATCGAGGTTTTTAAACATTGTCGCAAGGTGATCAGCGTTGATGCAACCTTTTTGGTTGGAAAGTACAAGCACACGTTGATGATGACAGTTACAGTTGACGCCAACCAACAAGTCGTGCCTCTAGCGTACGCAGTTGTTGATTCAGAGATTTACAGCTCGTGGCATTAGTTCCTTCACATGGTGGCAAAATATATTGTTCGCGACATATAAGGGGTTTGTCTTATATCTGACCGGAATGCCGGACTACTCAGTGCACTAGAACAAGTTCCGGCATTCTCTTCTAACGTTTTTTGTTTGCGACATGTCTCTTCTAATTTCAACACGCATGCCAAATCGGTGAAATTGAAGGATATGTGTTTCAAAGTTGGAGTAGAACCCAGGGTTGCAGTCTTTCACAGAATTTGCGTACTTAGATGGCATTGATAAGAGCAAGTGGACATTGTCCCAAGACGGCGGGAAACGGTGTGGCATCCTCACGACCAACATGTCCGAGTGCATCAATGGAGTGATGAAGTGTGCTAGACGACTCCCAATAACCACCATCGTCCGAATCACATTTATTCGAAGTGTTAAAAATTTCTACGATCGTTTGAAAGATGCGACGAGAGTCCATAACATGCAGCAATTTTGGCCTGATAAGATATATAACCTATTCAGAGAAAGACAGCAATTGGGGTCATCTTATGATGTTAGGAGCTCGACAACGAATCTTTCGAGTTTGCTTGTTAAGACCAGAATGCTCATGTGGTAGATGGGTGAGCAGCGGTATTCCGTGCTCCCATGCAATAAAGGCGTATACCGAATTTAGAGCGGATCCTCGTGTTTACGTCCAGGATTACTACAGCACTGTCGCGTACCTACGCACATACTCTGCTGGGGCATTTGAACCGTTGCCTGATGCAGAGGACTGGAATGAGGCAAGTTTTTAATTGGTTCACGATCCACACATGAGGAGGCAGCGAACAGTTGGACGACTCAGGGGTAGTAGAATTCCCAACGAGATGGACCAAGCCCAAGTACGCGCAAGACAATGATACCGTGCAGAAGATGTGGCTAGTTCCCCATAATGCGGTGGACGTTCTATTACCAGGCATTGATGTTATATATGGCGGTGATCTTTCCATTAGTCATTTGTTGTAATTCGCTAGCACTTTTAGAAGTTGTAATTCGCATTGTTTTGAACATTTGTAATTGTTGGTGTATTTCTTTTATATTGTATGCACTTGTCTATTTAGAAAACATATATTAGTAATATTTATCCCATTTATATGGAACAACAACAACAGCAAGGACAATAATAATAAATTAGGGTTATAATAATAATATTAATAATAACAACAACAACAATAATATTCGTCTAATATCTAATATCTATGTAACTACCTTGCAGATGACATCATCGCTCTTGAGCCGACAGAGTTTACATAGATCGAGCAGCGTTGTAGGTGAACGTATAGATGGGGTTCTGACGGTGGACAATCTTAGTTGTGATGTCATCTTCAAATAAGGCGTGGTGATTTTTGAAGCAGCAATTAAGTAAACACTTGGCTTCTTTCACTCTGTTGTCTGGTAACAGTCCGTCATCTGGATTCCATCCTCGAATATCATTTTCGAGGATTAGGAATTCAATTAGACGTTCGTCTCTGGCAAGTGTCCAATTATTGTTGAATTCACACCCGTAATCGAGTGTTTTCACACGAAGTGTAGGAACGCCATCTGTGTCGTTGAAGTGGTCTGCCATTAGCTTTTTCTAAAATAAGGTATGAAGTAAATGATATGTATTTGCTGATGAATTATCCATTATATTTTCCCTCACATATTTATTGCAATGAGAGCAATTATTWAAGTAATTTTGAGATTGTTTTGTGGCATAATTAATGACAAGGATGAGAAGACAACACAATGGCAAAGCTGACAAAACTGCAGGGCATTGATGTGTGTGTGGGCAGCTATTTATTTGGGTTCTGGGACACAATGTACCGGTTGACAAGATAACACAATGGCACAATAATTATAGCTGGCAAAGCTGCACGGCATTGATGTGTGGGTGGACAACTATTTATTTGGGTTCTGGGCCACAATGTACCGGTTGACAAGACAACACAATGGCACATCAATTATAGCTGGCAAAGCTGCAGGGCATTGATGTATGGGTTGGCAGCTATTTATTTGTGTCACGCCCCATTTTTGAAAAGTGTAAATTTTGATTTTTCATAAACAAACTTCCAAAATCAAGGGCGTGAATTTTCAATAAATCACAATCACAATAAATTTGAGCGGAAGCGTGAATAAAATTTAAACGTTTATTTAAAATAGGAGATTCACTTACTGAATCAAAATAGTAGCAATTTAACTGTTCATGAACTCTTAAATGAAAAACATAAGTCTCAAACTTTATTTTAAACTTGACATAAAATTTAAAATACCAATTCATAGAAATAACATTGAAAATAGCATCTTCGCATCCACCGCCTCGTACCACATCCAACTCCTCAACCTGAAAAGTTTGATAAAGATGGGTGTGAGCTTTCAACTCGCTCAGTGGGGATTTGCTTGTCAACATTAAACACYAATCATACAAACCATAAATGAATAGCTACAACACACTGTCAGTCGTTCATAGATGTTGGCCAACCATAGATTTAGCTCGAAAGCTACTGTTGTTTTAGCCCAAAAGCTACTGTTGTTTTAGCCCGAAAGCTACTATGGAATGTTGCATTGAGACATAGACAATTCATACAATCGCATTTAACATAGACAAACATAGAACACGTTCGGCAATGTTAAGGAGAAATCATATAAATCATAAATGAATGGCTACAACACACTATCATTGTTTTAGCTCGAAAGCTATTATGGAATGTTGCATTGAGACATAGATAATTCATATAATTGCATTTAACATAGACAAACATAGTTTTGAAAAGAGTTTAGAATCACCCACCTTTAAATGTTGTTTCGTGAAAAATTGAATGTAGATGCTCGTGCTTGAAAATCCTAGTTTCCAGAACCCTCGTTTCCTACATTGAATATGATATCTTAACTTAGAACTTGGATTTAAAAATTAATTTGGAATATTTGAAAAGATAAAGAATTCGTAACCTTGATTCGAACGCCCGTTCATGGAATTTAAATAAAATGGTGGAGTTTGGGGGTTCAATTGAACATTGTTACAACTTTTTGGGATTAAATTGAAAAGGGGCTAAAGGTTTGGGGGTTCAATTGAAGTAGGATGAAAGCGGGGGTGGGGGTGGGTGGGGGGGGGGGGGTGGGTGGGGGAGCTAAATTGCAATGTTTTGGAAACTTGGATAAAAAGGGGTTAAATCCCTAATTTTTTCTCCTCTCCCGTCTCTTTCTCCTTTCTCCCCCCAAAGCAAATCGGCCAGAGCCTCTCTCTTCTTCCTCAATCATCGACGGCGGCCGAAAGTGCAGGCGGCATCGAGTGGTGGTTGGCTGCAACCGGCGAGGGCGGGCGACAGAGAAACGGGCGGTTGTCCCCGCTCCGCTCTGTCCGAAAGGTGAGGCGACGGGCACAGGCGGTTGTGTGCGGCGGTGTGGAACCATGGCGGCTGGTTCGTTGTGGGGTTTGGCCATCGTGGTTCCGGCGACGCAGAGGTGGCGGCAGGCTGCAAGGCGGCGTTGAGGTTTGGCTACGTCTGGGTGGGTGGCAGGCACGGTCCGTGGCTTCGGGTTTGGGTCCCTGGCGGCAGCGGCTTTCCTTAGTCCGGTGGCCAGAACGAGGTTACGACCAGAGAGTGTGCCGCGGTGGATGGCTCTCGGGTTTGTGGTTGGCGGTGGTTCGGTATGGTGGACGGTGGTGGAGGTTTTGACGTGGGTGTGGTGGTGGCTGTGATGTTGGAAACGTGGGGCTGCCGGGTTGCTGTGGGCTGCCGGGAAACTGTTTGCCGTGGGGTTTTTTTTTTCTTGGGTTGTGTTTTGGGTTGTTGTCGAGGTTGTTCGGGCGAGTTGGTGTACGGTTTTGATGCGGGCCGCGGCTGTAGTTATCTGTGATGTAGGCAGGGGTGATGGTTTGGGATTCGTGGCCCGGGATGGTTGGCAACGTTGGTGCCGTTGTTTGGGTTTGGAATGGTGGCCGAGTCGGCAGGTGGCTGGGCTGGTTTCTCGTGGGTGGTTTGTCGGAATGGTTTTTGGGTCGGGAGATAATCGGGCCTGGACTCGTCGGGAGTTCGTTTGGTGTTGGTGATTTGTGATATCGGCAGGGGCGATGGTTGGAGTCAGGTTGTGGCGGTGTTGATCATGGAAACACGGCTGGAGAAGAAAAAGAAATTTGCTTATAAACCAACTTAAGATTTAATTATAGAAGGTTAGGGTTGAGGTCTTGGTGGGCTCGGGCTTAGTCGTTGGGGCTCGTTTTCAAGTCCAAAAGAATTCATTCCAAAACGACTTAAGTTTTAAATCAAATAATTCCGTGAACGACCCAAATCGACGAATTTAAATTCTTAAATCGAAATAATTTCTAAGGTGACCCAAAAGTATTTTAAATTGTTAAAAATAATTATAATATAAATAAATTATAATAATTTTAGAAATTGAAATTATTTTAAAACTAAAATCTATTAATTTGATTATAACAAGATTTTAAAATAATTTGAGATAATTTACATAGATACAACTACAATATAATAGTTTTAAAATATAATTAACAATCGCACTAGAAATTCTATTATATAGAAATTCTTAAATCAATTAAATAAATCATAGTGATTTTTAGAAGTCGAAATATATATATATAATTTATTTGGTAACCGAATTGTTAATTCGATATGGGTTTTGAATTTGGGCTTTGGTAAAAATAAAAATAAAGTAATAATGTTTAAATTTGGCTTTGGTAAAATAAAAATAAAATGAAAACGATGTAATTGGATTTGAATAAAAGGCTTATTGGACTTTGAAACAATAAAATTTAAATAAAAAAAATATTGAGCTTAATATTATAAGGAAATAAAAACTTGGGCGTTACAATTTGGGGTTCTGGGCCACAATGTACCGGTTGACAAGACAACACAATGTGTGGGTGGGCAGCTATTTATTTGGGTTCTGGGCCACAATGTACCGGTTGACAAGACAACACAATGGCACAACAATTATAGCTGGCAAAGCTGCAGGGCATTGATGTGTGGGTGGTCAGCTATTTATTTGGGTTCTGTGCCACAATGTACCGGTTGACAAGACAACACAATGGCACAGCAATTATAACTGGCAAAGTTGCATCTATATATATGTACACACAAAAAAAACTTATCAACACACATAAACTATACTAGCTAATAATGGCTAATTTTGACGAAAACCATCCAAATGTTTTAAAACTAGACAATAATTACTACAATGGACCATGGACCATGGAGATTGAACGAGCCATTTTGGTATTTTTGGGCGCTCAGAATGAAGGGTATCGAATAGGTGCAAAAAGAGCACATGTTATCATGAGCGTCCCGATGGTAAAATCTATTCTCGAGCGTCAGTTCATGTTTTCACCCACTATTGCAGAAATTTATGACCGTATTGAGGAAATGGAGATAAGGTACGGTTGGTGGAGGGCAAGACTTTCTGAGGATGGTGTTTTTCTGGATGAAGAACGTCGGTTGATCTGTATTGATACCACTATCAATAACAATATCTCTCCAGCCTATGTAAAGTCCACACAGCTGTGTACATCTAATTATTTGGTTTGTGTTGGTTTCATTTCAATTACTAACTTTTTTTTTGTTCATAAAGGAATACGGTGAGGATGCATCACGGAGGTATTATTTGTATGACATCCCACCATTAATGAAGACCATGGAAGCAGATTTCAATTGATGCGTAATCAATATATTAGGACTGAAATGTGTAATAAAATGGGATCAGAAATGATCTTAGTTCGAGTGTGCAACTATGCACTATGTTTAATTTGTAATGTTTGAATTTTTTACGTCATCTATTTTCTTATTTAATCAAATGTGTAATCTTTTGTTTTTTCTTATTCAATAAAATTATTTCTTTCATGTTTATCTAAAATTGCTGATTCCAATAGTACACATGTATCAATAGGTTTTTCAACTTTTCATGTGACAAGACCTGACATTATTCACACGTTTTTCAACTTTCTTTATGCCAAGACTACACCATAAGCATTATGTTTTCATCTTTAGCTGTGACAACGACAACACATTCAATACAACTGTCTTGTGAGATTGTAACTCATCTATAAATTTGGAATATTGGACTACATTCTTTACAAAAAATTCACACCCTCACACCTTTGGTTTTCTCCATCATCTATGCATTCTCATAACAAAAAGAAAAAATGAGTTCAAATCAGCCTAACAATGTACCATATTTTGAATACGAAGAAGATTTCTTTTTCTACGATACGAATTCAACCGCATGGAGCATCCATATGGATACTAAGCTTGTTTACGACCTCCGTGAGAGTAAGCTTCATGGTGTCTACGATCCCAGAAGAGGATTACGTAACAATATCACGTGAATCTTGTTGGACAAAATCAATGGTGCGTTCGGGAAAGACTTCACAATGGACGATATAACCGCTCGAGTTCAACTTCTGGAAAAATGGTACAACCATTTTCATATGATGTTGAGAAACGAACATTGCACTTGGGATCATGAGAGCAACAAAGTGCAAGCGCCAAATTGGCTAGTACGATTTTGGAACAACGTCGCAGGCGATGCTGAGTTTATTGCTGCGTATCTAAAACATGGAGAACCTTTATTCGTTTTGATGGATCGGGTATTCAATAAAAATTACTTGAATTGCATTTGTCAATATCACAATCTCATTGGAAACCTGCCATTACAATGTGATCTTATCCGTGTAATATCAAATGACTGTAATTTTATTTTAATCTTCGTTGTTGTTGTATGTTAATTTGATTGTATTTTTAACTTGAAATTAGAATTTCATGTCATTTGGTTATTTATATTATATTATTTTATTTTTTTATTTTCAAATAAACTTCTTGTAATTATAAGATATTATTATAATATGTTTATTTATTTTAATTAATAATTTTTTTAAATAAATTATAAATATAACTAAACTTTAAAAGTATATAATATAAATAAATAAATAATATGTGTATTAGGGTTAGGGTTTGGGTTGTTGGCCGGTTTTTCTTTTTCTTTTTTTTTCTTTTTTTGCATTTCTGCCCCCGGGTTTTTTTTTTTGCATTTTCTACCGGGACGCTGATGGCAAAAGCGTCCCGACCCAAAAATTAATTTTTTTTTTCATTTTGGCCCAAAAACTTTGGGGAGAAAAAAAGGTCCGGGACACTTTTGTGAAAAGCGTCCCGAAGGGCGGGACGCTTTTGCCATCAGCGTCCCGCCAGATTTCTTTAAACCTTTTGAAACTAATTTATTTATTTAATTCTGAATTAAATTTATATTAATTATTTAATTAAACAACCTAATCACATGAATTGAGAAATAAATTGAAATTTTAAAACTGAAAATATAACAAATGATTATATTAAAACTCATGTAGAGTTTCTATAACCAAGTGTTTTTGAAGTGTACAACAAACAAACAATTTATTCATTAACCCAAAATCAACATATTAATCCAAAAATAAATATTCTCACAACTTTCACCATCGATATTCATATTATTAAAGAACACATAAAACCAAAAAAAAAAAAAAAAATCAAGGCAAATTACAAAATAGTCCCATTAACTTAGAGTGGTGGCAATTTCATACCATTAAATATACTTGATGGCAAGTTTATCCAATAACTTACAAAAAGATAGCAATTTAACCCCCATTACGCCGGAAAAAATAAAACTCGTCGGATTCTTTCAATTTTCGACAAAAGAATGTTGACTTGGACCAATTTTGATCAAGTCAACGCTGATGTGGCAGAAAATAATAAAAAAAATTATTGCAAAATCAAAAATTTGTTTTAAAAAACTTAAAATAACTTTAAAAAACTATTTAAATTACAAAATTTAACAAAAATATGAAATATATATAATAAAACATGAGATTATCTTTAAATAGATAAAAAAATACTATTAAAATATAAATTTACAACAAAATCTAGAAAAATATTTTAAAACCCAAAAATATTTTAAATATAAAAAATATTATTTAAAAATAAATCAAAAAAATCTGCGTAAATATATTATAAAATTTGGAATTATTTGAAGTATGTGAAAATAATTAGTACTAAATATGAAAAAATATTTATTAAGAATATAGTTTTTTTTAATATGTAAACTATTATATTAAAATAAATAATTAAAAAAACCTATAAAACATTTTAATTATAGAAGAAATTGATTCTCATATGAAAGAGAGTTTTTTTATAGGTAATTTTTCATATTTTTTTTGATTTTATAAATATTTAAGAAAATGTTTTTTCAAGTTTTGTTTTAATTTATAATTTAATAATACTTTTTTTGGCATATTTAAAAAATCTTAGATTTTATAATATATTTTTCATATTTTGTAAATATTATATTTTAAATAATGTTATATTCTTAAAATAAAATTTTAATTTTAAATATTTTTTAAATATTTTTTGTGCCACATTAGCATTGAATTTGTCAAAACTGGTCAAAGTCGACATTTATCGCTGAAAATTGAATGAATGCGGAGAGTTTTCTTTTTTTCCGGCGAAATTGGGGTTAAATTGCTATCTTTTTATAAGTTATTGGATAAATTTGCCACAAGGTATATTTAGTGGTATGAAATTGCCACCACCCCTAAGTTACTGAGGTTATTTTGCAATTTTGCCAAAAATCAATTTTATTTATTAATAATTCTCAAAACTCTCGCAACTCTCGGCTTAAATTTAGAGAAAACTATTCTGATTATTCCAGAAAAAATGAAAAATGAACCTCGTGACCTCGTTATTCATTCTGTACATTCCATTCGCTTTCATGGGCATTACGCAAAGTATTCGCTGCAATTTGAACGCCTAACTCAAATTATTAACTAATATATAAATCAAATAAAAGTTTAAGATACGGCATACTCCCTCCGTCCCAAAATGATAGTCCTGCGGTTGATTTCACACAAATTAAGAAATGGGTAGTTTATATAGTTAAGTCATTAATTTAGTTAGTGTTTTACAATTATACCCTTCTTGGATTTATTAATGTCAATTAATGCTTATAGAAATCAGTGTTGGAATTAGTATATTTGTTATTGGAATAGTAAGATTTTACATTATAATCATCAATTTTCAATTTATCATGTAGAAAACTAGTATTTCAAGAATATTAATTAAGGGTATGTGTGGAAATAAAAATTTAATGATATGTTAAATATAGTAACTGGACTATATTTGTGGGACGAACGAAAATAAAATATTGGACTATCTTTTTGGGACGGAGGGAGTATATCACAATTTCAAAATAGACAATTTGAGTTTAAGAAGATAAATATTATATAGATCAAAACTTAATCAACCCTAAATTTGAGAATAACTAAAGAAAATTCTACATATTCTCATCTGTAGGCCCAACTTTATATATAACTAAAGAAGATCCCAGATATTCCCATCAGTAACTTCAGAAAAACTAATATCCAATTTAATCCAAGCATCCCACACCCTCTTCACGATATCAAACCATATTAATTATGAAATGAAAACTAATCCACAAAACTTGTAAATCAAAAACTAATATAATCTTATACCAAGAACAACTACACAATATGTTTTTGATTTTCATAATTTCCAATAAAAAAAGCAAAAATTAAATAATCAAGACAAATCTCTTTACAAAGTCTAACCCTCAACATGATTATAAACACTCATTTTCGAAGAACCCAATGTTATATTGTGTATTAGTCGATCAGAATTCACTACCTACACAATACCACAAGAAACAAATTATATACAAAACCCCAAGTAAAATTGACTCAATCAATCAATATAATATATAACTCATTTCAATTTTAAAAAATGCACAAAATCATCAAATTGTCATTCCATCAAATTGATATTCATAGTAGAATTAAACCCGCATGAAAAACTATACAAAACTACCGATCTGGAAAAAAAATACACCAAACAAATACAAAACGAATCCGAATAACCAAATTAATAAAATCAGAAATAATAATACGAATCACATTAATAAAAATTAATTTGCAAATAAGAAACGACGCTGGCCAAATAAACGAAGATCTATGTTTGTAATAAAGAGTTTGTACATAAACTGAAAGTTTATGACGATTCTACACGAATCTTAGAATCTGGATAGAAATCATCAAAAGAGTTTGAATCAAAACATAGAATAAAATGATTTTCTTCAGATTTCTATCTTGATGAAGAAAAAGAATTGCGCAGACTTTCTTTAAATTTCTATCCACAATCTAAAGCCATTTCTATCAAGATGAAGAAAAAAAAATTAAAATTTTGACTTAACAGATTTTTGAATTTGAAGATGTGACTTAACTGGTGAAGAAATCGGAGGAGAGAAAATAAATTAAAAAACTAATCTACATTAATCGGTGAATAATGACTTTGAAGTAGGAAGAATCATTATTCAAATTTCCGAGGTGAGAGAATTTTGCTGTTCTTGTTCGGGTTTCGAGATGAGGGAGGCGAGAGGGAGAGAAAACCCAAAAAAAAACCCTAAGTTTTGAAATAAGGAGAAAAATGAAAAAAAAAAGTTCTATTTTATACCTAGTTAAAAAAAACAAAAAATGTAGAACTTAAACTGGAATCACCCCAGGCTGACACATCAGTTTTTGTAATTACCAAACGACGATATGTGTAATCTGGAGCAATTCCTAGTTGACACACGGGCTAGTGTGACATTAACATTAACAAATAGGACGGATATATAATCAAGATTTACAACTTTAATACATATTGATTAGAGCAATGAAATAGTGTTAATTGATCCTATGTGTCAAACGATATTGACATTTTATAAAAAAGCTCTCCAATGCATCAATGTTGATGTTAAATACGTGATAATTTTTATTTTTAGAAAAAATAAAAAGAGAGAAATAACATGATTAGATGATATATTTAAAATCAATTTTAGACATTGTCAAGAGTAATGTCTATAATTTGACATTTCTCTTGACAATGTCAAGCATTTAATTCGCCCCATAATCATTTTTATTCCATGTGTCAATATTTTCACTTTCAACATTGTTCCATTGGAGATTCTCTTACTGTTAAGTATTTATGAATTAGTAATATCCTAATTAAACTAATTAATTAGGACAAATCCATTAGGAAATAATAATAGGACAAATCAAAATATAATTTTAATTAAATCAATATAAATTATGAATTAAATTAATAAATCAATACAAATATAGATGTATAGAAATATTTCATATAATAAATAATAATAATAATATAATAAAATTTTATCAGCTATAATTATATATATATATATATATATATATATATATATATATATATATATATATATATATATATATATATATATATATAATTCTATATTCTAATAAATGATACCCCTTCTATCCCGTTCTATCTGTCGCATTTACATCTTCAAAAGATAATCATTGTTACCTTTTATTTTTCCAATAAGAATTAAAGGTTACTTTACTACTTTTACCCCTACCTTTATTATTTCGCACTTTTAATTATTTTAAACAAAAAAATATTATGATCATTTGATACCTATAATTATAAGACTAATATAAGACCAATCATCTTTTTTTAAATATTCATGTAATGGTCAAGTGCGATAGATATAATAAAACACATGGAGTAAAAATTATGTTGTCTTTTGGCTTTAATCCCAATTCCATATTATAATTAAGATTTAATTTTAATTAATACATATACATAGAATTAGTTTTGATCGGAGATATATATCCTTCGTAAAATAAATAATAATAATATAATAAAATTTTATCAGTTATAATTATATACATACATACATATATATATATATATATATATATATATATATATATATATATATATATATATATATATATATATATATATATAATTCTATATTCTAATAAATGATACTCCCTCTATCCCGTTAAAGGTTCCTGCTTCCTACCCATAGTTAGCATGTATATCCCTATCGATCGCAATTTGAATTTTTTTTTCTCTTTCTATCTATCGCACTTACATCTCCAAAAGATAATCATTGTTACGTTTTATTTTCCCAATAAAAATTAAAGGTTACTTTACTACTTTTTCCCGCACCTTTATTATTTCATACTTTTAATTATTTTAAACAAAATGATATTATGATCATTTGATACCTATAATTATAAGATTAATATAAGACCAATCATTTTTTTTAAATATTCATGAAATGGTCAAGTGTGACAGATAGAATAGGACACGTGGAGTAACATGCTATATTGACTTTTGGCTTTAATCCCAATTCCATTATATAATTAAAAATCAAATTTTAATTAATACATGTACATGGAATTAGTTTTTGATTGGTGATACGACACTAAATATTCATACAAGCTATATGCCGATATTTATGAAAGGCGACCTCATTTCTTGGAAAGAGCATTCTTTATAAGAGTTGAGTGAGCTGTTTTATAGAGTAGCGACCTGGAGTATGGGAGTGGATTGCTCTCATATAGGGTAGAGACCTCTTATGGTTTTACCAGCTCGGCGCTGGGTATTGGGCTTTTATGATTATTGGGCCCTAATGGGCTAACATGGATGGTATTGTGGGGTCTCGACGGACTATATTGAAAGAATCACAGGCCCAGGCCTATTCTGGTAATTTAGCGAGAGATCTATTATTTATGGGAACTTAGCATATAGGAGAAATACTAATTCTAAGTCGGTTGTGGTATTTATGGAATTGTAGTGGGAGAAGGTAACCCTAGCTTGGGTAATACTTCTCTTGTCTATATAAAGGGGTTCAGGCCTCACTTTTATGTTTAGTTGATTTAATTCTACATTTGAGCTCTCGAAATATCTCTCGCACTTTCTAACTTAAGCATCGAAGGACATTCGTCGGGGCCGTCCACCGCCTTTGCTGAGGTGTTGTTTTGCAGGATCGATCAGGTCGCCATAAGGCTCTTAGAGATTAATCAGATCGCTGCAACGTAATTTGGAGCTATTCAGGTCGCTGATCTAAGATTTGAGGTTAGTACCCCATATTCTTGGTGACCCAATCTTTTTGATCGCATCAAGTGGTGCCGTCTGTGGGAAAGAGGGACAACGAGTCCTTGAGCAAAGGACGTGAGAAAATTCGCAAGAACTATATGAAGGAAAGAAACATGCCACCCAGGGTCTTGGATTTCAGTCCTGGATCAAGCAAATCAAAGAAAAGGAACAAAGAAATCGATAAAGGAGAAAAGACGAAAGACGGACTAGCACCTCCCCCAGGAGGACCAACTATTCAGAATCTGGCAGACACACCACAACCCTCGCCAGAAAAATAGAAAGAAAAGAAACATGAAGAAGAGCAACAAGTGAAAACTCCGGAAGTTATCGCGCAAAAGGCTTCCTGCATGGGGACAAAGGAATGGAAAGAGTTGCCCAAAGACAAACCTTGTTAAATCAATAAAGGATTCTTGGAAGGTCTTATAGAATTTATACCTCTGGAAAAACAAGAAGATCAAAACAAATATCTAGCAGGCGAGCTATGTACGGTAAAAGAGAAAGTTGATAAATCAGATGCTGGGCACGCGGAAAAATCAGTAAGAGAAAAGCAAAAACGAAGTGGAGGATCTCCATCATGGAGACCATCTCGTGAGCGGAGGGGGAGCTCGATCAAGCGAAGAAATGCAGATTCCTCCAGCTCCACCTCGTCTTCCGAGTCCCGTACTCAGAAGTATAAATATAAGAAAGGGAAAAATTTGAGATTAGGGCAAAAATACTATAAGAATCGAGGCCGGCGACATAGTAAGCACACAAGTGAGAATGGAACAGAAAACTCGAGCACAGATGGCGAGTCCAAGGAAAGATCTCAAAAAGGTTGAGGTTGGTATCATGAAGAGAAGGGACAGAATGAGGTCGGGCCAGGTACTAAGGCATTCAGGGATATGCAAGAAGCATTGCTAGCTCTGCAAAGGCAAGTGGCGGGAGAGAAACTTGACGAGGAGAAAGGGAATCCTTTTTCGGATGATATATTACATGCTGTGCTACCTAAGGGGTATTAGACATTGGAATTTTGAGTATCATGGGGCGACAGATCCAATCCAGCACATGCAACACTTCCATAATGAGATGATTCTACATGGATATACGGATGCTGTGGCATGCCAGGCTTTTGTATCTACCTTAAGAGGAATCGCACAAAGCTGATCTCACCAATGGGCGCGAGGAAGAATTACTAGCTTTCGGGTGTTACGGGCGGTCTTTTTGAAGCAATTTTCCAGCGTGAAGCAACACACAAAGACT
The DNA here is from genome assembly GCA_014905375.1 of Phtheirospermum japonicum. Taxonomy (NCBI): domain Eukaryota; kingdom Viridiplantae; phylum Streptophyta; class Magnoliopsida; order Lamiales; family Orobanchaceae; genus Phtheirospermum; species Phtheirospermum japonicum. The sequence continues at coordinate 229,008 of BMAC01000345.1, forward strand.
GCATAATCTCTTTTTGCAATGGTGCAGCGACCAGATGAAAGTTTGAAGCAGTACATTAACAGGTTCACTAATGCCACACTAGAGGTACCCACTGCTACAGATGAAATGAAGTCAGGGGCATTACATCAGGTTTTAAGGAGGGAAGATTTACGCAAGTGTCTGGTTAAAAAAGCTACATGGACATACGATTAGATTTTGGAGCGATGTAATAAATATATACAGGTGGAGGAAGCTGATGAAGAGCATCGTTTACGATTTTGTGTGGAGGTCGTGGAGACTGGAGGCAGTATGTCGAAGAGGTCGGAGTTCAGGAGGGAACCAAGACGGGTAGTACGTGGGCTCTTAACTGCTGGTACAGGGGGGAGAGTAGAGCCTAAACTAGATATGAGAAACTAGAGGGATGAGGATTTCACACCTTTAGCCTTTCCCCGGGCTTTACTATGATGGAGCGTTTAATACCCAATGACATAATATGGCCAAAAACTCGCACGCAGCTCCCTATTAATCCCAAGTCAAATTTCTTTTGCCGGTTTCATAATAATTATGGTCATTCCACGGAGAATTGAAGGCATCTTAAGGAGGAAATCGAAAGGCTTATATAGGCTGGGCATTTAAAGGAGGTCATATACAAAGATAGAGAGCCACGGGAACCAAGGCAGACATTATCCCCGCCACCTCCAAGGGATCCACCTCATAATCAGGCCGAAAGACAGCCAGAACAAGGAAGTCAGAGACAAAATGAGCCAAGAGAGCAGGAGGGAACAAAGGATGAATAAACATGATTTCAGGAGGGCCGACGGATGGAGATTTGACAGGGGTATCCCCGGAGGTCACGCAGCATCACTTGAATGCATACCCAGAGGCAAGGTCAGTCAAACAAGAAAGAAGGCATTTTGGAGCTGAACTGGATAGAATAATTGGGGAAGAAGTGCAGAGGTTGTTAAAAGCAGGTCATATTCGGGAAATCCAATTCCTAGAATACTTATGTAATGTTGTAATGGTACCTAAATCAGTGAAAAAGTGGAGGATGTTTGTAGATTTTCGCGACCTAAATAAGACATGCCTGAAAGATCATTATCCGCTACAATGAATTGATCAGCTGGTGGATTCAACCTCGGGGTGCGAGATGTTAAGTATGATGGGTGCTTCACAAGGATGTCATCAAATACCATTGGCAAAGGAAGATCAACCTAAGGTGAGTTTTGTCACCTCGACAAGAACATACTATTTTATATCTGTGCCATTTGGTTTAAAGAATGCAGGGGCGACCTATCAAAGACTGGTGGATAGAATGTTCAAGGACCTGTTGGGGTCCACCAAGGAGGTGTATGTCGACGATATGTTGGTAAAGAGTAGGAAAGAAGAATCTCATGTTGACGACTTAAAAAAAACTTTTGCTATACTAAGACAATACGGAATGAAGTTCAATCAAAAGAAATGTGCATTCGGTGTGCGATTGTTTTGCATGTAATTGTGGTGTTTTTCTAGTGTTTTTAATTAGGATTTTATGTTAATTTTAGTAGTTTTTTTAGTCGAGTTTTGTTAGGTTTTCACTTGTTTTCTCGTTTTGTTGTTCTTTTCGTGTTTCTTGTTAATTTTATATTTAATGTGGTTAAATGGTCCGGTTAGCTTGAGGTTTGTGATGAATCATGGTTTTTTATGCTTTAAATTCACATTTTATAGGTGGAGGCATCGAGGCCCGAAAATCGAACCGAGTCGGCCCGAACCGAGCACTCCCGCGCACAGCTGCCGAGAGCTGCCGGCAAGCATGCAAGCACAAGGTACAACTATGCATAAAAACTCAAATAAAGCAAATTGACTAAAATTGAAAGCATGGATGGAAAGAGCATTGAAAATTGACAGGAAAGTTTAAAACTTTAAGAAAATAACAAGCAACAAAGCCTAGATCTAGGATTTAAGCATAAAACAATGCATGAAAATAAAAATGCAAATAAAGCATAGCAAAAACTCAAAATCAAGATGATCCAAGAGCCGATCTATGATCTAGATGTGTCACTCATCTAGATTCCATAGCCAATTCATAAGTTTTCATCATGAATTCAAGGTGCTAAGGCAAAAAGCATAACATGAAGAACAAGCATGGAAATGAAGAACAAAGCATGGAAATAAAGCATAAAACATGAAATTGAAAGGAAACTTACTTGAATTAAATGAAAGAGTAGCAAGCTTGAATTAAATTGCATCAAAATAAACAATCCAAAGGAGTATTTGGATTCTTCTTAGGCTTACAAACCCAAGGAATGCTTGAAATTAAATCTAAATCTAGAAAAGAAATTACATCAAAGCTTGAGATTGAATCTAAAACCTAAGAGAGAGAAATTAGATCTTAAAAACTAGAGAGAGGATTTTTTTAATCCCAAACCCATGCTTGGGTTGGGAGAAAATGAGAGGTGTCCTACAAAATGAAAGAAGTCTACTATTTATATTACATTTAATTGGGTTTAAATGGGCCAAAATAGCCTTAGAGGCTTAAAATTCCCGGGTTTGACCAAGTTTGACCCGGAGGCACCTTCCTAGACCCTTGGCTAGCTTTTTGGCACATTTTGGCTCGATTTGGCTCGAGATGGCTCGACCATGGCTCGACGTGGCTC
>BMAC01000345.1:237532-251907 GCA_014905375.1 Phtheirospermum japonicum
CATTGCTTTATCCATCCATGCTTTCAATTTTAGTCAATTTGCTTTATTTGAGTRTTTATGCATAGTTGTACCTTGTGCTTGCATGCTTGTACTCGGTGAAACATTGCATTTTCTTGCTTATTTTCATTACTTGCTTGCATTTTCATTTAATGCATACGACCGAGGCATCCAACCAACTTGTTATTTCAATTTCTAGGATAGTTAGCTATTTTATTTGCTTTATTTTCATTTTTCTTTCATTTTCCAAGCTTGAAACACCTTGATTCATCAATTGAATCGATTTCCGATAATACCGAGCCAAATGAACTTTCAAGTCTTTTGAACCACGAAAAACTACACTTCAGCGATCTAGGAAACTTTTGGGATACATGGTGACAGAAAGATGTATCGAGGTCAACCCCGAAAAGGTGCGGGCTGTTTTGGAGATACCTCATCCTCGGACGGTGCGCGAAGTACATGTATTAACAGGTCGGATTTCGGGCCTTAACCATTTTATTTCCAGGTCGGCGGAGAACGTTTTACCCTTTTTCAGGGCGCTAGGAAGGGATCCAAGTTCGAATGGACCAAGGAAGCAGCAGAAGATTTTGATAAGCTAAAAGAATACTTGGCGGAGATACCACTGTTAACTAAGACAATGTCAGGGGAGGACCTGATCTTATATATATCGGTTGGGGAGGCCGCAGTGAGTTCGGTGCTCATCAGGGAAGATGCAGGTACGCAAAAACCTATTTACTATATTTACAGAATGTTAAGAGGTGCAAAGCTGAACTATTCTGAGTTGGAAAAAGGCGGTTTTGCGCTAATTTATACAGCAAGAAAGTTGCGGCCATATTTTCTAAGTCACAAGGTGAAGGTGCGTACTAACCTGGACCTCAAGCAGGTTCTGAGTAATACGAATGTATACGGAAGGCTGGTGAAGTGGGTGGTGGAATTGAGCTTTTATGACATGGTATACGAACCTCGGAATGCCATTAAAGCACAAGTATTGGCAGACTTCATGCAAGATATGGTGAATCCATCCAAGCCAGATGGCAAGACAAAGGCATGGCTATTGTATACTGATGGACCGAACATGATATCAAGAGCTGGATTGGGGATTGTTTTAACTAGCCCGGAAGGAGAGAATTTGGAGTTTGCAATAAAACTGGGATACAAGGCGTCTAATAATGAGTTGGTGTTGCAGGGTGTTAAAATGGCAAGCGACATGGGAGCAAGGAAAGTGAGAGCGTATACAGACTCCCAACTGGTAGCCCGTCAGTTCGACGAGTCTTTTGAGGCAAAAGAGGAACGTATGGCAGTGTATTTAAAAAAGTTACGAGAAGAGGTTATACGCTTCGAGGAATTTAAGCTGGAGCATTTATCGCGGGCTGATAATACTCGAGCTTATCAGCTCGCTCGGATGGCAAGTGCGCTAGGAACTTGCGACACCAGGAAAAACACATTGATGGAGTTGGGTCATAGTAGTGTGGATAAAGGAAAAGATTTGATGGAGATAGAAGAAAAAGAGGATTGGCATATGCCAATATGGGAGGTCCTCGTTAAGGCAAAGTAGGGCGAGGTACAGTAGTCAACAAAGAAGCTAGAACAGTGGCTCGATTTTGTGTTATAAACAAAAACTTATATAAAAGGTCACGTCTTGGACCCTTTTTAAAATGTTTGGCCAAAGAGGAAGGATTGGAGGTGTTGAGAGAAATACATGAAGGGTATTGTGGTGATCATGCAAAAAGCAGGGAGCTGGTTGGGATAACGTTGCGAGCTTGCTTCTTTTGGCCAATAATGAAAAGTATGGCCAGCGACCTGGTCAGAACTTGTAAAAAATGTAAGAATCATGCACCGGTCATTCATATACCGGCTGAAGACATGATGGTTATGAGCTTGCCTTGTCCCTTTGCACAACGGGGAATCAATATTGTTGGGTCTTTTCCAAAAACACCAGGCAATAAACAATATTTGGTGGTTGCAATCGATTGTTTTACGAAATGGGTGGAAGTAGAGGCAGTTACGGGCATAGGCGAGAAGAACATGATGGATTTTATTTTTAACAATATTTTTTGCAGGTTTTGTTTTCTATGGGTGCTAGTTTCATATAATGGAACCCAATTCAATGGGCAGAAAATCGAAGATTGGTGCAAGGAAATGGGGATGAAGCAACGTTTTGCGTCTGTGGCGCATCCTTAGGCTACAGGTCGAGGTTACTTATAGTATTATTGTGCAAGGATTAAACTGCGGCTAGAAAAAGCAGGAGGACTTCGGGAGAAAGATCTCGCGTCGGTCTTATGGGCTTATCGAACGACTCGCCGAACCTCTACAGGGGAATCACCGTTTAGCTTGGTTTATGGAATGGAAGCTGTCATCCCAGTTGAAATAGTGTGGGGCTCACAACGTTTAATGTGGAGGAGAATGAGAGGATAGTAAGGGGAGCAATTAAGACAATTGATGGAATACGAGTTAAGGCTTCGGCCTGGGTGGAACGCTATAAATAGAAAATTTATGCAACTTTTAACGAACGTGTCAAACGTCAATATTTACAGGTCAGAGACCTAGTATGGAAGCAAGCTGATGCAATGCATAATAACAGGAAGTTGGATCCAAACTTGATCGGGTCGTTCAAAGTAATCAAGGTGTTACGTGGGGGAGCGTACGTACTCGAAAATGCTCAAGGGAAAGCTCTACCTAGAAGTTTGAATATTTGTCATTTGAAGAAACATTACGCTTGAAAGGCGAGTTTATGTTTTGAAGAAACATTACGCTTGAATGTTACGTGGGCGTATGTTTTGTCATAATATTTTTATTTCTGTTATAAACCGATGCTTGCACAGGTCGGCTGCTAAATTATGTACCCTCAGGGGCGGAGATTTGTTTAATTATGTACCCTTAGGGGCGGATAGTTATTTTATTACCCTTCGGGGCGGATAGCTGTTTGATTTACCCTCAGAGCCGGACACCTAATTATTACCCTCAGGGGCATATATTTACTATTGTACCCTCCGGGGCGGATATCTGTTCATGATATATAATAGAAGTTTTGGGAACACTCTATAATTTTTATGGTTTTTATGAATGGTTGGGTAATATGATTTTTTAAGTATGTTTGATTTACGTGCTTGAGGTTGCCTCTGGGAAGGATATGTTTGACTTACATATTCTTTTCAATTATTTTTAACTTTGTGTGTTTTACTAGTTTATGTAGAAGAACATATTTGACTTATATGTTCTTTCACGTGAACTTGGTCCGGATTCTTAATGCCTTGATTAATTATGGCTTATATGATTTGCTGGGTTTTTTGGTTTTAAATATAAACATGTTTGATTTACATGTTATATGCGATCTATATTGAATTTGTGGTTTTACGTATGGAGGTTTTGATCACAGGTTATGGTTATCTTACTTGGGAATTATAAAGATGTTGGGTTTTTTGAAGTTTATCATTTTTGGGTTTGATTGACATGATTAAAACATAGATTGTTGGTATTCATGGGATGATTTTTGTAGCAGGTTGATATATAATAAACATAAAGATAAGAGTTGTTCATACATAACGATTCGGGAGAATATGAGTTTGAAATTATAGAGTCATGCAACTTTACACATCAGATACAAAATCCTCAAGAGGCGTCTCCAGCTCAGCAACTAGCTTGGCTCATAAAACAGCTCTGCCCTTGTAGGATAGCCACCACTTGGCCTTCGGGGACTGCTTTATGTCGCCTTTCCACAAGGAGAAAGGAGGAAGGTTGTTTATGACCGCTTTTACATCCGGATTGGAGGATACGTTCATAGCCGCAAGCTGGATTTTGATTTTATCTATGGCCTGGTGGACCCATTCTCTACTACCTCTAGCCATCTTGCCGAAGTAGATGGATGAGTTCTTCAAGGCCGACATCAGCTCCTCTCTGTAGGTGTCCATAAACCTTTTGACTACGTCACAACTCAAGAAGGAGCGTCCACCTTCAGCAACGCCTTGTGCATGAGCTAGCTGAACGACGTCGTGTATTTGCTTCTCCTTGTCTGCAACATCTCTTCAAGATTTTGGATCTGGTCTCTGAACTCGTTAGTTATGCAGGATGCCTCGTCCTTCAAGCTGTCTACCTGGCTCTTCAGAATATTCATTTCTTCTTCACGAGTGCCCAGTTGTTGACGAGCTTGGTCCAACTCTCCTTGAGTCAGAGATAATTGTTGGGTTTGTTTTTTCTACTTGCATTGTTAATTCATCACAGGTCTTTTGCAGCTCGTTGTCGACGTTGGAAGTCTGGCAACGTTTGAATAAGGCATTCACCAAAGGTTCAACCTGTTACATGAAGGAAAGGTGAGGTACGATAAAGATATTGAGACAGTGTACTTAATTATAATACTCTGAGGAATATAAGGTTACCTAGGCATTCAGGAGGGCCTTGATTTGATCAACATCGGCGCACTGATCCAGCTCTTTTTTCAAATCTGGAGAGCTCTATGTGGCAACACCATGAGTCTCGCGAAGATGCCGACGTTTTGGAGCTTGGGGTGCTTGTTTTGGAGAGGTACGTTCTCGAATGGTCCTCTTCCCCTTGGATAAGTTGGTTGTAAGCGGCAGGCGCTCCTCCGCGTCAGTGACCTCCTCACGGTCATTCCTTGCGACAAGGGAGACCTCCACCTCTTTGTCTACAACAACAGGAGGTCGCGGTGCTGATGTGGTTGCTGGGCTCGGGTCAGCTGGCACAATGTCTCCCTCCGAGCTTGATGAGACACAGCTATCAATAAAGTCATCTGCAAAAGTAAATACATGGATAAATCAGACTGTACTATTGAATATATGAAAAATGGGAAAGCATATAACTAAGGATACCTACCAAATTTAGACCTGGTTAAAGGGTTGTCATTAGGTCGAATTTCGAGACCTACATATGAGAAAGGCTTCTCCTGCCTTGTAAGTTGCACGACGTCAAAGGGGGGCTTACTCCATTCAGCGAGCTAATCAGAGTATTTTTTGAAGGGTATGTAAAGGTTTTAGAGGTAGGAGGATTGTTTTGTTTGGGAGTATGGTACTGTAGTTCGTGTTGAAGGGCCAGGGTTCGGCGTTGTGAATGAGAATGACATTCTTCCGCCAATCGGGCACTTTTAATGAGGGATTTACCAAAAAGCGTGGTTTTCCAAGGCGGGCAGAGAGGTAGAAAGAGTTCTTTTGGTATATTACTTGAAAGCAAAAATGGAAGATGCCTGGGTCGGTTTGGACATTATAATATGTACATAAGAGATCACATATCGAGCCTTGAACCTTATTGAGTTTGGAGTCAGCTGGAGGAGAGGAATTTTAAATATATTTGAAGTTTGGATAAAGAATTGGTGGGTAGGAAATCTAGAACCTCCTCTGAGGAGCTCATCAAAAAATACAATGTGGTTAGGAGGGGGATGGTTTGGGTCGAGTTGAAGGATATTTGGAAATGTTCTAGATTGGGAGGTTGAAGGCATGCTAGATATTACTAAGGGGATGCCTTCAGGGATGGTTTCATTTTTAGGTAGGATTGGAGAAGGGTCATCGGGTATGTTTTTAATTAAGGCTCTAGCATCAATATAAGCCCTAGTTTGGGCCTCAAGCTCGGGCCAACTGACATCACCTTCCGGTTCGTCATGAAGGCCGGGCTGTGGTGAAGGAGGGTTTTTCCATCTTCTCTTAATGATAAACAGGTTTTCAATAGGATCAAAGTCGGGGGAAAGTTATGGGTTTTGAGAATTGGAGATGGAGGATGATGGTTTCATCATCAATCAATTATCAAAATAAAAAAGGAGAGAGGACAGGAAAAAACAACACAGAACCACGTTCAGCGATTGCAGAGCAGAATTATAATAATCACTATCGAGATGAAGGATTAGGGGGACTTACTCATTATCGTAGTTGATGGCTACGGAGATGAATCTTGGTGTGTTATGAAATCTTTTGCAGAATTTTGTGAGAATGAAAGATTTTTTGTAGAGTAAAAATGGAGTTTTTGCTTGTGTTTTTGATAAAGTGAGGATGAATTGAAATGAAAAGTGTATAATATGTGTTGGGCGGCGTAAAAGATGAAATGACAGAAAGGAGAAGGAAGTTGGTAGGGTTTTCTCGGATTATTTTGGGTCTTTTATTTCTGGCACAGTGTATTAAATAAATTACTAGAAAACGGAGAGATGGCACATGTCCAGCATGTTGTCAGGAGGCATTTAATGATCTTTAAAGAGATGTGATGGATAGTAGTGGCGTGTTTTGACTTCTTAAAAAAGGTTATGATTATATTTTGCTGAATTATTGTGCACGCCTATGACATTTAGGTCGGTAAAGGGTGGTTTATATGATTATGGGTCGATGGATATATCAGGTTGGTAAGCATATATTTTGGGGACTTATGAATGATCTCTTCTTCTGAAAGGTGCATTCCTTCCGGGGGCTGAGCGAGCTGATTTTTTGAAGGTCGCGATTTCATGTGGCGAGCTCTTGGTGAATGAATAATGTTTTAGCTCGATATCGCGAGCTAGGTTATTGTGAGTTATGGTATAATGTTTTGGTAAGCTAACAGAGTGATTGAGTAAATTTTTATGGTTAAATTTTCAATTCAAGTAAGTGGTATATGATTTCTGGTTGATACATTATTTTTACTTTTTACATATTCTACCTAATTTTGTGCCTCAGTCAATTAGAATATGGGGGACTAGCTGATACGACACTAAATATTTATACAAGCTATATGCCGTTATTTATGGCAGGCGACCTCATTTCTTGGAAGGAGCATTGTTTCTAAGATTTGGGTGAGCTGTTTTATAGAGTAGGAACCTGGAGTATGCGAGTGGCTAGCTCTCATATAGAGTAGCGACCTCTTATGGTTTTACCATCTCGGCGTTGGGTGTTGGGATTTTATGATTGTTTGGCCCGAATGGGCTAACATGGATGGTATTGTGGGGTCCCGACGGACTATATTGAAAGAATCACAGGCCCAGACCTATTCTGGTAATTTAGCAAGAGATCTATTATTTATGGGAACTTAGCATACAGGAGAAATCCTAATTCTAAGTCGGTTGTGGTATTTATGGAATTATAGTGGGAGAAGGTAACCCTAGCTTGGGGATATTTCTCTTGTCTATATAAAGGGGTTCGGGCCTCACTTTTATTTGAAGTTGATTTAATCCTACGTTTTGAACTCTTGAAATATCTCTCGCACTTTCTAACTTAAGCATCGGAGGACCTTCGCTGGGGCCGTTCACTGCCTTGGCTGAGGTGTTGTTTTGCAGGATCGATCAGGTCGCCAGGAGGCTCTTGGAGATCAATCAGGTCGCTGCGACGTAATTTGGAGCTATTCTGGACGCCGATCTCAGATTTGAGATTAGTACTCCATATTCTTGGTGACCCAATCTTTCTGGCCGCATCAATTGGAGATATAAATTACTTATTAAAGAAATATTTATTTACCAAAAAAAACATGAGTAGTCTAATTATCATAAATAAGAAAGAACACACTGCAATCGAACACCAGGAAAAAAAATCCCCTATGATTGAATCTTCAAAATAACTCCCACCACCAAAACTCATCTCTATATGTTTTCCCGTCTAAAATCCCTAGCGGTGCCCAGTCCAACTGCCTCCACCTCTTGCCGTTGGTTGAAGAACATGGTGTTGTGCGGGGCCACTCGTCTTATTACATCACAATCAATTGGGAATCTGAAGAATGCCCCTTTTCTTGTATAGTAAGTCCCTCTTTCTTGTTTAAATGTTGTCATATTTTATGGTTTTATAAATATATTGGTTAAGTAGGTTTTGAAATCAACCACTATCTTCTGCAAAAAACAAAAAAAAAAGTAATAATAATAAATAAATAAATAAATATGTTCTTTCTCATCTTCAACCCCAAACATTCAAATTTGTTTTTATGATTTTTTTAATATTTGTTTTCGATTTTTTGTAAGTTTGAAGGATTGTGGTTAGGATTCTGCAAAACATTTGGACATTTCTACGTCTTATGCTTGTGGTCCTGATTGAAAACTAAGACTTACGATGGTTGTTCCTTCGATTTTCAAGGTTATGCTTGCGATTCATATTTTTTTGTTGGATCATTATTTGGACGGTCAGTTTGCAATTTTTATTTGGATATTGATTTCTGTGATATAATTTTTTACTATCAATCTTTATTTTTTTTTTCCAATCCATCTGATTCTGCTATTATTTTTCCTGGGTTGATCCATAACATGATGTGATGGGAGGATATGATATTCCTTTAAAATGCGTAATTTCTATTCTTTTGAGACTTTTTTTTAACATTTTTCATATATGCCTAATTTTCATGATTGTTATTTGAAAAGAGGTTGAACATCTTTATACTACTTCCTTGGTTGAATGTGTTCTTTATCGCTCCGTACACCAATGAATATTTTTCAAAGGTGTTTGTTAGTTGTCATTTGTGAAAAGAGAATAGAGTTATAGTATAGGGAGAAGAAGTGAGTTCCATTGATACACAGTGAAGGATATGTATACAAGTGTCTTTCAATCTAGATCTTAGTTATGCTAATTAATTATAAATAAGGAATAAGAAAGGAAACTAATATACATTAGTACTATAAATAAAAGATACTAAAATATTTTCCTAACACTCCACCTTAAGTTGGAGAGTGGATATCTAACACTCCTAACTCACGAACCATAGGTACAAAAATGTCTTTGCTCAAAGATTTGGTCAACACATCAGTGAATTGGTGTTTGGAGTTAACAAATCTAGTGCTAATGGAACCATTTTGAATTTTCTCTCTTATAAAATGACAGTCCATCTCCATATGCCTTGTACACTCATGAAAAATGGGATTCGCTGCAATGTGCAGTGCTGCTTTATTGTCGCAATGAAGAAGAGAAGGCTCTCGAAGTAGTACCCCCAAATCTTTAAGCAAACATCGTAACCAGCTCAACTCAAACCATGTGACTACCGTGGCCCGATACTCTGCTTCGGCTGATGAAAGAGACCATAAAGCGACTCAACACATGCACAACATAAGTGATATCCGGCCTCAAGATAGTCAAGTATATTAATCTCCTGAATAACCTTCTGTATCGTCCTTGATCCATAAGTATATCAGTTTGATCCGAAAACTTCACTCTTTGCTCCATTGGGGTGTCCACGGGAGCAATCCCTAAAAAACGGGCATCCTTAATAATTTTCAAAGCATATTTCCTTTGAGAAATAAAGACTCTACTTCTGGATGTCGAAACCTCAATGCCGAGAAAATATTTCAAATTACCAATATCTTTAATTCGAAATTGACTATGCAAAAACCTTTTAGTCTCATCATTACTTTGTAATCAAGATGTCGTCAATGTATATCAACAAAATAGTAAGTGACTTACCCCATTTTCTGGTAAATAGTGAATGATCGGCACGTGATTGAACATAACCAATGAAGCAAACGGCAGTAAAGAATTTGGCAAACCACTGTCGAGACGCCTGTTAGAGTCTGTATAGGGATTTGTGGAGGCGACATACCAGATTTTCCTCCCCCTGTTGTCGAAGCCCTGGCGATGGAGTCATATATATTTCCTCATGTAGATCCCCATGAAGAAATGCATTATTAATGTCCATTTGATGAAGAGACCAACCCGAGCAGTGGCTAAAGTAAGTAGGCAGCGGACATTGATGATTTTAGCAGTGGGAGAAAAAGTATCATGATAATCGACACCTTCTAGTTGAGTGAACCCCTTAGACACTAGTCGGGCCTTGTATTGTTCAATTGAACCGTCTGAATGATGTTTGACTTTATAAACCTAACGACACCCAATAGGGGTCTTGCCAGGCAGTAGAGAGGTAAGAGTCTAAGTCCTGTTATCCTGAAGCACTTTTAATTCAGAGTGCATTGCCGCTTGCCACTTAAGATGAGCAACGACTTCGGAAAATGTCCGAGGCTCGATGACAACACTAACTTGAGAAACATATAATTTTTGAGTTGGAGTATATTGATAATAAGACATATATGCTGTCAATGGATACCGCATACCTTTGATTGGACCTGGAGGAAAGGAGAACGATGGATTGGATGAAACTTGCGAGCAGACATAATGTTGGAGTTTTAGAGGTGGGCCAGTGGTGCGGCTAGAGCGACAAAGAATATGAGGTGAGGGTGATTAATGGTTGGTGTTTGATACTTGTGTTTCATTGGTGGAGAGGGATGAGGGTGAATGAGGCGATGTGGGAGGTGGTTGAGAGTTGTGATTTGGAGAAGATGGTAAAAAGCAAAATTACATCTCTCTTTCTATAGCTGAAGCCTAATATATTGCAGTTGGAAGTGCTTGTACACAGTTATTGTGGATGAACTAGATAATAGAGGACTACGATATATATATTCATATTTTAAATGTTCTTTGTGACAATTCAAGTGCCATTGAGATCTCCAAAAATCTGGTCCAGCACTCACGAATCAAACACATTGACATAAGGTACCACTTCATTCGTTATTTGGTTGAGAGAAAGATAGTGAGTCTTGAGCATATAGGGACGGACAAACTGCTGGCTGACATCTTCATAAATACATTAGATTTAGAGACCTTCTCTCGTTTGAGAAGAGAACTCGGAATATGCATTGTCTAAGTCAATGTTAGTTTTGATGTCATGACACCTAAAACTGTCATCAGTCATGACATCTGTATATTTATGCATGCATTTTTATTTTCTTTTTCATACATAATCTGAATGCATTGGGTCTAGTTGAAAGTGCAATAAGGTCATGTGTTGTAAAAAAATGGTGGCAAAAAGACTAACCTCTTCAATTAGGTGATTGTGGAGCTTTCCCGCATAAAGTGTTTTTCTCCCAAGTCCAAAATTAAGGGGTGTTAAAATAAATTGCTAAGATAATCTCTCTTCAAATCTATAAAACGATGAAGAAAATCAGGATTAAAAAGATCCAATCTTTAAATTTCACACTCTTGAGTGATTTGGAAGTAGTCATTAACTTGGGTTAAGGGTTCTATTTCCATTGACTTCACCTAAAGAGATGTTGGTTATAATGTCATCAATCATGAAAAGCAACACTTATCAAGTCACTAAAACCATAAATTGTATTTTTAACCTTCTTAGGTCATATATTTCTAGGCATCAATTAGGACATTCATACTTTGTGATGATGCTGTATTACTGTTTGTTCTGTTACTTGTGCTTGCGTCTCTCTTTGAAAACTCTTAATCTTCTTGTGAATCTTGCTAGCTGAATGTTTCAATGGTGTTGTAATCGGTGGATTAGGCAGGTAATACGAGTTTGATATGGTGAGTGAAAACTTACTTGGTAATGTTTCTATTTAACTATGGTGATGGTTTATAAAAATCCAGCTCTATTTTCGGTTGATTTTGTGGGTAGGATATGTGAATTTTTATTTTCCAAAAATTGAGATATTGGCTTAATGGTTTGTTGTGGCAATGATCGTGTAAGTTTTTTTTGGAGTGGGATCATGTGTCCTAGTTTAAAGGGGGAGTGGGTGTTTTTGGAAGGAAAGAAGATATTTTGTGGTATAAAACTGGTTGTGAGGTAAATAAGGGATCTTTTTTATTATTATTAACTTTACCTTTCTCTCTCCTGCAATGGTCACTTTTTGCAAAATAAAAGTTTTTTTTTTACTGTTTTCCCTATTCCTCCATAACTCTCCTGCAAATTGGATCTCCTGCCCTCACTACTTTACCATATCTCTCGATTACTACTTTGTTTCATGCGCTTTTCTTCAAAATTTTTATAGGATGTCGAACCCATATCTTCTCCGTCCAATATTCCTGAACTATCGGCGGGTATTGTCTGCCCCGGCGAGCATGTTCCATTAAATTTCCCAAGATTCGGTGGATTAGATATTCGCGAAGAAATTGGTGGTGTTTTACCATCCAACCAGTCACCGATTGCAACACCTCCTTTTACTACATTTCCGCTCAATCCTTAGGACATCATCCCTATTCCGACACCCCTTGACGCTGTTTCGAAGGTTCAGTTTTTTCCTGGACAGCAGGGGAACGAATCGATGTTGATAATCCTCCTGACTTGTCATTTATTTGCTGAAACTTTTGATCGTATTGGGAATCAGGCCTTGAAAAGGTCGCGAAGACTACGAAATATTCCCCCGGGAGTGGTTCTGCCGGCTATTCCCAAAAGTAAAGCAGGTGCACGGCGGTTTGTGCTAATCGAGCACATTAATTTGGCCTAGGACGTCACTACAATGACGGACTCGGACGATGATGAGTATGCACCCCATGCACCAGTCGCCGAGCCGCCGACCACCTCTACTCCGCAACTGTCAAATTCGGTGACTCCTTACCGAAAGCAAACCGTGAGTCTGGCTGAGAAGAAGAATCCGCCAGCTTCCATCAAGGTGTCCCCGTCATCAACTACTACTAGCTATTCTAATCCCCCATACAAGATAATTGATTTCTTCACTGGAGAGGTCACTAGTTCCTCCAGTCCGTTGACTGCTAATCCTCCTCTCACTCCAATTAATTTGGCTCAACTAGTGCCTGAGTCTGAGCTCTTCGATTACTCGCTTGACTCTGACTACGCGTATCCCCTCGGTGTGTATTTTTATCCCATATGGAGGGAAAAGAAGAAGGCTAAAGATGCCAAGAAGGTTGACGATTGTTCTAATGTTGTGTCACCCAAAGAAACACCTTCTGGAGCTGCTCCGCCCGCTAATGTTGCTTCTGATGACATGTCAACGAAACCAACATCCCCTGCAACTAACTCTGCCTCTTCTTCTAGCTCTGGATTTGCTGATTTTATGCCCCTAAACATGCATCGCCCTCATCGGACCAGTTGTCTGATTAATTTGATGAAGATGAAGCTTATGGGGCTGAAATCAAGGACATGGTGCCTGTGTCACCAAAGTCCCTGACTATGGAAGCAGAAGAGTTGTTTGATGGTTATCGAATGCGCGGGATGATTACTGAATGTCGGGTTCCATTTGATGTTTTCGAGAGGCAGAATCTGGTTACTTTCTTAAGCATAAAGGTATGTATTCCACTGTTACTACTGCTATGCCTTTTGTCCGTGATGCCATCCTAGAATTTTATGCAAACATGTTGCCATATGTGGTTGATCGCATATCTGTGAATTATGGAAAAGTTTTTCTATGTGGTTCTGTTTATGTATTTACTCCTGCCTTGATTAATGATCTTTTTGGGACTGAGGACTACCACGGTGATTCAATCGTGGATGACATGAGCGAGGTAGTTAGATTCCTGTCTGGTATTTTGGTGCATGAATGCCGTGAGCAATTGCCAGTCACACGCTTATCCTCTCTCTATTTAGTGTTTCACAAAGTGGTTGTCTACAACTGGGTGCCAAGAAGAATGCGACAGTTATGATGCATCCTCAAGCGCTGATTTTATACAAGCTTGGCCATGAAATTAAGTTCAATTTTGGCCAACACGTGTTTGAGACCATCACAAAGTTAGCTACGACTAAGGTAGTTTCATCTTTCTGCTTTCAGTCTCTTATTTACACCTCACTGGAAAATATAGGTTTTAAGCCTACCGGAGACGATGTGCTCACTGGAGAGCCCGATTGGTTCTCTTTGCGTGGTCAGCACTTGGCTGGAGAACGCGTGATTGATCTCCCTTGGCAAGCGCCTCCTCGAGCTGATGGTTTGTCTGGTGATAGTTCTGGTGTTACTAACACTAGTTCTAACATGGTGCATTTTTCTGCTCAAATTGTGCGGGACTAGGTAGCTTTAATTGACAATCAGATTTCACATCTTCAGACGCTTTGAGGTTCGTTCATGGAGGCCATTTTGCTTTCCAAACAAAAAGGTGGAGAAACAGGTGGAAATGACGACGCTAATGTAAATACTGATGATGCTGATCATGGTGATGATAGCTCTGATCCTGCTGCCAAGGTTTTAGCTAGTCTAGCTAAAGAAAAGAGGAGGAAGAGGATCCAGTCCAGAAACAGGAAGTTGAAGAAGATGAAGAGGCTGCTATGTAAGAGAAATTCTAGGGATGAAGGAACGTCAATGTTTTTGGGAATTTGATGGTACCGTCGCGCAGCGGAAAACAAATATTTTTATTAAATTGAATCGAATTCAATTGACGACGGCCCATTTTATTTTCAATTAATTCAAACAATGTTTTTAATTGTTTTACAAATGAAATAATTTTATTTTCGTAAACGAGCATGGTCATTTTCTATTTAATATATTAATTATATATATAACAATTATATATATTTATTAACATATAAATCATATTTATAATTATATATATATATAATAACATATAAAAAACATATATATAATATTTAAATACACTTCATGCATATATATATAAGAGCATGCATGCAATCTCTGTATATACATCACAATACATATATGTAATATGCATAATCTTATAATAACTATATATACACTAAGTACTAGTCTTAATGGGAAAGGC
>BMAC01000345.1:254076-267273 GCA_014905375.1 Phtheirospermum japonicum
ATATATATATATATATATATATATATATATATATATATATATAGTACGCATGCTTTCAACTCTGTATCCTCATTATGGCGTAACCCTTTGACTAGGAACAAGTTCGACGAGTTACATTACGTGCTAGATTATCTCACGGTTCTGCTAGACCAATCCACCGTAATAAAGTAACTTCATCAGGACCATACCTATGCAACTAGCATGGGATAAAAGATATGGAATGCCAATATATATAAAAGATATTATTTCGAATTAAAAACCGATTATATTACAAGAGAATGGTCAGACCACAGCCACAAGTTGGCTTGTTGGTCACCTTATTATAAAAAATGTCTCCTCGTCGGTCGAAGAGGATTCGTGGTCTTTGAGTCCTTTATGCCTATTTGTGTTCTTGTTTTTGTGGCTGAAAAACAATGTTTGTTTTGTTAAAACACTGTTCATTTGTTTAGAGGGAGTTATTAATTTAGGGGGAGCATAAGTTTAATAATTTTTATTTTGTTGCGTCGTAGGTATTTTGTCCAGAAAGGCAAAAGGGTGAGATTGTTGAGAATCTTATTCTTGGCAATTTTTTCTTTTTTAGTTATTTGCCTTTCTTGGGCACAAAATAAATTAGGACTCTAGGCTTTGTTTCCTAAATTGTGTTTAGGACTTTATTTAGTTTTCTAGATTATGTTTAGGATTTGTTTTACTTGTTTACCAAGTTTAGGACTCTAGGACTTGTTTATTTAAGACAAGAAGAGGACGATACTTGGTGACACCTTTGCACGCGGTTTTTGAGAGAACGACACAAGGAGACAACGTAAGCAACAACGTAAGAAGAACACAAGCAACATTGAATACTTGGAGTCACTACTCGAGACTAAGAAGATCTTTGAAGTAGCGTAACCGAAGGAGAAGATCATCCTTCAAGACGACAAGTATTTTAGTATCACAGTTTTTGTTACTTTAGTTTTCATATATTACTTTACTCCTTTTGTATTTGATCTCGAACAAGAAAAGTAATATAGTTTTCGAGTTTGTATACCCATGTTCACAAGCACTTTTGCTTGTGAACGGAATCTAAATTGCTGTGTTAATCTTTTAATATTTATTCCGCTGCATATTTCTGTGTTATCTGGTTGATGTTACTATTGGTGTTATTAACACCAGTCTTAACATCTGCCATTTACAACTCTCAAACTTTTCAGTGTTAGTTCTAGTGTTCTTAACACCTAACTTAACACTATTTTACCAATACTTATTTTAGTTACCATATGCCTACAAATTTACAAGTTTGTTATAATTATTTCTTGTGATCATAGTCTTTTTTATAAAGAAATGATTTCAATGTTGTGGAAATTTATGGCATTATCTTTTTGTACTGGAAACACGCAAATCCATTCATGAAGACGTCCCTATTGCTAATCTTAGCAAAACAACTCAGAATTGATCGGGAGATTAAACGTGTTTTACGATTCGGTGGTTACGGATATCGGATTGACCATTTTGGCCTCTGGGTGCAGATGTTTATTGGAGCTCGAGCTGATTGGGTGAGGGTAGGTACGAGGTAAGGCGATCGAGGTGTGTTGTCCGATGTTGGAGGAGCTGATACTCTGTGACATTGGACAGAGAGTCGGTGGCTTTCGGCTTTGTCGTATTTCAGAAATTTAAAGACTTTCAGGATACAGTCGTGTGGGTGTATTGATGAGAATCTGGGATCGGACAAGAATATTGGGTTATTTCTGATGCTCGAGGAGTTGCGTTTGAGCCGGTGTCAAGTGCGGGACAAACGAGGTGTGTTGGGCATTGTTTTTAGTGAGTCAGATTGTTAAGGTGTTTGATATCGAAGATTGTTGTGGAGTGGATAATGTTAAGTTTTTTGTTGTGACTATTTTTAGGTATAAAAAATGTGACTTTGCATTCGTGCTTATTATTTCGATCGTATTAGTTATTTGAATCTATAGAAATAGAAAGATTGTCGAGTGTTGATTATGTTTGTGAGTTGAGAATCTTAATAAGTACCACGGTCTATTAATTATAATCGCTCGGTTTGTTAGTGATTATGATATATGTTTATAAAAAGTCTGCTATTAGAAATGGAAGGAATGTTTGTAGAAACGGAAGGAATGTTACTTTTTATGTTGCTTAGGTGGGCATTGCGGAATAGAGGTTCCAATAGACCATACCTTGCTGAAAAGAATAAGACTTTTCTATGTTACTTTTAATGAGATGTTCCAATAGATTTGAAATGGAAGGGATGTTACTTATTTCTTTTTTTAATTGCGGATGATTTTGTAAATCTTTAATGAATTCCAAATATATTACAAATGACTTTTGAGTAATTGACAAATCATTGAATTTGTCAATTACTTACAAAAAATCGAGTATAGTTTCTACACAAAATTAGTCAATTAAATTTATTTTTTCATCACAAATCAATGAGTATATGATTTGGTTATTAAGTTATATTATTATAATTATGAGACACATAAAATGGTTTGGCTAATTATAAACGAGAATTGATTCAATCAAACTGATTGTTATAAATGGTCAAATAATACCAAAAAAATGATAAGTTGATTAACACAAATTTGTCTTGATTTCTGTTAGTGTTTTAGTTCGTATTTGTTATTAGTTTTGGTATAAGTTGGATAAATTGGGCATATTTTCGTATTTTTGTATCTCCAACTTATTTTACCATATTTTGATCATAATTATATTATTTCATGTGTATTCCAGGTATTTTGAGATTTTTTGGTCTGGAGTTAGTCGAGGGTGGGCCTACGAGTGGAGTTTTAGCGAAATCGGGCCTTGATTTGATTAATTACCGTCGACACTGGGTACATTGATCTACACTTGATTACATAGTGTCAGAACCAACAAAGAGTTTAGCGGTAACGTTAACGATAACGGTTACCGTTAGGTTACTATTAACATGCCTAGAATCCTATTTTTGGAAGGAAACTTGTTCTCCAAGTCTTTGAAACTTATATATACCTTTCCATAATTCTTCGAAGCATGTTAGACGTTTTTTGGGACTCCTAGGGCCTGAAAAACCATAGGTTTTTCCTCTATTTCTCTTGATACTCTTCTCCATATTTCTTAGTTTTTAAATTTCTAGTTTTTAAATAAAGTAGGATAGTTCTTAGATATTAGTTGTAGATTAATCTTAGTTCGTGGATATTTCGATTGAACGTTGCTAGTTTTCCTCGTTAATTAGTAAGTTTTTGATTGTTTATGCTTTATTAGTTTATTTAATCTTCTTAGAATAATTTAATCATTCAATCCCCAAGTCGGAATTCCGGCAAAGACCAAGAAGTATCCATTCCCCCCCCCCCCCCCCCCCCCCCCCAAATTTTATGTTGAATTGTGTTCTTGAATGTGTTGGGTTTGTGATGATGAGATTGTTGATGATGTTGGCTAGATCTTACGGGTTATTGACAAAGTTACAAGCGAACTCGTACTCGTGCGAGCGAGCTTTCAAGCTTTGACAAAGTTATTGATAAAAAAAGGTGCGGAGAGTTCGAATCAAAAGTTTTGGCGCCGTCGTCGCGAAAAACTAAAGGTTTTGATTTTTGTGTTTGCTCTTCGTGACCTTTATTTTTTATTTCTCTTTTTATTCATTTTTATTATTTTCCGTCGGTACGTTTAATCTTGTGCGTTGAGTGTTATGTATGCAAGGTACATCTCCTGAAGCCTAGATTCAACGACCCAAAAAAAATGTTGAACTATCGAGGGTATCGATCGTGTGTCAAATAATGGTATAGCAATCCTTTCGCTTTTCATATACCTGGACCGGCCATTCCTGTGAGCTCTGCAATGCGGGATTACGATCCTGACGAGTTCTACTATGAGTGAATCCCAGTTTTTCATGGCCTTCTGAGCGAGGATCTACTATAATTCATCCAAGAGTATGAGGCCGTCACCCAGACTTTCTCTCGTCTCGGCCTTACAAGGGATCAAGTGAAGATGCATCTCTTTCCTTCCACGCTAAAGGATCGAGCCAAATAATGGTTGGTACATTTAGAGCCCAATTCCTTAAAAACATGGGAGGAAGTGTACAATCGGTTCATGAGGAAGTTCTACTCACCTAAATTGGGTCCATCTTCAAATGCATACTATTCGAGCCAGAATGATCCATATGCATCGCCCGATCACTTCGACCAAAATTTCGACCCTCCATATGCTCCCTCCGCCGCAAATTTTCACTACTCAAGATATGACTCGTATGCTCCACCCGATTCTAATTCTTTCTATCCGAGCTACAAATCTTATGCCCCTCCTAACTCGATTCCCTATTATCCGAGCTATGGAGATTACACCTCAGTTAATCCAGAGGATCAATTGTTGATGAGACAGCAAGATCAAGGAGCTGAGATAATTCATCATCAAGACGAACTTGCGCAATCGACTGTCCAGGAAGGTGACTTTTCTGAGGCTGCAAAGAATATAGAGGCACTGTGTGGTCAAATCGAGGCTTATTTAGCAAAAAGGTCGGACGAGATGGACTAACTTCCAAGTCAGCTAGAGCTACCGATTCCTAATGTGGTGGAGCCTATCTTAGATGTTGAGGATTCGAGCCTGAATAATCATTTAGGAGATATGTGTAAGGAGGAAGTTATTGAAGATTTAGTTGTGCTCACTCATCTTGTGCTTTGCGATGAAGTGTTTGATAATAATGTTGAGGTATTGCCATTGGAGATTCCGAAGGATGTTGAAGGCTCGAACTTACTTGAGCTCAATGAGAATGGAGGAGTTGAGGTGTCATATTTAGTGAAGGATGAGATGACCGAGCCTCTTACTATGCCACCCAAAGCATTGATTAAAATTGAGACTAAGATGGTGGTAGAGGCGATCGAGAAGAATACCGACCCCCCTCCCATAAGCCCGGATATTGCATTTCATGTTTTTGAAGATGTTGAGGTGGTAATCGAGGAAACAAAGGAGTTTGAATTGGTCGATGGTCGTTTCTTTAGCTCTATGGAATTCTTAGTTTTTCCAGTAGTCAAGGATCGCCCTATGTTCCAATTGACTTTTGATATGTTCGTGGTGATCGACTACTCACTTTTTCGACCCCCCCAGAGCGAGTTGAAATTTTCATTTATCTCACTCTACGACTTGGTTTTCATGCCCGCCTTGGTGATTTTAATTGCCCACTCTTACTCTTGGAGAACACTAAGGCGTGGCACGATTGTCACTTTTTCTTGGATCCAGTATAGCATTGCTCATGAAACACGTCGAGCAAGCGACATTAAAAGATGCGCTTCTTAGGAGGCAACCCAAGCGTTTGTTTTCTTTTCCTTTTTACTTAGATTTTAATTTTAATTTTTCTTTCTTTTATTTTATTTTATAAGTTTGAGTCTTTTGCTGTGGTACGTTGATGGTGTGTTTTTGTGCTGAGACTCTATCCGGTCGGACGCGTCGACACCAACCCAAATTTGGTCTGTTTGCTAACACTAGGTACGTTGTCCACACTGTGTTACCCAGTGTCCGCATCCATCGATGCCCATCGATCGACCACTTGGTCGATGAAAGTCTTTGTCCACGTCGATTGAAGCTCGTCGATGCCCGTCGATCGATGCACTTGACGCCAACACTGGGTACGTTGTTCACACTGGGTTGTCCAGTGTTGGCCCAGAATTTCGCCAATTTTCTGATTTTAACTCATATTCGCGGCTCGTTTTAGAGCCAATATTGGATGAGATCTTTTGGAAACCCACCTTGATAAGTTTGTTAATCAACACACTCTAAATCACGTGATTCGAGACGATGGGATGATTGCACAGTTCTATTTGGAGCAGCTCGACTATTTAGTCTTCACGGAAATTTTTCTTACTCCTTTCCTCTTTTGATTTATTTATATATATATATATGTCAATTTGGAGATTGCCGGATTTTTAGAGAGCGGGAGGATGGTTGAGTAGTGATTTATATTTTATAATACTGCAATTTAAATTCGTGGTTTTGTAGTAGATAATATTTGAACGTGATTGATTTCTATTTCTCCGCTTATTTTTGTTTATCTGATTTATCCTGTCAAAGTTGACTATGTGTGATTTGAGGTTCATGTCTTTGAGCGTGTATAAGTGCATAATTTTTTCAAAATTATTATTTATATATATTGTAAAATGGTACTTGGACGCAAATGATTTCGCAAAACCCAAAAAGCATAGTCCATTCAAAACTTTCAGTGCAAAAGCCTGTGAGTAGCCTGAGTGTTTAACATCTTTGCATGTACTTGAGTACGTTCTGTTTTGAGGTTCCTTTGAAATCGCAGTGTGTAGTTAGCTTTGAACATGACGATTAGGCAAAGAAAAAACCCTTATTCCGGCCATATCCTTATATATTAGCCACTATAAATTTCGAATGAGCCAATCATACATAAATATCCATTTCCTATAGCCATGAGCTTTTATGAGTTAATTCCTACGTCATTAATAGCGTGGGGTAAGAGTTAATTATATTTTGTTGGTTATTTGTGTCTTGGAGTTATGATCAGGGATTTATCAAAATGTTGTAATAGTGTTATGGATCACCAACCTTCAAAAAAATACCAAAAAGAAAAAAAGAAAAAATAAAAGAGAAAGAATAAAATAGGATGGTGAATCTTTTTGAGTTGTTGCCTATGTTTAGAAAGGCTTGTGCTTAGTATTGTTGATTTTCTTATGATGCCTTATGTTTAAGAGGTAAGAGTTGAGTTTGAAAGAAAAAGCATATCATAAATCTTCTAAATTGTTTAAGTGGTTTGTTTAGCAGTTGGTTTTGGGTTTGCGAGTTGAGAAATAGCCGAAGTATTATGGCTACGTTATGAGAGTTAAGTGAGGTTTCGTTTAAATGAGGTGAAGCACATTGCTTCATGATTAGAATATTTTGGTGAGTTATTGATCACGTTAGATCGTGAGTTAGCCACACGACTTAGATATTTCATACCCGTTTAAAGAGCCTACATTACAACCTGCTAAAGACCTTTTCCGATTCTTTGTTAGTTCACTAGTACAAAAACAGGATTCAAGAACAGGGATTTAAGAACGCCTCAGGAGGCGGCGTTCTTAAATGTCAGGCGGTGGTATTTTTGTAATAAAAGTATCACATACGAGAACGTCTTTTTCAAAGACGTTCTGGTATACTGGATATCCAGTACAAAAACAGGATTCAAGAACAGGGATTTAAGAACGCCTCAGGAGGCGGCGTTCTTAAATGTCAGGCGGTGGCATTTTTGTAATAAAAGTGTCACATACGGGAACGTGTTTTTTAAAGACGTTCGGTATACTGAATATCAAGAACGTCGTTAAAAAGACGTTCTGGTATATTAGATATCTAGAACGTCGTTGAAAATGACGTTCTCGTATGTTAAATATCGAGAACGTCTTTAAAAAGGTTCTCGTATTTTAAATATCGAAAATGTCTTTAAAAACGACGTTCTTAAAAGTAATATTCAGAACGCCTTTAAAAAGGCATTCTCGTATGTTATATTATCTCTGTATTAAAATATACCCACAAAACCAATTTTTTTAATTAAAAAATAAAACAAACCTTATCTCTGCCCTAGCCCCTTCTCTGCCGTTCCATTTCCAATTACACTCCCCGATCCATCTCACCTCTGCCAAAACTGGCCGGACCCAATCTCCGCCGATAAGGAAGGTCTGGTAACACATCCAGGGAGCCGGAGCCGGGGCCGGTCCCCAACCCACTCAAAAATCGAGGTAGGCCCAGCGCGCCGAGGATCTTTTGAGAGTTTGTCCCGGTAAGGTTTTACACTCCCGCACAAAGCAGACGGTGAGAAAATCTGACAGAGGCAAGGCATCGAGGAAGCAGCTGGCGACTAGGGCGGCGAGGAAATCTGCTCCGACGACTCACCGAGGAAGCAGCCGGCGACTAGGGCGGCGAGGAAATCTGCTCCGACAACTCACCGAGGAATGAATTAATTATTTTTCACCCCCAATCAATATATTCAAGATTTGTTTAGAAGATAATAGCCTCCGAGTTCTCAATTTTTAAGCGTACAGCCTCCGACTTTTCAGTTTGTAAGCCTATTCGACTGAGCTCTTGTTTATGCGTTTGAGGTTATTGATTTGTTTCATCCCCAATAAATATATTCAAGATTTGTTCAGAAGATAATAGCCTCCGAGTTCTTAGTTTGTAAGCGTACTGCCTCCGACTTTTCAGTTTGTAAGCCTATTCGATTGAGCTATTGTTTATGCCTTTAAGGTTATTGATTTGTTTCATCCTCATAGCTTGATATTTAATTTTTTTTTTCTTTTTTGTTTAGGCCTTATGATGACGATGGCAGTCTTGTAAATGTTCCCAATTCTGTGCCAGATTCCGGTTATTGCAGTGGAAGAGATTTTTTTTAAGCTTTACATTAAAGTTCTTGTAATGCATTTTTGAAGGAAAAGAAAAAAAATGAAAGAAAGAAAGATAGGACACAACCAATTGTTATAAGGGAGGTAGTGGTTAAGTGCTTAGAGAGCTGGATTGTATTGTTTTTGTTCATTTTTTGTGGTATGACACACATCTGAAGTGATACTCTCTCAGCTACAGCCTACAAGAGCTCCATTCTGCGGTATTTGCACTTAATTTCATTTTTATGTCCGTATAACTTTTGCGATAAATGTGATATAATAATATACAGTTTMCACTTGATATGGTATATTTGRGCTTCTAGGAATACACGCTTRTYCAATGAAAGTTTTATTCGAAAACTGGTTTTGTCGCTATTGGTTGGTTATTTGCTGACGACATTTTATCGCCAATAACAATTCATTTTTTCACTAATATTTCATTAAATTTCACACGCTTTCATCTCCGTCTCACCTTTTCTCACGCGCCCTAACCCTAATATTGTCCTAACTAATATTTCATTAATTTTGTTTTTTAGTGAGGATAGAAGATGATTTATGGAGGCGATGCAATCACAGACAGTTGATGTTGTTCAACGAATGAAAGTGATAACCCTTGTCATGAAGACTCCAAAGGAAGTTTTGGAGTCTCAGGGGGTAACTCAAGATATTGAAGGTATTTTTTATTATTTTTTTTATACGCAGACTCTCTCTGTCGTGCAGTAGTTAACTCGATTGGTTGTTTTTGGCTTAAGATATGACTATTGACTATTTTTTTGGTGTTTTCAGTTTGGATAAGCTACAAGAACATGTTGAATCTATCGACATGGCGAATGGTTAGTTAGCTTCTTGGTTGTATAAATTATTTATTATTTTTATTTAAAGTGAATGCTTATTTAAGTTGTTGTTTGTATGTGTTTGTTTTTTGACAGACCTTCACTCGATAGGCCGATTGGTTCCTCTCCTCGACTACTTGAGAAATTTGCATGCTAACATAAGGGCAAAAGCAGCAAAAGTTGTCAGCACGATCGTCCAGAGCAACCCCAAAAGCCAACAGTTGGTTATGGAGGCTAATGGTCTTGAGCCGCTTTTGTCGAATTTTGCTTCGGATCCCCATGTTGTAGTTCATACCAAGGCGCTCGGTGCAATCTCATCTCTAATCAGGCATAACAAGGCTGGAGTTGCTGCGTTTTGACTGGCTAATGGTTATGTTGCCCTAAGAGATGCTTTGAGTTCCGAGAACGCGAGGTCTCAGAGGTAAAAGAGTCTTTTTAATATGGTTATTCGCAAATATATGACTTCTTTCCATTAATGAAAGAAAGAAGATGAAGTGATCTAGCTTTTTATGCTCTAAGTTTTCATCACAAAGCTTTGGATAATGAGCCAAACCATTGTTTGTCTAGTTTGGGGCACCATCATTTTCCTTGTTAAAATCCTGATTTCAAATTATTCTTTTGATGAAACCGCGTAACAATCTGGTTTGAAATTATAAAACCGCAAGGGATTGTGTTTTTAGTGTTTGCTTTTTATTCTCTTTCTCACACACACAATGGCATCTCAGACATGGTCAATAATCCTGGTAATAATCTGTGCTTTACAGATATTTGTAGTGACAAAAGCGAAAACCTACTATGGAGCTGATAAAATATCAAGCTTACCTGGGCAGCCAAAGGTCGATTTCCAGCAATATTCAGGTTACATCACCGTTGATGAGAATAAAACAAGATCATATTTTTACTACTTTGTGGAGGCAGAAAATGATCCTGCTTCAAAACCCCTTGTTCTTTGGTTAAATGGAGGTACATCAAAGGATTTATTATTTATTTTTTATGGGATTTTAAATATGAGAAGTTAAATAATTTAAAAAAAATGGCAGGACCTGGTTGCTCATCTCTTGGAAGTGGGGCTTTTGGTGAGCATGGCCCTTTTTGTCCAAGTGGGGATGGTAATTTGGTTATAAATAACTATAGCTGGAAAAGAGGTAACTTATAATTAGCCATTGTTTTATAAAAATATTAGTACTATAAAATTCGATGTGCACTGAACGATCAGGCCCGCGACTCAAACCAAGTGCAAATCCTCATGCAAAAGCGATTTTAATACTAGCTCAATTTTTTGAAAGGAATAACTTTCTTGATTATATATGTAATAGCAGTTTACTACCTCAATTATGAAAAATGAACAAATACATAAATTTATTATACAGTGGCAAATATGATATACTTGGAATCACCTGCTGGAGTTGGTTTCTCATATTCTCTCGGCAAATCTTTCTACGAATCTGTGAACGACGAAATGACAGGTGTGAGAGTAAGATATTTATTTTGCAAATTAATGTAATAGAGAATTATAGAAATTATGCAATCTAAATATGTTTTGCTTATGTGTTTGCTCTGGTTTTAGCTAGCGGCAACTTTATTTTCCTCGAGAATTAGTTCAAAAAATTCCCAGAATTTAAGAAGAACGAGTTATACATCACAGGAGAAAGTTATGCAGGTATATATGATTTTCCTTCTTGCTGAGAAAAAAATATAGTATTATTTTGTTATAGCATTAAAATTGTTAAAAGATTAATATTAATTGAAGAAATCATTTGTTTTTTAACAGGGCATTATGTTCCACAACTAGCCAATCTCATTATTCAATCTAAACCAAAGCTTCTCAATCTCACAGGAATTGCAGTGAGTGTGACAATAAATAAATAAATTAGAATTCTTGATATATTATATATTTTTGTGAATTTGTACGTTAATATCGTATTTTTCCATTATTAAGAAATTATACTATTTTAATATCTCTCTCATTGTAAAACAGTTGATTCAATATTTTTTTTAAATATAATTTGCCGAGAATCTCTTGCTGTTTTTTTGGTCGATCAGTAATTTTGCTGCTCAAAAAACTTTCAGAATTGTCGGTAGAATCTTTATCGAGTTGTTGACACTGGTATGTGCTGTCTTATTTATTTCTCAAATATGGTTCATGCTGACTGTTTGATTTCTTTCATACACCTCTGAGATGAGTTCTCTGATCAGACTTTGCATCATGTAGCTTTATTGATAATTAATTGATTGATTTTCTATAAGTTTCGTAAGGTTTTATCTCAAATAAGAGCAATATCAATTAACACGGAACACCAAATATGTTATTCTAATTTTATGATTTGATTCTTATGACTTTCAGTTTCAATTAGAGGATGAAATAGAAAATCCAGGCTTCCAGGAAGCTTCTATGTTGAAAATAGCCATTGCAGAGACGACATCCAAAGATAGCATTGCTGAAATTAAATCGAAGTTGAAGTTTATTATTTTGTGAAAGCTTTTGCTTATGTGTTTTTGTTTGCGTCTTGCTTGCTAGTCTAAGAACCATTGTCATATTGTAATGTGAAGTACTTCTTAATATATGAGATGCTTTTGTTAACACTCGGAGTTGATTGATTTAAATTTCAGTTTGAGATATGAAAGTAGGAACCCCTCGTTTTGAAATTAAACATAGATGATTGGGTATTAATAATATATCGACAAGATTTGAATTATTATATGTTAGTTTTTGCTACTTTAAGTTTACTTTGTTTATTTTGATATTCTAAATATATATGTTATGTATGAGTTCACTTTGGTATTATTAGATTTCTGTACATGTATTTTTTAATGTTGTTAAACTATTGAGATTACCTGACTATTGTATGTTTGTAAGAGAGATTTGTTGTTTGATGTTTAGAATATTGTTAATTAGGTATAATTTGTATAAATAAACAGGGTCGGCTTTTAGAATAACTAATAAGATTACATCGGTTTTTAGGATAATCCCTCGCTTGCTAAAATATCAATTATTTTCACCTTCAAGCACTCCTTATTCCTTCGTTACTCTGTTATGTGCTGGTAGAATTTGGTATGACTTTTTAATTCTGGTTTGATTGTGAAGGTTTGGAGTAGATATTTTTTTTCTTTTTTTCCTGATTTGTTCAGCTGCTTTGTATTTGTAATTCAGTTATGATTTCTTTTTTTTTCCTGGTCAATTGGACTGTGATGGATCTATGAAACTGTGTGTTGTGCTATTAAAATGGATGTGGAAATATTCTGAAATACGTGCATTGTAATAATAGGCTCGCTGCCGGTTAGTGCTCCATTTGATTGCCGAGTTATATTGCACCAAGATTTTGATCATATTTGGGTCGATTAGATAAAATTTGATATTATATCTATGTAGGTGGTAGGTTTCAAGTAGAACCCCATATCACAAGCAACAGCAGTTGAGTCGCCGACCGAAGATTGAAATGAAGGGCCTTGCATAAACATAGACTCAGGTTGACAAAGGCAAGGGCCTTGCAAATGGGGCTGCTTGCTCCAGACAGAATTACTGTAACATACGTCTCTTTCTTTTTGAGTTTTTTGCCTAGGTATCTCTTTCTCGACCAAACAGTTTCTTCTGCTAATTTTTTTTTCTATTCTCATCTTCAAACCCAAATCAATGGTTGTTCCTACGATTTTCCCTCTCTAACACAATTTTATTATAGTTAATTTTTGTATTATAGCTCTTTTATTTGTGCGTTGTTTGGAATTTCACTTTTGTTCATCACTGATCTTATGCATGGCACACTCTTGTTGATGTCCAGCCACACAAAAGACGGTGGTACTTCGATGGACTGGCGAGGTGGCCGTGGAGCAGGGCAGAACATAATCCCTAGTTCTACTGGTGCCACTGAGGTTTTAGGTGGTTATCTATTTGGAATCATTTTATCCACTATTTCTGTCACTTTTAACATTATTATTTTCATGTTTAAATTTTAGGCTTAAAGTGTCCTAATGTCCAAGAGTTGTACGTTGCTGCTTATCTTGTCAAACTTTGGAAGATATATTGGTGTTTTAACGGCTCTTGTATG
>BMAC01000345.1:328514-349240 GCA_014905375.1 Phtheirospermum japonicum
TTGCACTTTCAATCAAACTCAATGCATTAGTATAATGTATGAAAAGAAAGATAAAAAATGCATGCAAAAGTATACAGATGTTGTGACTGATGTTGATAAGAGGTGTCACAACATCACAAACCAACATTGGTTAGACAATGCACATACCGAGATCTCTTCTCAAACGAGAGAAAGTCTCAAAATCTAATACCTTAGTGAAGATGTCAGCAAGATGATTGACTGTTCCTATATGCTCAAGGCTAACTATCTTCCTCTCAACCTAATCTTGAATAAAGTGGTACCTTATGTCAATGTGTTTGATTCGAGAAAGCTGGATCATATTTTTCAAGATATCAATGGCACTGGAATTATCACAAAGCACAGTCAATGTTCTTCTATGTAGACCGTAGTCCTCTATCATTTGGTTCATCCACAATAACTGTGTACAAGCACTTCCAGCTGCAATATACTCGGCCTTAAGAACATCCTCTACTCGCTTGGGCTCTGTTTTGGAAAAATACAAATATTCTCGAGTTTTAGAACAATTCGTAAACAAGCAAACAAACCTTACCATCTCTTTGAAATTTATTTGTCATTTTATTATAGTTCTTTCATCGAGATGTCCAATGATTTGGCTCATAGGATGATTCTTCTGAATTCTTGAAGGAATATTTCTCTGATTCAGGTCAATGGGTTCAGCTGGATTCTCCACACTTGGATTAGAATCTGATTTTGCGGCAGCTGGAGTTGATGTTGTTATCCCCGTATCAACATTGTTACCAACATCACTCAAATCTCTGGGTTCAGCACCTGCATATCTGTTTTCAATACCTGCACTTTCATCTACAGGAAGTGTGATATTATGTTGAGGATTTTGATCATAAACCAGATCATCCTCCTCATCAGGTTTAAAACCAATCATCAAATCATCAAACTTGACGTTAACCGACTCAATCATGCAACACGTTCTAAGATTAAACACTCTATATGCATGACTATTTCGAGAGTATCCCATGAAAACACATTTATCACTCTTTGAAYCAAYYTYATTTCTATCATTTAGCACATAACAAATGCACCCAAAAATATGAAAATCACTCAAATTTGGCTTTTTATCCATCAATAATTCATAGGGAGTAACACAAGATCCTGMTCTAAAATACACCCTATTAATTATATGGCATGCAGTGTTCATTGTTTCTGCCCAAAAACGTTTAGTAACCCCATTTGAAATAAGCATAGTCCTAGATATTTCTAAATGAGATCTATTTTTGCGTTCGACTATCTTATTTTGTTGGGAGGTGATGGGTGAAGAAAATTCATGAGTTATACCAATTTTGGAACAATATTTTGAAAAGGATGCATTATCAAATTCTTTTCCATGATCAGACCTAATCCTACCAATGTTCACACCAAATTGCACACACAACCTTTTTGCAAGTTTTTTTTAAATATTTTAAAAGTCTCAGATTTTTCTTTTAAAAACTCTACCCAAGTAAAGCGGGAAAAATCATCTACAAGCACAAGAACATACCTTTTACCACCAAGGCTCTCAACTTCAAGTGGTCCCAAAATGTCCATATGAAGAAGTTCAAAACAATATGAGGTAGTGAGACTTTGTACTATTGGATGTGGCACCTTGACTTTCTTACCTTTCTTGCATGTCTCGCAAACTGGAATGTTTTTTGTGTTGAGCTTAGGTAGTCCGATCACAGCATCCTTTTTAACCAAACTTTCCATCATCTTGTAACTGACATGTCCGAGCTTTTGATGCCACACCTCGGCATCACTCAATTGAGATAACCTGCAAAAAGCATCACTTTGGATTTGGTAACAATTATCAGAAGTTCTCTTACCAGTGAGAATGCATGGCCCATTCTCCTTGTAGACTTCACACTTTGCAAGATTGAATTTGACACTAAAGCCTCCGTCGCACAATTGACTTATGCTGATCAAATTTGCAGTAAGTCCTTCTACCAACAACACATTCTTTAGAGTTACGACGCCGGGAACACGGAGAGTTCCTTGTCCAATGATTTGACCATTTGCGCCTCCACCATATTTTACCTTTCCACCTCGAAATCTGAATATGTTGGAAAGTAGTTCTTCTGAGCCTGTCATATGCTTTGAGCATCCACTATCGAAATACTAAGCTCTAGGGACATGTGATTTCAGAGAGGTATGGATCATATTGCATTTAATGTTATTTTTCTTGACCCACACTAGTTTGAATCTGGTGTTGGTATTGATGTTGGTAGCGCGGTTACCAACATTGTTATTGATGTTGGTATGACGGAAACCAACATTGGATTCAGCAGTCAGCTTTGACCTTTTAAAATGAGTTTGCTTGCCAACAAGCTTCCAGCAGTATGGTCGTATGTGACCTGGTTCACCACAGTGATGGCACACGTATTGTCTTCTTCTTCTCTTGTGGCGTTTGGTCGACTTCACCTTTTGACTTGAATTTGTCTTTTGAACATGCTTGTATCCAATCCCATGTTTTGAACAATTCGGGATACTCGATTTCAGAATCTCATCCACCTTGTCCTTGCCTTTGTTGAGGTTTGTGAGGGTTTCTTGGGCCTCCTTCAACTTGGTTTTCACATTTTCTAGCTCAACATCCTTCTTGGTGAGGGAAATTTCCAAGCGAACAATTATGTCAGGCTGATCATCCTTTTCTTTGGTTAGCTTTTCTACTTCCTTTGCGAGATCTTTGGCCTTGAGTACATGTTTACTCCAACTGACAAAAATTTTCTGGTGGTCAATACTCAGCTGCTCATATTCCTCTTGATAATCAGTGGTCTCGGCATTCAGGCACATGATGTTGTCTACAAGCAAACCAACATGGACATCGTCGTCCCATACAACATGGGTAAATAAGGATGGATCAGGTTTAGTTGACTCGAAATCATTAACATCCTCTGTAGCAACCATGCTCTTCTTCCTCGGAGTATCCATAGTACCTAGACAAAAAAGGATCAGTACTTAAAAGGTTAAGTAACCCGCTCTAGATGCCAATTGTAGAATTAGAAGGTGTATGGATATACGAATAATTCTCAGGTTCACGATGTTGTTAATCAATGTTACCAACATCAGTTAACAACATCGACTAGAGTAAATTTAAACTTATGCAGCGGAAATTAAAATACGAGAACGCGATTAAACAAATTCAATTCACAAGTAAAAGTACTTGTGAACTTGGGTGTACAAACCCAAAAACCATATTACTTTCTTTTTAAGTTCAATACAAAATATAAAGTAATATATGAAAACTAAATATCAAGAAACTTGATACTAAATACTTGTTGCCGGAATGGCAAGATCTTCTTCGTTGGTCACGCAACTTTGAAGAACTTGTTAATCACGGTTATTGGCTCAAGTAGTACGTCGTGTTCTTCCTTCCTTGCTTTGCCGTGCGTCTTGCGTCGTGCGATTTCTCCTTGAATTTCTCGTGCGTAAAAATCCTTCTCGAAAAGTCGTGAATGTAAGAGTATTGAAGGTGTCCTCTTCTCTTGGATTTGTCTTGTCTTAAATAGAAGAGTCCTAGAGTCCTAAAATTGGTAGAATCCTAAAACCAAATCCTAAACACAATCTAGGAATAATTAAAGTCTTGTATACAAACTAGGAAACAAATCTAGAATACTAATTTTAGTTCCCTAATATATTTTGAGCCTAAGAAAGGCAAATAATGAAATAAGGAATTATTCCCAAGAATAAAATCCTTAACAAAGAAGAATAAGAAGAAGAAAACTCTAGTTGTCCCAGTATTTAAGGAATAAGAAAAATCTCATACATATTATATATGAAGTAGAGAGATTAACACATGCGGGAATTACAGAAAATACATTAATATCAATTTCAAATTACCATGATGAAATTTGGTATGGATGTTATTCACTGAAACTGTGTTCTGACTTTTTTCTTTTTTTGGTAGTTAACACTAGTACACAAAAGAATCATTTCATAATAGTAACATCCAAATTTTATAATTTTAGTTCTCATGTTCAATTAACTCATTTTCTAAAGAACTGGAACTCAGTATATAATAAAGCAAAACTCATAGTAAACACAATTTAGATTTAAATAAATAATACTAAATCTAAAATGTTACCTTCTGTTTTGCATGTAATTGTGGTATTTTTCTCGTATTTTTAATTAGGATTTTGAGTTATTTTTAATGGTTTCGATTCGAGTGTGTTAAGTTATTATGTTGTTTTTCTTGTTTTGTTATTTTTCATGCTTCTCTTTGATATTACAACTTAATTTTGTTAAATGGATTCAATTAATTTGAGGTTTAGTGTAATTCTTGGGTTTTTATGATCAAAATTCCTATTTTCATAGGTAAAGGCATTGAAGACCAAAATTCAAGCCAAGCCGTGCCAAAATCGGTGCCAAGAGCAAGCTACTCAATGGCCAAACATTCTGGAATGACAGCCAAGGAATGCCAGGCGAAGCCAAATCCCGTGCCAGGCCTCTTGGCGCACGCTGGCGCAAGCCAAAACCCATGACAGCCTCCTTGGAAGCTCCCAGCCCAAGCTAGTGCAAGCCAAAATTCGCGCCAGCCTCTTGGAAGCACCCAGCCCTTGTCAGCAAAAGCCAAACAGCAAGCCAAATGGTCATTTCTGGTCAAACCTTGGTCAAATCCAAGAAATCCAAGCCTTTAAGGCTAATTTGACCCATTTAACCCCAATTAAACCTAGTATAAATAGGACACTTCTCTCATTTTGTAAAATATCTCTCATCCTCCCAACCCTTGCATGGGTTTGGGATTTATTTTTTCTCTAGTTCTTAGATTTTAAATTCAAGTTTTCCCTTGGGTTTGTAAGCTCAAGAAGAATTCAAGTCATTACTTGGATTTTAATTTGGATTGCAATTTCATTCACGTTTTGTTTCTCCTTCTTAATTCAAGTAAGTTTTTGCTTAATTTCTTTCTTGTTCTTCAATTTCAAGCTTGTTCTTCAATTTATGCATTTTACCTTAGCTCTTAGATTTGTTGTTGGATTTTGTGATTTGGCTATGGAATCTAGGTGAGTGACACACCAAGATCATAGATCGGGTCCTTGATCGTGTTTATTTTGAGTATTTCATATTCTTTATTTTGGTTTTTATTTTCATGCATGATTTTATGTTGAATCCTAGATCTACTCTTCGTTTCTTGTTATTATTCGAAAAGATTTAAACTTTCACGTCAACTTTTATTGCTCTTTCTATTGGTGCTTTTGATTTTTGTTGATTCGCATTATTCAAGTTTTCATGATCATGCATGCATAGTTGTACCTTAGATTTTCGTTCTTGTACCTTGTTGTTTATTTCCTTTTTATTGTTTGTTTTGCTTATTTCTTGCAATTTCAATAAGGCACACACTCGAGGCATCCGAAATACTTGCATTTAATCTTCATAGTTAGTCTTTGGTTTTAGTTTATATCCATTTATTTTCGTTTTCCTTTAATTTCATCAAGCTAAAAACACATTGATTCCTACGAACGATTAAATTCAGAAAATTTCAAGCCACACAAACCTTATCTATATTACAAACCACCAAAATACTTCTCTTCGAAATGGAGCCGTTGCAGGGGATTTCTAGAAGTTAGGATTTCGTGTGTTATTGATCACGTTTGATCGTGTGTTAGCCACTATATCCAAATATTCCATATTTTACAAAATCCAACAGTACAACCTGAAATAAAGACCTCTTTCGATTCTTGTTTGGTCATGTACAATGGGTGATTTTGAGTTTCCGATTTGTGAAATCTTGACAAGGTGCATGCATTGTCTGAATTGAGTGTATACACGTCCCACATAACAAACACTTGAGTGAATTGAGCGAACACCCTCAAAAATTCCATTTGTGAGGAAGTCACCGATTTGGCAGTGCCCAGCCCTCGGTAACGCCCAGCCCAAGACAGCACAAGCCGAAACCAGCGCCAGCCCATTGGCAGTGCCTAGCCCTTGCCAGCGCAAGCCAAACAGCAAGCCAAAGGGTCATTTCTGGTCAAAACTTGGTCAAATCCAAGAAATCCAAGCCTTTAAGGCTAATTTGACCCATTCAACCCCAATTAAACCTAGTATAAATACGACACCTCTCTCATTTTTTAAAATATCTCTCATTCTCCCAACCTTTGCATGGGTTTGAGATTTATTTTCTCTCTCTAGTTCTTAGATTTTAATCAAGCTTTTCTTTGGGTTTGTAAGCTCAAGAAGAATTCAAGTCATCACTTGGATCTTATTTTGGATTGCAATTCCATTCATGTTTTTGGTCCACCTTCTTAATCCAAGTAATTTTTTGCTTAATTTCTTTCTTGTTCATCAATTTCAAGCTTGTTCTTCAATTTATGCATTTTGCTTTAGTTCTTAGATTTGTTGTTGGATTTTGTGATTTGGCTATGGAATCTAGGTGAGTGAGACACCAAGATCATAGATCGGGTCCTTGATCATTTTTATTTTGAGTATTTCATATGCTTTATTTTGGTTTTTATTTTCATGCATGATTTTATGTTGAGTCCTAGATCTACTCTTCGTTTCTTGTTATTTTTCGAAAAAATTTAAACTTTCACGTCAACTTTTCTTCCTCTTTCTATTGGTGCTTTCGATTTTCGTTGATTCGCATTATTCAAGTTTGCATGATCATGCATGCATAGTTGTACCTTAGGTTTTCATGCTTGTACCTTGTTGTTTCTTTGCCTTTTATTGCTTGTTTTGCTTATTTCTTGCAATTCAATAAGGCACACGCTCGAGGCATCCAAAATACTCGCATTTATTTTTCATAGTTAGTCTTAGGCTTTAGTTTAGTTCCATTTATTTTCGTTTCCTTTAATTTCATCAAGCTTACGAACAATCAAATTCCGATAATATCAAGCAACAAGAACCTTATCTATATTACAAACCACCAAAATACTTCTTTTCACTTGGATAATGTTGTTGAGTGATAGATCTTTTGAAGATGCTCCAAGAATATCGCGATATGAGACGATAGATTCATCACTGCCGGAACATCAAATAAGAAAATTGTCGATTGTCGATTTCCAATTCTAAAGAATGGGATATTTGTAAGAGTAGATAAATTAATAAACACTATAATTAAGACTTTAGAAATAGCAAAAAAAAACACAAAAATGTAGAAAATAATACATTGTAGTGTTTGTTTTTATTCAATCTTGCTGAATCTGTTTCACTTCCATTTTTGTCCAGACATGTTTTCTCAATGGGTCATTGTTTAAGCCCTATGATAATGAAATAATGTTTTATAAAATGTAGACATATAAACAAGACATGGCTCTTAACCATAGACGATTGGAATTTGATAGTCAAAAGAAATACCACAAGTCTTAAGTGTCTAAGTTATGAACTTTTTCACATTTAGTGAAGATTCTTGTCGTGTCTTATACATCTCGACCGCAATTTCTTGACAGAATCCCGAGGTAAGTTGATTTGTACATATTTCTATGTGATTTTCGTGTATTTTTTGCATCATGTGTTGTGTGCTTTTAGGGTGTTTAGGTTTATCTTTTTGTCATTTTTCTTCATTTTGATATTTTTCATTTCGTTCCGTGTTTTAATGTTTTTATATTCTATTTTATAAGTAATAATCTAATTTTGCTTTATCTTTGCATTTCAGATCAAAACGAAGAAGACGAGATGCACGACGTGCCAAAGCACTGCATATGCCCGCAGCCAGCGCAGCGTCGACGCTGGGAGATGCCCGCGTCGGTCGACGCAAAATATCTGTTGCGTCGATCTTTGCTCCGCCATTCGATGCACAAGCCGAAGCATCCTTGCATTTGCGTCGATCCATGTACGCATCGGTCGACGCCATGTCTGGTCGACGCAAGAACTTTGGCACGCGTCGGTCGACGCACCAGCCCACGTCGATCGACGCTAAGGCAGTTTGAGCGGTTATTTTCATCAAAACTATATAAAATCGTGGGTTTCTTCATTTTCATGTGTTGGAATGATGGGGAAAGGTTCAGAACAATGCAGAGAACCCTCAGTTCATGCCCCTTTCAATTCATGCAAGATTAGCGTTTAATAATTCATAGTTTCGTCATTTCTCTTTCGAACATTGTTCAAGTTTGTGTTTTGCCGCTGAAGATCGATGGTGTGCTGTTGATTTCTTGAGATCATAAGTGTTCCTGAACTCTGTTTATTGCTTTCTGGATTTTGCTTTTGTTTTCCTTTGAATGTTAATGTTGAACTTTGATAGCATAATTTAGTGTAATCCTTTTACCGTTCTTCTCGTTCTTAATTTATGTTTACGTTCATGCTTTGCGTTGAAATTATGTTTTGATCATGATGATACTTGTAGGCCAATTTTATCGTTCTAGTGCCTAGGATCGTTTAGAACCATCGGGACTGACAACCTCGATCGTGGAGATGATTCTATGCACTAGAACCCTTGCTTTTCATAATCGTTTTTAAAGGTTTTTAATTTAATTGCTCATAGACGTTAGGAACCCTCAAACCATAATTGATCGTGTGTTTAGTTTTGTTTTTATTTTGTTGTTATGTCCGTAAAATCAAACACTGAAATAGTTTCCGATTAGTATTCCTTGTGATTCAACTCGAGTCCAACTTGTCGCCTACAATTGCTCAGTTCTCTTGCGGATGAGCTTTTTATTTTTAAATAAAAAGTAGGTGTAAAAAGTTCGATTCAAAATTGGCGCCGTTGCCAGGGAAGGCTAAAGGTCGCGGATTTTTGGTGTTTGCTTTTATTAGTTTGTTTGTGTTAGTATTTGTTGTTGAATTTTGTTTTTGTTTATTTTTGTACTTTTTGATACATTTAACCTCGGTTTTGAGTGTTGTGCTTTGTAGGCACATTTTTGAAAACTCGAGATTATTTTGATTGAAGATGGTGTATTATCAAGTTAGTTCGCCTAATGATAACATTTACGCTCCAACTCTCGATTGTCAAGTCCCTCCATCGTATTATGACCCGTATGCTCCAAGCGGTCGAGAATGGGCCCATTTTTTATACAATCCCGGCCCATATCCTTCATATTGTTGTAATCCGAGTATGGATTCTTATGCACCATCTTGTGGCTATTATGATCCGGGTTTGGATGATTCTTACCCGACTGCTAACTCGTATGCTCCACCATGTCAAGATTTCTACTCTTCGAGCTACGATGTTTACACTCCACTCACCTCTCATGAATTACTCCGAGAGGCGATACTTACGCCACATTTTCTCAAGAATTGCCCATGTACCTTTTATCGGAATTGGAATCTTTTATGACCAAGATTTCGGATTGGGATCAATGGATGGATGAACGCATGGATCGCTTCGAAATATTATTAGAGCAACTTGTCAAACAGGTTTACAGTCTTGACCAACCTTGTCATGGGGAGATGTTCATCGTTGATGTGGAAGATTCCATCTTGGTTGAGGACAGTTCGAGCTCTGATGATTTTTTGAGAGATATGTGCAAGGAGGTGGAGTTGATGGGTGATAAGGAGGAGTCGGAGGAAGGCATTACCGCTTCTGTGCGGTTTGATGATGAAGTTGTGCAAGTTTTGGAGGAGAGTGAGACTATTGAGTCACATTTGGGACTACCCGAAGCTTTATTGAGATTTGATTTTGAGGTGGTAGACGAGATAGTCGAGAAGGTGCACGATCACCCCATGCTACAATTGTCGTTTGACATATTCGAGGTGATCGATTACTCGCGGTTTCGATCTCCAAAGCTAGTTGGAGTTTTCACCCCTTGCATCTCGGGGCATGCTCTTTGTACCCGCCATGGTGATTATCATCGCCAATTCTTGATCTTAGAGAATACCAAGGCGTGGCAAGATCATCATTTATTTTTAGGTCCGGGATGACATCGAATGGATGCCGTCAAGATAAAGATGTTAATCAAGCACTTCTTTGGAGGCAACCCAAGCCTTTTAATTTTATATGTTTTTGTGTGTTTTTGTTCTTGTTGTTTCAGGTCCCCTTCAATGTTGAGGCCCGTTGAACAAATTTCGACACTCAACTCATCACCACAAGCGCGATTTCAGGGACGTATCTCTCCTTCTTTTATCTTTTACCATACTTAGCTTAAGTTTTCATTTTATACAATGTGGATATTATATGTCTTAAGTGTAGGGGGTTTGTCCTTGGTTTGGTTATTAAACTTTTTGTATGCATGCTTGTGGTTGATTTGAGTTGTGTGTATTGATATTGACTGGAACCTTGACGAAGTGACGTGGTTAGATACTTTGGTTATGATATTTAGACTTTCGTTTGAACAATAGTGTAACTGTGGGGTATGAAGTGTAAAGAATCTATAAAGTGTCTTGTCTCCTGTTCTATTCTTGTTTCGTTCCAAAGAGTCGAATACTCTCTACTAGCCCCGTTTTCAGTTAACCTCTATAGGACTTTATGTAATTTTTCTTTTTATTTTGGAGACGTTAAAACTCCACGTGCAATATTGAAGAATGTTATCAGTTACACTTAGCAACGTAAGATTGGAGTCAATGAACTCTCGCTTTTGACTTTTGTAAATTATGTTCGTTTAGTACCTTATCTCTATAGGTACTCATAAAAAAAGAATATAAAAAAAAGAAAAAAAAAGGAGAAAAAGAATAAGAAAAGAAAAAGAAAGAATAAGTACAAGAAGAGAAAACCTTGTACAAGTTAAGTTCGTATTGTTGTTTTTATTTTTATTTCTTAGATTGTATTGTTAAAGAGTTATATTGATGACTGGGCTAGTCGGGTGACGACTTGGCGGTTTGAGCAGGATAGACTTTGGCCGAGGCATGGATGGGTGACGTGCATGGAGGTCAACTCGTTACTTTAGGTGTTCGGAAGCTAGTCTAAATCTCTTATCTCAACGTTATCGTGTTGTCTTTTTAGTTGAGTTTTAGTTAATCTAATGCATTAACTTCTTGAATCATATGGATGCATTAGTAATTAAGTCATCGGGTAATTAGCTTTTCCTTGTCTACGTCTAGATTAGATTTTGCTTGAGGACAAGCAAAAAGCTAAGTGTGGGGGAGTTGATTTGTACATATTTTTATGTGATTTTCGTGTGTTTTTGCATCATGTGTTGTGTGCTTTTAGAGTGTTTAAGTTTATATTTTTTATCGTTTTTCTTCCTTTTGATGTTTTTCATTTCGTTCGGTGTTTTAATGTTTTTCTGTTCTATTTTATAAGTAATAATCTAATTTTTCTTTATCTTTGCATTTCAGCTCAAAACAAAGAAAACGAGACGCACGACGTGCCGAAGCACTACAGATGCCCACAGCTAGCGCAAAGTCGACGCCGGGAGATGCCCGCGTCAGTCGATGCTAGGTCGACGCAAACTCTCTATTGCGTCGACCTTTGCTCCGCCATTCGACGCACAAGCCCACGCATCCTTGTAGTTGCGTCGATCTACGCCATGCCTGGTCAACGCGAGAACTTTGGCACACGTCGGTCGACGCACCAGCCCTCGTTGATCGACGCTAAGGCAGTTTGAGCGGTTATTTTCATCAAAACTATATAAACTCGTGGGTTTCTTCATTTTCATGTGCTGGAATGAGGGGGAAAGGTTCAGAACAATGCAGAGAACCCTCGGTTCATGCCCCTTTCAATTCATGCAAGACTAGCATTAAATAATTCGTAGTTTCGTCATTTCTGTTTCGAACGTTGTTCAAGTTTGTGTTTTACCGCTGAAGATCGATGGAGTGCTGTTGATTTCTTGAGATCATAAGTGTTCCTGAACTCTGTTTATTTGCTTTCTGGATTTAGCTTTTGTTTTCCTGTGAATGTTAATGTTAAACTTTGATAGCATAATTTAGTGTAATCCTTTTACCGTTCTTCTCATTCTTAATTTATGTTTACGTTCATGCTTTGCGTTGAAATTATGTTTTGATCATTATGGTTTGTAGGCTAATTTTATCGTTCTAGTGCCTAGGATCATTTAGAACCATAGGGACTGACAACCCTGATCGTGGAGATGATTCTATGCATTAGAACTCTTGCTTTTCATAATCGTTTTTAAAGGCTTTTAATTTAATTGATCGTAGACGTTAGGAACCCTCAAACCATAATTAATCGTGTGTTTAGTTTAGTTTTTATTTCGTTGTTATGTCCATAAAATCAAACTCCGAAATAGATTCCGATTAGTCTTCCTTGTGATTCGACTCGAGTCCATCTTGTCGCCTACAATTGCTCCTTTCTCTTGCGGACGAGCTTTTTATTTTTAAATAAAAAGTAGGTGTAAAAAGTTCAATTCAGTAATATTTGAGCTAATTTAATAATTTTATCAATTAGTTTAACAATAATATCATTCTGTTGTCACAAGAAACTAAAGTTTAACTGACACTTCCATAGATAGCAATAATAATATATCCAAAGCATACCTAATGAGGAAACCTAAAATTAATCTATAACTAGATGAAATGCTCTTAAATAATCATTTCGTCAGAAATGATTCAGCATAACTTTTTTTTTAATACGTACCTCTGCAAATTTCTCCGGATACGGTTAGACATCAAACCTTGAGATCTATTTCCGAAGAACCCCATGCTTAGTTCTTAATAGATTACGTAAAATATGCGAATACTCGCATCCACTTAACATCTCTTAGTCGCTGGTTGCACGAGGTGCTTGCTGCATCAAGTATAAATCGTGTGACCTGAAAAAAAAAACACATTACATAAAATAAATAAATATAAATAAATACAAAGAAGTGACTTGAGCATACAACAAGAATTTGAGGAGTGATTTGCACCCCTTGCTTCTTTATTCTTTGTAACATCTCACTCTCCAAGGCACGTACTTGGTCCAATATGTATACAATCTACACATAAAACAAACAAAGAATAAATTAATGTGCCAATTGTGTAACTTATCGTCAAATGTTTAGAGAATGAGATTATCTAACCTCCCGTGTCGGGAAAACCAAGGACATTCGCTTGGTCGAAATACCCATGTACCGAGAGAATAAACCGTGGAAGAGAATAAAATAGAAATAATTAAATATTAACTTTACAATAATCAAGCACGCAGTCTTGTTAAAAAAAAAGA
Organism: Phtheirospermum japonicum; assembly: GCA_014905375.1. Lineage (NCBI taxonomy): Eukaryota > Viridiplantae > Streptophyta > Magnoliopsida > Lamiales > Orobanchaceae > Phtheirospermum > Phtheirospermum japonicum. The sequence goes on from BMAC01000345.1 coordinate 341,485, forward strand.
AGGTGCACTAAAACAATGAAACAGAATTAATTACATATTAACATGTTTGCCTGGATTCAAACATGTTAAATGATTATCAAGAATGCTAAAATGAGTCTGCTTTATTCTTTATAGCTGAATAAGTCTGACATAATTTCTCGTCTTAAACTCCCACTATCACAATCACTCTCATTCAGACAAATTCACAAACAGATAGAGTGCATCGTAGTTCTTGCAATCAAGAATCAATAGAATAACAAAATCTAAGAGGACTTGAACAATTAAAATCCAAGATACTATGCTCACAACAAACTTGACTTTTACTCACGAGTCTGAAACAAGAAACATGGTATCTATCCTAAGTTTAAAACAATGGATATCAAACAAGGAGTGACAGATAGACACATTCACTTGACAATCCCATAACCATTGAACTTGCTGATTACATCTTTGATAAAGTTCCTATCTTTGAAAACAAATGCAAAAATTGGTTAAATTAATTGTGCCACATAAGATTTTACACATCGAGGGCAAAACTGAGAGAGAGAGGGAGAGAGAATTTTGCGGTACCTGGAATTAGAGATATTGTAGGCCAGTTACAAACTTCTGGCATGGGTTACACTTAAGGAACAAACAATTTCTGACACCAACAGTGAAGGAACAAGTGTACTTTGAAGTGATGAGACTAATAGCAGGGTTTGAGATTTAGTTTAACGATGATGAAAAATCTCAGTAGAAGTAAACAAATAAGGGCTTTAGTTCCATAGGGATGCTTGGGACCAATCATGAGTAGCAACACTAATATTATATAGAACATAAAGTGTTCCACAGGCAAGCAAGATAAGCACAACTCCCAGTTTATGGATAAAGTGTTTTCATTGATTTTAATTCAACTTTCATATTCTTCCCCTTTATTCATTAATTAACAAAATAAAACTAAACAAAACAATCTATCTGTAATTATTTAACCTACTGCTGACGCTTTTCATTCCTCTTAGCTGATTTGGACTTCAATTTTTTATTTTTCACTGTCGGATCATAACCCGACGACACCCCCTTCATCGTCGACATCTCTTCCTCCACTGCAACCACCACCATCACCACCAAATACGTCAGTAGAATATTTTGAAAACACAATAATAATTCCAATAATTCAAAATTGAGTAGTGCTGCTTACAATAGCGCATTTGGATTGATAAACCGCGACTTCGTCTTGGGGATGGTAACCGGGGCAGATCTGAACAGGCTTTTGAAGAGTTCCATCGGGGCGATGTGTCGGCGGGAGAATCCTCTCCGCTTTCTTTAGGGGTTTTCTCACCGCATCTTTCGCACCACCATTTCCCCTGCCGGCCATGGCTAACCCTGATTGGGCGAAAAGAGCTCGATGGGGGGCAATGAATTACTTGATCATTGGTTATTTCGAGATAATTTACAGAAAATGATACTGGCGGGGTCAGTTTTATCGTTGGTTATATTAGGTGTGGAAGCAGTTGAACGAGAAAAAAAAATTATTGATGAAGTTTATATTTGAGTTGGTACATCACATTCGATTTTACAATATTATTTTACTTACTTTATACTTGATGTTTCATCATTTATACTAATAAAAGACAATTTAATAGACATAAATTTTACATTTGTACTTCTGTTATAGGGTTTTGTTTGAGGCAGTGTAGGGCTTAGACAATGAGATAAAAGATAAAGAAAGATGGTATTATCGTAAAAAAAAGGGAGATGGTCAGGGAGAGAGATATTTTCGCTATTATATTTTTGATTGAACAATATTTTTGGAACTGATGTATAATCAAATATTCCAATCTTCATAATTATTACTAATGGATATCAGCTTGAAATCGATGTTTAAAGAACTGAAGTTTGATCCAGTAATCTTTATAAGTAGACATGGCTTCTAAAACTTATGTATAAAACTCTAATGATTAATCATTAGAAATTGTAAAAATACACATTCTTTTTAAACTGATGTAAAAACTGATGTCTATTTCTCATATCTTAGTTTTCAGACACCAGTTCTGGAAAACCGATGTCTATTGTCAAAAGACTATATTAATATAACACTAGTTCTCTAAGAAACCGATGTTAAAAGTCAAAAACCAGAATAGCAAAAAAAAAAAATGTCTTTTTAGTGATGTCTATTGCTATTTTTCTTGTAGTGAGAATTTAAAAACTCAAACCCAACAAAATAACTTATTGCTTTCTTATAGTGAATTAGGGTAATTTAGATTAACAAGAGATTAACTAGAAACACCGATTGCTGATAACATCAATTCTCGAGAGGCACAACTCGAGATTCAACTTACCGCTCTACAATCGACTCCGTATTATTGCGAATACGATTTCTCAAAAACAATCTCAAATTAGAGTGTTAAGAAATATTCGATCAAATGAATATAATTAAATGTTACTAAATACAATATTACAATACAGCATCATTTATTTACTTTCAGGCATGACTTGATGTAAAATACATATCATAATTCATTATCATTAACTTTTTAGATATAATTTAGTAAAAAGTAAAAAAAAAATTGAATACTTTATACTATTCACATAATTATAAATATTACACAATTATAAATAACAAAATTTAGAATGTCAATAAATACTAATTCAAGTAGTCATGTACAACAGGCGTACATGGGTTATTGGAATAAAAGACGTAAAATGAGGCGCATCACTTCCAAGGTACAAATAATTGGTGTTGTCACTCAACATCATTAACCTCTCAATAAGTTTTTCACAATTTCATATTTGTCACATCAAATGTTATATCAAAAGTAAAAATACTATCATTTTATAAATTTTGATTTTATGATGGTTAAACTCATACAACAAGTTTTTAAACCACTCACACAAATTAATATTTTAATATTTGCATTTACTCTATCTATTTCCGTGAACCACTCTTTCACTACAAATCAATCATTCACCAATTTTGCGATATCCTCTGAAAACTATTTCTGACAATAGTAAAAAATAAATTCAAAAAATAACTTTTACTCCACACTTCTCTTCTAAAAATCTACTATTATTGTTGATGCTCTCAATAATATCTCACAGACTTATTAAAGTACTTCTATCCACAAGAACCACATGTTTATTTGTAAACTACACTTGAATAGGAAAAAAAAAACAAAGAAAGAAAGAAAGAAATAAGAAAAACAATTAGTGAAACTAAAGAAAGAAACTTTGTGAGATGAAGGGAAAGATAAATTTTCTCGTCTATCAAGAATTCATAGATTTAGTTTCTATAAATATTTTTCTTTAGAATTAGAATAATATCATTGAGAAAACTTAGATTTTTGGTCTCATTTTGACTGAAAATTGTGTAAGTTAATCAAACTGGTGATATATAATATGTAAACATGTAAAATATAATTTTGATGATTTATAAGAATTGCCAAGTAAACGTCCAAAATTAAAAGACAGGTGTAGATTGATGACTAAAACTAAATGTCTACAATATCAATAGTTTGATAACTAAAAATAAAGGTCTACAATATAAACCAGTCTCATGCTACCAGACAAAAATTTTATGAATCCTCATCACTCTTTTTGCTATATATATATGGTGCTCAATGCACGTGATATATAGTCATCAGACATCCTAATATATTTTTTAATTGACAAAATATATAGCCGTGAACAATCGAAAAAATATTTAAAAATTCAAAAAAAGTGAGAATAAATGTAAATAAAAAACAAAAAATATATAAATTTGTAATTAAGGAAACAAAATATAATAATTAATTAAATTAAAAAAAATAAGAATTAAAAACTCGAAAAAATAGAAAAAATATAATCAAAAAATAATTAATTTAATTTATATTTGTAATTTCAAAAATAAAGTACAATAATTAAGTAAATTCGAAAAAACATATCTAAAAATACAAAACAAATGTTATTCTTTTAATAAAAATATTTCGTAAAGGTTTTTAATTATTTTAGTTATTTGTAAGGTTTTTACTTATTTTTAATGTTTACTATAATTTATTTATCATTTTTTTTATTATTAAAAATAGAAAAATAAAATAAAATAATAATTTCCTTTATTTGACCTCAACTATCCAACTTTACTACTTTTCACGCTAATATGACATAACATTTGAGGCCAAGTAAAATAAATTATTATTTTATTTTGTTTTTGTGTTTTTGATTGAAATATAATAAATAAAATCATGGGAACATTAAAAATAAATGTAAACCTTACAAATAACTAATAATTAAAAACTTGCTCGAAATAGTTTTATTAAAAGGCATGAATATATTTTATATTTTTAAATATAATTTTTTGAATTTATTAATTATTCTTTTTATCTTTTAAGTACAAAATATCAATTAAATAAATTATGTTTTTGATTTTTTTCTATTTTTATCGAGTTTTTAATTTTTATTTTTTTTGAATTTAATTAATTATTTTATTATATTTTCTGATTTACAAATTTATATATTTTCTGAATTTTATTTACATTTCATTCGTTTTTTTTTAGTTTTAAACATTTTCTCGATGTTTTATATTTTTGATCATTTTTTTGAATTAAATTAATTATTTTATTTTATTTTATTTTAATAAATATAAAATTACAATATTATTAATTTATATTTATTTTACTTTCAAATATATTTTTTTAAAATTAAACTAATTATTCTCCTTCAAATTTGATGTTTCCGTTAACTTTAACGGAAAAGTTAAGCCCGAGTATGAAAAGTGAGACTGAAATTAAACTTAGGGTACTAATTTTGATAATTTGCAAACCTGGGGTCCTGAAACTGAAATTTCGTCATACTTTGAGGGATATTTACCCTATTTTGTCAATACTTGTGTCCATTCATAGTAAGCTTTATGTCGAAATTTCTCGATTTGAGCCATAGAGGTTACAAGATTCTTTACTGCGACGAAAATGATATCATTGCAAATAAATTAGTTAATGTAGTTACAAGCAAGTTTTCCAAAACTTAAAGTAAATAATGTTTTTTTTTTTGTTATTAATAATTCACTTTCAGAACATGATAAATTCTTTTGATAATTTCTACGTTTTTATGAAGTTTTTCGATATGCCCACGTAATACGTGGGTGTTCAAACTAGTATTTTAATAAGTCTACAAACCTCTTAAATTCACAAGACTTCGAGCCACTTGAAAACTACATGTCAACCCGAAGTTTACTAAGTAGACACGTAGGATATTAATATTTTTACTATATATATATATACACACACTAGTTTAACACCAATGTACTACACGTAATTTATAAAAAATTAATAATAGAAAATATTTGTGAAAATTACAAAATTTTAAATTTAAAATAAAAAGTTGTAAGGATGGGTTCTCAACCCATGTCCTATTCAATTTATTAATTATTATAATTATTAATTAATATTATATTTTAATGTTTAGATTAAATTCGTTAATAGTTATATTTACATGTTTGGAAAAATTCAAAAGATGTCACATTTTTAACCCGTCTCTAAAATATATTAATTGATTATTATTAACTCATTTTATATTTTTATGCTTAAATTAATTTTGTTAATAATTATAGTTACATTCTTTGAATTATTCAAAAGATGTCATACCCTCAAGCCTCCTCAAATTGTGACATTATCTAATAAATACTAATTAATTATTATTATATGAGTTTATTGTTTTTATATTTTGGTTGAACTCATAACTAATATTTAGTTACATACTCCAATTATTGCAAATATACCATAATTTACCTATAATGAATATTTAGAAAAATAAATATAAATTATTTCAACTTTTATTTTAAATACAATTTATTTAATTATTTTTATAACTAAGTTTTTTTTTTGTAATTAAAATTATTCTATGTGTAATTTGTCTTTTAATTAAAATAATTAATTTATATTTTTATACTAATTATATATGACTTATTTATATTTTTATATTAGAAGTATAAAAAAAATTATTGAATTAGACAAAATATAATAAAAGAAAAAAATTAAGTTAGCCAAAATAAAATAAAAGGAAAATATTAAAGTAGGCAAGATACAATAAAAAAAAATATTAAATTAGGTATATTTTAGGTTCGAATGAGACATAAGCAACCGAAGCACCATTTTTTTTTATCCAAGTGAAACATACGAAACAGATATATAGATTAGGAATATTTTGTATTAATATATACTTGTTTAACACCAGTGAATTACACGTGACTTATCAAAAGATAAATAAAAAAATATTTATGATAATTACCAAAATTTAAATCTTAGATAAAAATTAAAATAATGTATTCTCAACTGTGCCTTGTACATGTCTAATCTATTTATTTATAATTATAAATATTAAATAGTTTTGTATTTGTTGTTTAAATTAAATTCATTAATAATCTTAGTTACATACTTAAAAAAATTTAAAAGGCGTTACATTCTAAACCCATGTCTAATATCTATTTTATTAATTATTATTATTATTAAATTATTTTATATATTAATGTTTAGAATAAATTCATTAATAATTATTAGTTACATACTTTGAGATATTCAAAAGATGTCATACTCTCAACTCATGTGGCATTGTACTGGTGTCTAATCAATGTTTATTAATTATTAGTATATTTAATATTTTTATGTTTAGATTGAATACATTACTAATATTTAGTTACATACTTAAATTATTGTAATAATTAATATAGTACTTATATAAAATATTTAAAACTCCAAAAATAAAATTATTTTAAATTCTATTATTAATTAGATTTATTTAATTATTTTCATAATAAGTTTTTTTTTTTGTAATTGAAGTTATTTCTTATGTAGTTTGTCTTTTAATTAAAATAATTAGTTTAGATCTTATCTACTAATTATATATGATTTATTTATATTTTATATTAGGAGAATCAAATGATATTGAATAAGGAAAAATATAATAAAAGAACTAAATTAGTTATGATACAAGAAAAATATTAAATTAGGTAAATATTAAGCTCCGATGACACATAAGCAAACGAAGTACCATAGTTTTTTGTTTGCCAAACGAAGCATACGAAGCAGACACATAGGTTTTGAGGGTTTTCCATTAAAATATAGGGGGGGATATATGCAAAATCCTGCTCGGTAGTCCTGCTCGGCGGAGTCCTCCTCGGCACTCTGTTCGCAGCGAGACTCGGCGGACCTTGCTGGTCTGCTCGGCAAAATCCTGCTTGGCACACTGCTTGGCGCCAGCTGCGCATGACTCGGCGGACTGTGCTGGTCTGCTCGGCAAAGTTCTATCCCCCCCTATATTTTTAATGGAAAACCCTCAAAACCTATGTGTCTGCTTCGTATGCTTCGTTTGGCAAACAAAAAAACTATGGTACTTCGTTTGCTTATGTGTCATCGGAGCCTTAATATTTACCTAATTTAATATTTTTTTCTTGTATCATAACTAATTTAGTTCTTTTATTATATTTTTCCTTATTCAATATCATTTGATTCTCCTAATATAAAATATAAATAAATCATATATAATTAGTAGATAAGATCTAAACTAATTATTTTAATTAAAAGACAAACTACATAAGAAATAACTTCAATTACAAAAAAAAAACTTATTATGAAAATAATTAAATAAATCTAATTAATAATAGAATTTAAAATAATTTTATTTTTGGAGTTTTAAATATTTTATATAAGTAACTATATTAATTATTTACAATAATTTAAGTATGTAACTAAATATTAGTAATGTATTCAATCTAAACATAAAAATATTAAATTATATACTAATAATTAATAAACATTGATTAGACACCAGT
>BMAC01000345.1:367503-391931 GCA_014905375.1 Phtheirospermum japonicum
AAGCTTCTATCTCACCCTCCTTTTACTTGTTTTTCATTAAAATGCAATGAGGGCATTGCATGGTTTAAGTGTGGGGTGGGTAGGTGGTTAGGGTCCGGGTGTCACAAAGCATGATTTTTCTTTCTTAACTCGAGCCTTGGCGAAGTGAACGCTTACTAATTGCGGATTTATATGGTTGAGTCGATTTTTATGTCTTTTGTGTCTTTATTACATTGTTGAAGCAATCACCATATGCTTGGAAGTTTGAATAGTTTACTTGTCGGGTTTTTACATGTTTATGCCCTCTTGTGTAAGGAGTTGAATTTTTGTGCTTCGTCCAAAACCGCATATATATATATATATATATATATATATATATATATATATATATATATATATTATATATATATATATATATATATATATATATATATATATATATATATATATATAATCAATATTTACTCGTGAAAAGATTGCAATGTTCTAAAAGCTCTTTTGATTTTGTTTCCAAAATCCGGTGCAAACTAGTGAGTAGCCTTGTGTGAATTATCGGTTTTGCTTGTATTTTTATGGAGATTGCATTGAGGAGGATTGATCTTGCTCGTACATGATTGAATTTGGAAATTACCTTGAGGCACATATATCACCCTTATTCCGGCCATATCCAAATATATAAGCTACTTAAAATATCCCAAATGAGACCCCTTGAGCCTATACCCCGTTTCTTGCTAGCCGAGCTCGATTTTAGCTCTCTTATGTCTTCATAAATTGTGAGGTGAGAGTGTATGTTGGTAGTTGACTATAAATGTGAGGGAAAATAATTGTGGGTTTCGGGTTTTGAGTTGCTCATACAAAAAAAAAAGAATAATACTCCAACACAATCACAAAAAATGATAAAGCGTGCGTTCAAGTTAAAAGCTTAATTTAAGGCTAATTTTAGTAAAAAGAAGCAAATTCAAAAAGCTTCTAAGTGTTGTGAAATAAAATTCGAGAAAGTGTGCGAGCGAACAAAAGGGTTTCGAATGAAAGTTTGGTAACTTGGGAAAGGTGAAGCGATCATAAGCTTCGGGTTTTAGAAGTTATGGTTTTATATGTTATTGATCACGTTTGATCGTGTGTTAGACACTATATCCAAATATTCCATACCTTACCAAAGATCCAACATTACAACCCGAAATAAAGACCTCTTTCGTTTCTTGTTTGATCATGTACAGTGGACAATTTTGAGTTTCCAATTTGTGAAATCTTGACGAGGTGCTTGCATTACCCGATTTGAGTGTATGCATGTCTCATATAACAAACACTTGAGCGAATTGAGCGAACATCCTCAAAAACTTCGCTTGTGAGGAAGTCATCGATTTGGTTCTCATTTAAGAAGGGGTAATACGAGCAATGCTTGGCGATAACGAGTTTATGTTGATACTCCCATCGTATTAATTAGGATGAGAACAGGGGTTTCTCTTCTTACATAATGTTCATTGCATGTACATTCTCGATTCTTTTTGTTTTTTGAGGACGAACAAACCAATAAGTGTGGGGTGGTTATTTTGCATGTAATTGTGGTAATTTTCTCGTGTTTTTAATTAGGGTTTTTAGTTGTTTTTAGTAGTTTTGAGTTGTCTTTTGTTAGGTTTTTAGGTTATTTTCTTGTTTGAACGTTTTAAGTTTTATTTACCCGATGCTGGTGATGTTTGTGCAACTCTTGGGTTTTCACGTTCAAAATTCTTGTTTTGTAGGTGAATAATTGAATTAGACTTGTGCCAAGACGTTCTGGAAAACGCTTAGGTTCGAGGCAAGGCATTGAGGCCCAAAATCCGTGCCGAAATGAGAAAATCGAGCCAGATGCAGCCCGAATCGACAACACGGATCGACTGGTAGTCGATCGACTGACCACGGATCGACTGAAAGCTCCAAAATTGATGGCTCGGCAGTAGCCAACCTCTTGGAAGTAGGGCAGTCGATCCACTGCATCACAGTGACTCTAAGAAATTCTTGGCATTTTTTACATTTTTGCCCCTACAAACAACTATATAAAACCTACATCATGCCCCAACAAAGGAATCAGCTCTCACCCCCACCCTTGCATAGGTTTTGGGTTAATTTCTCTCTAATTTTTAGATCTACTTTGTCTCTCTGAGGTTTTTAGACTAATTTTCAAGCTTTGGTCTAATTTCTTTTTCTAGATTTAGATTTAATTTCAAGCACCTCATTGGGTTTGTAAGCCGAAGAAGAATTCAAGTACTCCCTTGGATTTTACTTGCTTTGTAATTTCATTCAAGCCTTTGGATTCTCTTTTAATTCAAGTAAGTTTTCCTTTATTTCCATCCTTGTTCTTCAATTTCATGCATGTTCTTCAATTTATGTTTTTTATCTTAACTCTTAGATTTCTTGTTAGATCTTGTGAATCGTTCATGGAATCTAGGTGAGTGACACACCAAGATCATAGATCAAGTCCTTGATCATTTTTATTTTGAGTATTTCATATGCCTTATTTTGGTTTTTATTTTCTTGCATAGTATTGAGTTGGATCTTAGATCTACTCTTCGTTTGTTGTTATTTTCCAAAAACATTTAAAATTTAACATCAACTTTTATTGGTCTTTCCATTGATGTTTTCAATTTTCTTTAATTTTCATTATTTCAAGTTTTATGTTCATGCAAGCATGGTTGTACTCTAGGCTTTCATGCTTGTACTTGGTGAAACATTGCTTTTACTTGCATATTTTCATTCTTGCTTGCTATTTCCATTAAAGACTTGCAATTACCTACCCTTTACTTGCTCAAATTTCCTTTAATTGTTTCAATTTTGTTTATTTTCATTTTTCCTTTAATTCCACAATCTAAAATCACATCGATTCATTCTAGCAATCGAATTCCGATAATATCGAGCCAATGAACCTTTTATACCACTGAAAAACTATAAAACAGAGGCCTCATAGTCCCCATGGATTTCGTGATCTTGGATGTTGTAGAAGTGAGCAACGAAATCCGCGAGCACACAACCTTGCTTGGATGACCATTCATGGAAACTACGAACACCTTGATAGACGTGAAGAATGGGAAGTTGACATTCTAGGTTTTGGGGGACACGGTGAATTCTCTGATCCACGACTTGAGTGTCATTCTCCCTCCTCTTTTCAACCCAATGAAGCCTCGAACACCAGTTCGGGCATCCATTTTAGAGCAAGCACGATCCAAGCGACAGTTCCGCATCCTGAGGGAGGCCCGAGCACCGGCTCGGATCATGACATGAGTTTGTATGAGTTCCAACAGCAAGTGTTTGTGCATCTTGATCGGATCGATGCCAAATTGGGTTTGATTACTGAGTAGATGAGGGCGGGGCATGCGAGGAGCGACCGAAGACGAGGAAGCCAATCTCAACCCCCGACGTAGGAGACGAAGATGATTCTCCTAACTATCCTTTTTATTTGATCTAGTAAGACTTGTACTTTATTTTCATTTATTTTATCTGTAATTTTGTTAATTGTTTGATTATGTTCTTTTATTTCTCATCTCAACTATTGAAAAATCCAAAAAAAAAATATATATACTTTTGCATATAGTGTGCTTTTTATTCATCATTCTCTTTTATTCCACCTCCATTTTCTAAAAAAAAATAATAATAACAAAAAAAATCATCATCAAAGAAAACCCAAACAAAATAGAAATTTCGAAAAGCTCAACTTTTTGTATAGCTTGTTCTTGCAACTTTTCCCCTGTTTGTTCATGTCTTGTAGATAGCTTGCCTTGACTCATGGAGAGGACTTATCCACAATTGAGTCATCATCACAATCTCGAGAATATGGGTGTTTTCTTTTCCCTTTATACTTTTTACTGCTTTCTAGCTTATTTTGCAATGAGGACATTGCTAGGTTTTAAGTGTGGGGTGATTAGGGTTCGCCTTAGGCTTTTAAGTTGTTTGTATGCTTTCTTGTGATAATTTGAGAAGTGAGTGTGAGTGTGTTATATTTGCTTAGAAACTTGGCGAATTGACGTGGTTTTGATGATTTGGTTAGGAAGCTTAGATTGTCGATCGGATGTAGTGGACTTAGGTAGCTTCACTTATTGAAAACTTTGTTCGGCTTTTAGTTTGTGCTATCCTTGATATTAATTTTAAACTAGTGCCTCAAATATCCTCGTCATCAAACATTCCCTATAGGACTTTTGTTTTGTGATTTTTCTTCTAATTTTGGAGTCGTCTATCACTCCATGTGCTCAATCAATAATATTGTAAGTTGCTAGTAGCAACGAGTGATCAGAGTCGTTGAACCCTCTTTGTATTGTATATAAACAAAAAAAAATGATGAATAAACAAGGATACGATATGTCCTTGAAGTTATTAAGTAATAAATGTGCAACCCTTGCACATTTTTCTTTTCCTTTTTTTTTAGATTTTGATTGTTAAAGAGAGTTGTAGATGATTGGAGCTAGTAGGGATCCAATGAACGATTCGAGCGTGTATAGACCTTAGATGGGGCAAGGACGGGGGAACCTACTTGGAGGGTTATCTAGTACTTTTAGGTTCCGGAAGTCAATCTAAACTTTTTTTGTCAACGCATTCTTGTCGTCATTTTTGATCAAGCTAACAAGCATTGTAGCATGCGACGTCTCGAATTGGTTATTGTGCATTAATTTAGGATCATCCGGGGGTAGTTTCATAATTCTAGACTAAATTTGCTTAAAGACAAGCAATTGTTCTAAGTTTGGGGTTGTTGATTTGCACGTTTTTGTACGTGTTTTTGTTAAACTTTTGTGTCGTGATTGCGTGTTTTTCGTTTGCATTTATGGGTGTTAGGAGTCGATTATGTCTATTTTGTTAATTTTAGGTTTTGTAGTGTTTAAGCGGTTCCTATTACGTTTTTCATTGATTTTCACTCGTTTTTATGTATTTGGCCGTAGAATAACCAAGTGGGACCCACGCACGCCCATGGCATTCCGTTCGACTTGCTATGGAACGGACAAGTGAAGAAATGCAAGGGAACATAGCGCGAACAAGAAACGATGGCCAATATACGTTCTAGAGTGGAAAACAAGAAAACCGACCCTGAAGTTGCCTAAATCGACTGCTTGACTGAGGCTGGGTCCGTCTGAGCAGATACCAATCGATTGAATGCCCACCTACGTATCGACAGGCAGTCTAACGACTGGAACTCAGCCCGATAGATAAGCAGTCTATTGACTAGAACTCAGCCCGATCGACAGGCTGTCTATCGACTGGAACTTAGCCTGATCGACTTTATCGCAGAAATTTTCGATTTTTTTGGCATTTTGACAATTTTGCCCCTGCGACCCTCTATATAAACCCCATCTTTTTCCCCAACTATCTTTTCCATTCTTGGGTGATTTTTGAGCTTGTTCAATATCACCCAAGCCTTCTACTATTCCATTTCTTTTGGAACCTTAGCTTATAAATCCTTAGAGTAGCTTATTAGGTAGTGTTAGATTTTCATAGTGAGTTTTTGGAGAAGGTTTCATCTCCATCAAATGTAGATGTTCTTGTGGTGAAGATTTTCTTTAGCTTTTGAAGATTTAAATAAACCTTGAAGCTTTTGATTGGAATGAAATTTGGTAGTAATATTTCTCTTTTCTATTGTGTGTTGATCTTGTTTTATTGTTATTGCTTATGTGTTGGTTGTTAAGTTTTATCTTGTTTTATTTTTCCTTGCATTTTAAATCCTCAACATTAATCTTCTAGCTCTTTATTCTTCTTTTTGCAAAAAAACAACTCCATTGAAGCATCTCCTTTGAAGCTTTTTACCCCATTTGGCTAAACAAACCTTTGGTCATGGAAAGACAAATGGGGGTTTCCTTTTCAATTAAAGCTTTGACTTTCCTCTTTTAAATTTTAGGGCTTTGACTTTCCCTCCCTTTTCTCTTTCAAAAACTTGCAAGCTTCCCTTACTTTAGTAGTCTTTACTTTGGTAAAAATTCTTAATTATGTTTTAATTAATATCCTTAAACTAGTTACTTTCAAGCAGGCACTTAATCTTCCTAAATCTTTTGTTTTAGTTAGTGTTTTCAAAGCTTCCATTTCAATTCAAGCATTAGACACTACTACAAAAATGTAAATAGAAATAGGTTTTAAACCATTGTCAATAATAAAAATATCCGATGTTAAAGCCCCTGGTGTTAAAAGGGAGACTTATGACAGCGGTTTAAAAATGATGTCTTATCAACAATCGACATCGGTTTAAGAATGATGTCTATTAGAAGACAAAACCGATGTCAATTTTGGTAACAACGGTTTAAATTTGATGTTCCTTTACCAAATTGCTATGTCTTTCATAGTTATTATTACAACAGTTTTCCAAACCGATGTTAAAACATATATGGATTTTTATATTATAATTATTGTTAATTCATTTAAACTATCATAAGTTTTAATATATTATTTTTTATTTTCAATTGTRTATATTTCCTAAATAAYAAATTCACAAAGAAAGATAGACCATATAAATAGTAAATTAGCAATAGAAGGAATAATACATAAATCTCAAAATAGCCATTGAAATTAAGRAAGTGTGATTCAAAATATTARAAGCCWCCAYTAATCAATCTGAATATAAATTTTACCAACTAACAAAGWGCCAAAGGTACAATACTGAACTAATATCACCAATAGCAGATTCTATCAATGTWTATAATGATCAGAACCTCTTCTTGCAGCAACCTTTTGTAAAGTTMGATCCTCAAAACCTGCAACATACATATAACAAAATATAAATATACCATAGCACAACACATTTAGTAAATTAAAGTATCAAATMAYATTTCACCAGTAAATGACAATAAGATAATCATACATATAAAATGAGTTTAAATATGTTATACCAAATGCAATTTCAAAAATCACCTATGACTATCAATTATTCGAAATCATACGTACGCAAAACCAACAAGAACATCTCTATTTAATTCTAATATAACCAACAAATAAATAAAATATATTACGTTACATCAAAATTCAATTGTCACAAACTTGAACACCGTAGAAGTGAAACTACATCAAGTATTTCCTGGTGATTTTCAATCATGTGGCTATCAAGAAGACTAATATAATTCCAATAAATTATGTAATTTGGTGCAATTTATCATTCGGTGCAGCAACAGGTATTYCACGTATAGAAAACATGCATTTCCAAATTTAAAAACATACATAATTTCTCCAAGTGATTAAGATCAAGTAATGTATGGGACAAACACAAGAAGAAGAAGAAGAAGAAGAAGAAGAAGAAGAAGAAGAAGAAGACTCTAGTTGTCCCAGTATTTAAGGAAGAAGAAAAAATCTCATACATATTATATATGAAGAAGAGAGATCAATACATGTTGGAATTACTGCAAATACATTAATATAAATTTCAAATTACCAAGATGAAATTTGGTATGGATGTTATTCACTGGAACTGTGTTCTGGATTTTTTTTTTGTTTTTGGTAGTTAACACTAGTACACAAAATCATCATTTCATAATAGTAACATCCAAATTTTATAATCTAATTTCTCATGTTCAATTAATTCATTTTCTAAAGAACTGGAATTCAGTATATAAGAAAGCAAAACTCGTAGTAAACACAGTTTAGATTTAAAAAAATAATACTAAATCTAAAATGTTACCTCGTGTTTTACATGTAATTGTGGTGTTTTTCTCGTGTTTTTAATTAGGGTTTTGAGTTGTTTTTAGTGATTTCGATTCGAGTTTGTTAAGTTATTAGGTTGTTTTTCTTGCTTCTTTTTGATATTACTGTTAGGAATCGGTGGTACCGTCGCGCAGCGGAAAACAAAATTTTTTTAAAATTTAAATAAATTGAATCGAATTCAATTGACGACGACGCAATTTTATAATCTATTAATTCAAACAATATTTTAATTGTTTTTAATAAAATAAACAATTCGATTTTCGTAAAATCGAACGAGTATGATCGGTTTCTATAAAATACATATATATAACAATTATATATATATATTAATATATTAAACATATATAACAATTATATATATAATAATATATTAATCATATATTTAAAATTATACATTATATAATCAGCATTATAAACATATATTAACATATTAATCAACATTAATATATATATAACAAATGCATATTTATATATTATATCACAAAAGTCATGCATGCATATGCCCTTCATGCAAGCAACTTATAATATGTTTATATATATTTATACAACATATGCAGCACACTTATATTATATAATAAGTATAAAAACAGCATGCATTTACTATTAAACAAAATAAGCATGCATACAACAACATTTTATTTATACATATTATATATATATATCAAGCATGCATATTTACATACGCATGCATATATATCTCATAAACATCACACGCAGTACATAATCTATTTATATATTTATAGTACACAGCCCAGCATATATATACACATCGCATGCATATTTATATACAAGTTCAGCCATAATACCTGTTGGCACGACGGCGCAAGCGGGCTTCTCGCAACGGCACAGCGGCGACGGGGTCCTCGGTTGCGCCGGGCTGCGGTAACGACGGCGTGGCAAGCGCTCCGGCTTGGCGGCGACATCAGCGGCGGTCTGTGGCGAATTCCAGCCCGGAGCAGCAGCACTCGGCTGCGGCGTTCAGGTCCAGCGACGAGGCGCTGTCGAGGAGGTGCAGGAGGCGGCTCGGCTGAAAATCCGACGATCTTCACGTCGTGACAGCGGRAGCAGGCTCGGCTGCGGAGAAGACGACTTGACAGTCCGACGATTCGGCGTTCGGAATTGGTTGCAGAAACTCACGACGGCAGCGGCAGGTTCGACTGTTGCTCGGGCTGCAACACGTTCCTCTCGGCAATGGCGAACCTGAATTCCGGCGGAAAAATTGCAGCGGTGGGGCGGTTGACAGCAGCGACACGACTGCGACGACGGCGGTCCGACGGCTACGATGCGGTGTGAGGCGTCTCCGGCTATCGGTGTCACACACCGTATTGCCCGATGTACTCGCGACGAAGCACTAGTTTCGTCGAGAGATTGAAACGACGAAAACGAGAAACCGAACGATTCGGTTGACGGCAGCCGGCGGCAAGCGGCGGCGACCGGTGGACGTGGGGAAGGGGTGGGTCGGCTGTAGGGCTAAGGTTTTCCGAATTTTTGTCTCTCTCTCTCTCTCTCTTTTTTTTTTTTTTTTTTTTTTTTTTTTTTTTTTTTTTGCCGAAGAAGAAGGCGTATCCTTTTAAAAACCCTTCCTGCTCTCACACAAAGACCCGTAGCCCTCCAGCCTTTTATGTTCTTTTTATTTATTTATTTTAGTCAAGCCCAAGTGTTATGTCGGCTGGAGAAAAGATGGACTGGGCTCAATTTTATTTAAGAAAACAAACATCTAATAATGTTGGCCCATTAGGAAAATTAAAAAACCAACCTTTAATTTAAAAACAAGCCAAAGTCCCTTTAATTTAAAATAAAAAACCCACCGGCCCAATAACTTAAAATGGTTTATTGGGTCGACCCAATTTTAAATTAAAAACCCCATCGGAATTAAATCATTTCTCATAAATGATAATTTCGAAAAATATAACAATTATATTTTTTGCGTCCAGAATTTCTCGTATTTATTTCTCAATTCATAATCATAATTATGAACTTTAGATTCAATCATATTGACATCTAAATATGCTAAAATTAACAATTAATTTCTAGCTGTCGTTTTCAATAATCAGGAAACACGTGGTGTGACCCTCAATGGTTCAGGTGTAAGCTAGCCGTGGGTTCACAACATATTGTGATTCGAACAACACATTGTCCTTATATGAACTCGTCCCTTAGAGTCCCTGATTAAATAAAACTCATTTTACTTAATCACTGGTCAAACCAGAACCCAACGAATTATGAGAGGCGCCTAGCAACTACGCATCATAATTCCCTAGATACAAATGAAGTGCCTGCAAGAACCTTGTGATATAGCTTATATGTACAGTACGATCCCTTCGCGATCTATGTCCCGATTGAACAAGAGGTATTGGTTCATCGAGACCTCTTTATAGTTCAATAACTGTGTGTACGTTCTAGGTTCAAGATAATCCGTTCGTGTGTGACTTAGAGAAACACATTTCTCTAAACACCCCACTATCAGCTCTGGCCAGAGACTCCGAGGATTAATCAACCATCAGAACACACAGGACATCCATGACTTATCATGCGTCCGAATCCCCTACTACCATGCACAGACTTCCCACTAGATTCCCGACTATGCGAACGTTGCCCCTTTTGATCGGCCTCCAAGGAGACACAGAGACAGGTCACAACATAGCCTGTCCTCTAGTGAAGTCACGATGAGGTCTGGGTCTTAAGGATTAATGTTGTACGCTATACCATAGAAATCATCTACTCGATGAGTGGGAACCACTTAGAGATTTCTAGGTGAGGGAGTTCAGTGAACTCATCATATGAGCACCTACTTATGTATGTCGATGTCCAGACACCGTGACCGATGAGACGCGGTCCACATACACTAAGTACTAGTCTTAACGGGAAAGGCCTGTATCCTCATTATGGCGTAACCCTATGACTAGGAACAAGTTCGACGAGTTACATTACGTGCTGGATTATCTCACGGTTCTGCTAGACCAATCCACCGTAATAAGGTAACTTCATCAGGACCATACCTATGCAACTAGCATGGGATAAAAGATATGGAATGCCAATATACATAAAAGATATTATTACGAATAAAAATCGATTGTATTATTAGAGAATGGTCAGACCACAGCCACAAGTTGGCTTGTCGGTCACCTTATTCTAACAATTACAACTTAATTTGGTTAAATGAGTTCAATTAATTTGAGGTTTGGTATAATTCTTAGGTTTTATGATCAAAATTCCAATTTTCATATGTAAAGGCATTGAATACCAAAATTCAGGCCAAGCTGTGCAAAAACCGGTGCCAAGAGCAAGCTCCTCAATGGCCAAACATTCTCGAATGATAGCCAAGGCATGCCAGGCAAAGCCAAATCCCGTGCCAGGACCCTTGGCGCACGCTGGTGCAAGCCAAAACCCATGCCAGCCTCCTTGGCAGCGCCCAACCCAAGCCAGCGTAAACCAAGACCTGCGCCAGCCGTTTGGCAGCATGCAACCCTTGCAAGCGCAAGCCAAAAAACATGTCAAAGGTTCATTTCTGGTCAAACCTTGGTCAGATTCGGAAACCTAAGCCTTTAAGGCTAATTTGACCCATTTAACCCCAATTAAACCAAGTATAAATATGACACTTCTCTCATTTTGTAAAATATCTCTCATTCTCCCAACCCTTGCATGGGTTTGGGATTTATTTTCTCTCTCTAGTTCTTAGATTTTAAATTCAAGCATTTCCTTGGGTTTATAAGCTCAAGAAGAATTCAAGTCATTACTTGGATTTTAACTTAGATTGCAATTTCATTCAAGTTTTTGTTTCTACTTCTTGTTCAAGTAAGTTTTTGCTTAATTTATTTCTTGTTCTTCAATTTCAATCTTGTTCTTCAATTTATGCATTTTGCCTTAACTCTTAGATTTGTTGTTGGATTTTGTGATTTGGCTATGGAATCTAGGTGAGTGACACACCGAGATCATAGATCGGGACCTTGATCATTTCTATTTTGAGTATTTCATATTCTTTATTTTGGTTTTTATTTTCATGCATGATTTATGTTGAATCCTAGATCTACTCTTCGTTTCTTGTTATTTTTCAAAAAGATTGAAACTTTCACGTCAATTTTTATTGCTCTTTCTATTGGTGCTTTCGATTTTCGTTGATTTGCATTATTTAAGTTTTCATGATCATACATGCATAGTTGTACCTTAGGTTCTCATGCTTGTAACTTGTTGTTTCTTTGCTTTTTGTTGTCTGTTTTGCTTATTTCTTGCAATTTCAATAAGCGCACGCTCGAGGCATTGCATTTAATTTTCATAGTTAGTCTWAGGTTTTAGTTTATATCCATTTATTTTTGCTTTCCTTTAATTTCGTCAAGCTAAAAACACATTYATTCCTACGAACAATCAAATTCCGATAATATRAAGCCACACGAACCTTATCTATATTACAAACCACCKAAATACTTCTCTTCAAAATGYATTCATTTCKGGGGATTTCTAGAAGTTAGGATTTCGTGTGTTATTGATCACGTTTGATCGTTTYTTAGCCYKAATATCCAAATATTCCATACCTTACCAAATCCAACATTACAACCCAAAATAAAGACCTCTTTCGATTCTTGTTTGGTCATGTACAATGGGTGATTTTGYTTTTTCGATTTGTGAAATCTTGACAAGGTGCATGCATTGCCTGACTTGAGTGTATACACGTCCCATATAACAAACATTTGAGCGAATTGAGCGAACACCCTCAAAAATTCCATTTGTGGGGAAGTCATCGATTTGGTTTTCAATTGAGTATGAGTAATACGAGCAATGCTTGGTGATAACGAGTTTATATTTATACTTTCATCATATTTGTATAGTGTTCGTTGAATGTACATTCTCGATTCTTTTCGTTGTTCAAGGACAAACAAACCAATAAGTATGGATTGGTTGTTTTGCATGTAATTGTGGTGTTTTTCTCGTATTTTTAATTAGGGATTTGAGTTGTTTTTAGTGGTTTCAATTCGAGTTTCTTAAATTATTAGGTTGTTTTTCTTGTTTTGTTGTTTTTCATGCTTCTTTTTAATTTTACACTTAATTTGGTTAAATGGGTTCAGTTAATTTTAGGTTTGGTGTAATTGTTAGGTTTTTATGATCAAAATTCCTATTTTCATAGGTAAAGGCATTGAGGACAAAAATTCAAGCTAAGTCGTGCCAAAATCGGTGCCAAGAGCAAGCTCCTTAATGGCCAAACATTCTAGAGTGATAGCCAAGGCATGCCCGGTGATGATAAATCCCGTGCCAGGCCCCTTGGCGCACGCTGGGGCAAGCCAAAACCCATGCCAGCCTCCTTGGTAGTGGCTAGCCCAAGCCAACGCAAGGCAAAACTCGTGACAGCCCCTTGGCAGCGCCGAGCCCAAGCCAGCTCAAGCTAAAACCCATGCCAGCCCCTCAGTAGCGCCCAGCCCAAGCCAGCACAAGCCAAAACCAGCGCCAGCCCATTGGCAGTGGCCAGACCTTGCCAGCACAAGCCAAACAGCAAGCCAAAGGTTCATTTCTGGTCAAACCTTGGTCAAATCCAAGAAATCCAAGCCTTTAAGGCTAATTTGACCCATTCAACCCCAGTTAAACCTAGTATAAATACGACACTTCTCTCATTTTGTAAAATATCTCTCATTCTCCCAACCTTTGCATGGGTTTGAGATTTATTTTCTCTCTCTAGTTCTTAGATTTTAATCYAGCTTTTCTTTGGGTTTGTAAGCTCAAGAAGAATTCAAGTCATCACTTGGATCTTATTTTGGATTGCAATTTCATTCAAGTATTTGTTTCTCCTTCTTAATTCAAGAAAGTTTTTGCTTAATTTCTTTCTTGCTCTTACATTTCAAGCTTGTTCTTCAARTTATGCATTTTGCCTTAGCTCTTAGATTTGTTGTTGGATCTTGTGATTTGYCTAAAGAATCTAGGTGAGTGACACACCAAGATCATAGATCGGGTCCTTGATCATTTTTATTTTYAGTATTTCATATGCTTWATTTTGGTTTTTATTTTCATGCATGATTTTATGTTGAATCCTAGATCTACTATTCGTTTCTTGTTATTTTTCGAAAAGATTTAAACTTTCACGTCAACTTTTCTTGCTCTTTCTATTGGTGCTTTCGATTTTCATTGATTCAAATTATTCAAGTTTTCATGATCATGCATGCATAGTTGTACCTTAGGTTTTCATGCTTGTACCTTGTTGTTTCTTTGCTTTTTATTGCTTGTTTTGTTTATTTCTTGCAATTCAATAAGGCACACGCTTGAGGCATCCAAAATACTCGCATTTACTTTTCATAGTTAGTCTTAGGCTTTAYTTTATTTCCATTTATTTTCATTTTRCTTTAATTTCATCAAGCTTACGAACAATCGAGTTCCGATAATATCAAGCAACAAGAACCTTATCTATATTACAAACCACCAAAATACTTCTTTTCACTTGGATAATTTTGTTGAGTGATAGATCTTTTGAAGATGCTCCAAGAACATCSCGATATGAGACAATAGCTTCATCACTGCCGGAACATCAAATAAAAAAATTGTCAATTGTCGATTTCCAATTCTAAAGAATGGGATATTTGTAAGAGTAGATAAATTAATAAAKACTAAAATTAAGACTTTAGAAATAGCAAAAAAAACACAAAAATTTAGAAAATAATACATTCTAGTGTTTYTTTTTATTCAATCTTGCTGAATCCGTTTCACTTCCATTTTATTTGTCCAGACATGTTTTCTCAATGGGTCATTGTTTAAGRACTATGATAATGAAATAGTGCTTTTTAAAATGCAGACATATAAATAATACATGGCTCTTAACCATAGATGATTGGAATTTGATAGTCAAAAGAAATACCACAAGTCTTAAGTGTCTAAGTTATGAACTTTTTCATATTTAGTGAAGATTCTTGTCGTGTCCTATACATCTCGACCGCAATTTTMTTGGCAGCATCCCGTGGTAATATTTGAGCTAATTTAATAACTTTATCAATTAGTTTAACAATAATATCATTCTCTTATCACATTAAATTAAAACTTAACTGACACTTCCATAACTAGCAATAATAATATATCCAAAGCATACCTAATGAGGAAACATAAAGTTAATCCACAACTGGCTGAAATGCTCTTAAATAATCATTTCGTCAGAAATGATTCTGCAGATTATTATTTTTTATTTTAAATACGTACCTCTGCAAATTTTTCTTGATACGGCCAGACATCAAACCTTGAAATCTATTTCCAAAGAACCCCATGCTCAGTTCTAAATAGAACACGTAGAATATGCAAATACTCGCATCCACTTAACCTCTCAAGTCGATGATTGCATGAGGTACTTGCTGCATCAAGTATTAATCGAGTAACCTGAAAAAAAAAACACATTTAATAAAATAAATAAATATAAATAAATACAAAGAAGTGACTTGAGCATACAACAAGAATCTGAGGAGTGATTTGCAGTCCTTGCTTCATTATTCTTTGTAACATCGCACTCTCCAAGGCACGTACTTGGTCCAATATGTATACAATCTACACATAAAACAAACAAAGAATAAATCAATGTGCCAATTGTGCAACTTATCATCAAATATTTAGAGAATGAGATTACCCGACCTCCCGTGTCGGGAAAACCAAGGACATTCGCTTGGCCGAAATACCCATGCACCGAGAGAATAAAATAGAAATAATTAAATATAAACTTTACAATAGTCAAGCAAGCAATCTTGGTAAAAAAGAAAAAAAGAACATGCACTGAAACAATGAAACAAGAGTAATTACATATTAACATGTTTGCCTAGATTCAAACATGTTAAGTGATTATCAAGAATGCTAAAATGAGTCRGCTTTATTCTTTATAGAAYAATAAGTCAGCCATAATTTCTCGTCTTAAACTCCCAKTATCAKGATCACTCTCATTCAGGCAAATTCACAAACAAATAYAGTGCATCYTAGTTCTTGCAATCAAGAATCAATAGAATAACAAAATCTAAGAGGATTTGAACAATTAAAATCCGAGATACTATTCTCACAAAAAAATCGCCTTTTACTCACGAGGCTGAAATAAGAAACGTGATATCTYTSATAAGTTTAAAACACTTGATACAGATAMACACCTTCACTTGACAATCCCATAACCATTGAACTTGATGATTACATCTTTGATAAACTTCCTATCTTTGAAAACAAATGCAAAAATTGGTTCAATTAATTGTGTCACATAAGATTTTACACATTGAGGGCAAAATTGAGAGAGAGAGGGAGAGAATTTTMCMGTACCTGGAATTAGAGATATTGTAGGCCAGCTATAAACTTCTGGCATGGMTTACAGTGAAGGCACAAACAATTTCTGACACCAACAGTGAAGGAACAAGTGTACTTTGAAGTGATGAGACTGATAGCAGGGTTTGAGATTTAGTTTAATGATGATGAAAAATCTCAGCAGGAGTAAACTYATTAGGGCTTTAGTTCCATAGGGATGCTTGGGACCAATCACGAGTAGCAATAATAATATTAAATAGAGCATAAAGTGTTCCACAGGCAAGCAAAATAAGCACAATTCCCGGTTTATAGATAAAGTGGTTGCATTGATTTTAATTCAACTTTCATGTACTTCCCCATTATTCATTAATTAACAAAATAAAACTAAACAAGAGAATCTATCTGTATTATTTAAACTACTTCTGACGCTTTTTTTTTTCCTCTCCTCATTCCTCTTAGCTGATTTGGACTTAGATTTTTTATTATCCACTACCGGATCATAACCCGGCGGCACCCCCTGCATCGTCGACATCTCTTCCTCCACTGCAACCACCACCACCACCACCAAATACGTCAGTAAAATATTTTTCAAACACAATAATAATTCCAACAAATTCAAAATTGAGTAGTGTTGCTTACAATAGCACCTTTGTATTGGTAAACTGCGACTTCGTCTTGGGGCTGGTGACCGGTGCAAATCTTAACACGCTTTTGAAGAGTTCCATCGGGGCGACGCGTCGGCGGGAGAATCCTCTCTGCTTCCTTTAGGGGTGTGCCCGCCGCATCTTTCTCTCCACCATTTCCCTTGACGGCCATGGCTAACCCTGATTAGGCYAAAAAAGCTCGATGGGGGAGCAATGAATTACTTGATCAGTGGTTATTTCGAGATAATATACAGAAAATGATACTGTCGGTGTTGGTTTTATCGTTGGTTATATTAGGTGCGGAAGCAGTTGAACGCGAAAAAAGAATCATTGATGAAATTTATATTTGAGTTGGTACATCACATTCGATTTTACAATATTATCTTACTTACTTTATTCTTGATGTTTCATCATTTATACTAATAAAAGACAATTTTATAGACATAAATTTTACACCATTGTATTCTGTTGGAGGATTTTGTTGGAGGCAGTGTAGGGGTTAGACAATGAGATAAAAGAGAAAGAAAGATGGTATTATCGTAAAAAAAGGGAGATGTTCAGGGAGAGAGATATTTTCGCTATTATATCTGATTCAACAATATTTTTGGAACTGCTGTATAATCAAATATTCCAATTTCCATAATTATTATTAATGGACATCAGCTTGAAACCGATGTCTAAAGAACCGAAGTTTGATCCAATAATCTTTATAAGTAGACATGGCTTCTAAGACTGATGTATAAAAATCTGATGTTTAATCATTAAAAGTTGTAAAAAAATGCACATTTTTTTTAAAAAAAAACTGCTATCTATTTCTCATATCTTGGTTTCCAGACATCAGTTCTGGAAAACCGTTGTCTATTGTCAAAAGACTATATTAATATAACACTAGTTTTCTAAGAAACCGATGTCAAAAGTCAAAAGACAC
Source organism: Phtheirospermum japonicum (assembly GCA_014905375.1). Lineage (NCBI taxonomy): Eukaryota > Viridiplantae > Streptophyta > Magnoliopsida > Lamiales > Orobanchaceae > Phtheirospermum > Phtheirospermum japonicum. The sequence goes on from BMAC01000345.1 coordinate 384,928, forward strand.
AAGAATAGKAAAAAAATTATGTCTTTTTAGTGATGTCTATTGCTATTTTTCTTGTAYTGAGAATTTAAAAACTCAAACCCAACAAAATAACTTATTATTTTCTTAGAGTAAATTAGGGTAATTTAGATTAACAAGATATTAACTAGAATCACCGATTGCTGAAAACATCAATCCTCGAGAGACGCAACTCGGGATTCAACTTACCGCTCTACAATCGACTCCGTATTATTGCGGAGACGATTTCTCAAAAACAATCTCGAACTAGAGCGTTAAGAAATCTTCGATCAAATGCATACAATTAAATATTATTAAATATAATATTATAATGCAACATCATTTATTTACTTTCAGGCATGATTTGGTGTAAAATACAATATCATAATTCATTATCATTAACTTTTTAGATATAATTTAGTACAAATCAAAAAAAGAAATTGAATACTTTATACATTCACATAATTATAAATATTACACAATTGTAAATAACAAAATTTAGAATGTCAACAAATACTAATTCAAGTAGTCATGTACAATAGGTATACATGGGTTATTGGAATAAAAGACGTAAAATGAGGCGCATCACTTCCAAGGTACAAATAATTGCTAATGTCACTCAACATCATTAACCTCTCAATAAGTTTTTCACAATTTCTTATTTGTCACATCAAATGTTATATTAAAAGTAAAGATTATATCATTTTATAAAATTAGATTCACGATGGTTAAACTCATACAACAAGTTTTTAAAGGTCTAACCACTCACACAAATTAATATTTTATTATTTGCATTTACTCTATCTATTTCCGTGAACCACTCCTTCACACTACTACAAAATGCACATTTAACGTCGGTTTTTTTTAACTTTTAACGTCAGTTTTTGAACCGACGTGATAGCCACCGACGTTAAAAGTCACGTAAGTTCACGTCAGTTTTTAAAAACCGACGTGAAAAGCATGACATTTCACGTCGGTTTTTTGTGATAACTGACGTGGATAATCTGCCTTGTCACGTCGGTTTTTTGTGAGAAATCGACGTGGATTCTGTGACTTTTTCACGTCGGTTTCTTGAGAACCGACGTGGTTGTATGTTTTTTTTTATTTACAGGTACCCATTCATTTATACCATCCCACCTAATAAATAATATATAATAAATGATCTCATTTAAGCAAAAAAACTTTCGATCAATGAAAGTAACACAAAATGTAACCAATGAAATTACACAAAAGTTAATATATCTTAGGAATTAGTAAACAGTTGATAATAGGAATAAGTAAATTAGGGTGATTATATATCTTATTATTAAAAAAAAAAAAGGATCAAACCCAAAAGTATAAACCACTAACCATTATCGGTAACAAAGCTCACATTAATATCTCAGACTTCAAGATGCTCGTCTTGATCTCCTTGTGAGGAAAAACCACCCCTCCGTTACTGTAAACCTCATCGCCAACATGAACATCCTCTCCAAGTATCGTCATATTCTCCACACGGGCCCAGTGACCGACTGTCGAATGCCAACCTATGATACTTCTCGAGATGCACACATGCTTCTTAATCCGAACTGCCTCGCATAACCGTGCAACGAGACAGGCCTCACGCCTGACTCCACGACACAGCCTGGCCCGATCAGACACCCGTCCCCAATTTTTGCGCTCTAGTCCACCAGGACGTTCCCGATTATGTGGGCCCCGAGGACAATTTCTGAGACAACTTCTTCCTCAAGGAATCCAAGTAGAGTCTCAAGCTCGTGATGTAGTCCTTGGGCTGCCCGATGTCCATCTAGAAGCCCGACAGCACCATCACGTACAGTTTTTTGGTTTAAGAATGATGTCTATTAGAAGACAAAACCGATGTCAATTTTGGTAACAACGGTGTAGATTTGATGTTCCTTTACCAAATTGCTATGTCTTTCATAGTTATTATTACAACAGTTTTCCAAACCGATGTTAAAACATATATGGATTTTTATATTATAATTATTGTTAATTCATTTAAACTATCATAAGTTTTAATATATTATTTTTTATTTTCAATTGTTTATATTTCCTAAATAAAAAATTCACAAAGAAAGATAGACCATATAAATAGTAAATTAGCAATAGAAGGAATAATACATAAATCTCAAAATAGCCATTGAAATTAAGCAAGTGTGATTCAAAAATATTACAAGCCACCAATAATCAATCTGAATATAAATTTTACCAACTAACAAAGTGCCAAAGGTACAATACTGAACTAATATCACCAATAGCAGATTCTATCAATGTATATAATGATCAGAACCTCTTCTTGCAGCAACCTTTTGTAAAGTTGGATCCTCAAAACCTGCAACATACATATAACAAAATATAAATATACCATAGCACAACACATTTAGTAAATTAAAGTATCAAATGAAATTTCACCAGTAAATGACAATAAGATAATCATACATATAAAATGAGTTTAAATATGTTATACCAAATGCAATTTCAAAAATCACCTATGACTATCAATTATTCGAAATCATACGTACGCAAAACCAACAAGAACATCTCTATTTAATTCTAATATAACCAACAAATAAATAAAATATATTATGTTTATTTTTTTTATTTTTTTATTTTTTTTATTTTTTTTATTTTTTTTTTATTTTTTTTATTTATTTTTATTTTTTTATTTTTTTATTTTTTTTATTTTTTTTATTTTTTAATTTTTTTTTTTCAAACTTTCAAAATCCGGTATAATAAATAAACCACTATTCTTCTCTCTCTCTCACGCTCGAGATATCGTAGCAGGACAAAGGAAAGCTTAGCCCCAACCATACCTTATAATTCGAGGTGAATATCAGGCGATTCGCGATGAAAGGAGGAAACTCGAAGGCTAGTTCGAGGAAAGGCGACAGCAAGCTTGCTGTGAAGAAGCAGACCAAGAAGGAGAAGCAAGCTGCAAAGGACCCAAACAAGCCGAAGAGGCCTGCAAGTGCTTTCTTTGTTTTCATGGAAGACTTTAGGAAGCAATACAAGGAAAAGCACCCAAAAAACAAATCTGTTGCTGCTGTTGGCAAAGCTGGTGGTGATAAGTGGAAGTCATTGAGTGAGGAGGAAAAAGCTCCCTATGTGGCAAAGGCAGAGAAGCGAAAGGAGGAGTATGAGCGAAATATGGAAGCCTACAACCGAAAATTGGCTGGCGATGATGGAGATGACGAGTCTGACAAGTCAAAGTCGGAGGTTAATGATGAGGATGATGAGGATGGCAGTGGAGAGGAGGAAGAAGATGATGATTGAAGCTTTGTCGTAGGTGATGAGTTTCAAAGAGAAGGATAATGTGATGCTCTGTTAGTTTCTTTTGACATTGTTGGTACATCTACTAAGTTCTGGTTATGGTTAGGCTGTACTTACTATCCTGTTGTTCCTAGTGACAAGAATCTGTATTTTATGATATGGGATTAGCATTGTATCTTTTGATTACGTTTTAGAGCTAACGACTGATGTGTTGCTATGGCAGTTCTAAACGAAAAGCTTAGTTCTTTCGTTTTATGCCCAAGTTTTCAATGTTATGTCATGTGTTCTTTGTTAAAAAAAAAAATTGTCACAAACTTGAACACCGTAGAAGTGAAACTACATCAAGTATTCCTGGTGATTTTCAATCATGTGGCTATCAAGAAGACTAATATAATTCCAATAAATTATGTAATTTGGTGCAATTTATCATTCGGTGCAGCAACAGGTATTYCACGTATAGAAAACATGCATTTCCAAATTTAAAAACATACATAATTTCTCCAAGTGATTAAGATCAAGTAATGTATGGGACAAACACAAGAAGAAGAAGAAGAAGAAGAAGAAGAAGAAGAAGAAGAAGAAGACTCTAGTTGTCCCAGTATTTAAGGAAGAAGAAAAAATCTCATACATATTATATATGAAGAAGAGAGATCAATACATGTTGGAATTACTGCAAATACATTAATATAAATTTCAAATTACCAAGATGAAATTTGGTATGGATGTTATTCACTGGAACTGTGTTCTGGATTTTTTTTTTGGTAGTTCAAACTAGTACACAAAAGCATCATTTCATAATAGTAACATCCAAATTTTATAATCTAATTTCTCATGTTCAATTAATTCATTTTCTAAAGAACTGGAATTAAGTATATAAGAAAGCAAAACTCGTAGTAAACACAATTTAGATTTAAAAAAATAATACTAAATCTAAAATGTTACCTCGTGTTTTACATGTAGTTGTGGTGTTTTTCTCGAGTTTTTAATTAGGGTTTTGAGTTGTTTTAGTGGTTTCGATTCGAGTTTGTTAAGTTATTAGGTTGTTTTTCTTGTTTTCTTAATTTCCTTTCTTCTTTTTGATATTACAACTTAATTTGGTTAAATGAGTTCAATTAATTTGAGGTTTGGTATAATTCTTAGGTTTTATGATCAGAATTCCAATTTTCATATGTAAAGGCATTGAATACCAAAATTCAAGCCAAGTTGTGCAAAAACCAGTGCCAAGAGCAAGCTCCTCAATGGCCAAACATTCTCGAATGATAGCCAAGGCATGCCAGGCAAAGCCAAATCCCGCTCCAGGACCCTTGGCGCACGCTGGTACAAGCCAAAACCCATGCCAGCCTCCTTGGCAGCGCCCAACCCAAGCCAGCGCAAACCAAGACCTGCGCCAGCCGTTTGGCAGCATGCAACCCTTGCCAGCGCAAGCCAAACAGCATGCCAAAGGTCATTTCTAGTCAAAGCTTGGTCAACTTCGGGAAACCTAAGCCTTTAAGGCTAATTTGACCCATTTAACCCCAATTAAACCAAGTATAAATAGGACACTTCTCTCATTTTGTAAAATATCTCTCATTCTCCCAACCCTTGCATGGGTTTGGGATTTATATTCTCTCTCTAGTTCTTAGATTTTAAATTCAATCTTTTCCTTGGGTTTATAAGCTCAAGAAGAATTCAAGTCATTACTTGGATTTTAACTTAGATTGCAATTTCATTCAAGTTTTTGTTTCTTCTTCTTGTTCAAGTAAGTTTTTGCTTAATTTTTTCTTGTTCTTCAATTTCAATCTTGTTCTTCAATTTATGCATTTTGCCTTAGCTCTTAGATTTGTTGTTGGATTTTGTGATTTGGCTATGAAATCTAGGTGAGTGATACACCGAGATCATAGATCGGGACATTTATCATTTTTATTTTGAGTATTTCATATGCTTTATTTTGGTGTTTATTTTCATGCATGATTTATGTTGAATCCTAGATCTACTCTTCATTTCTTGTTATTTTTCAAAAAGATTGAAACTTTCACGTCAATTTTTATTGCTCTTTCTATGGTGCTTTCGATTTTCATTGATTTGCATTATTTAAGTTTTCATGACCATACATGCATAGTTGTACCTTAGGTTCTCATGCTTGTAACTTGTTGTTTCTTTGCTTTTTGTTGTCTGTTTTGCTTATTTCTTGCAATTTCAATAAGCGCACGCTCGAGGCATTGCATTTAATTTTCATAGTTAGTCTTAGGTTTTAGTTTATATCCATTTATTTTTGCTTTCCTTTAATTTCGTCAAGCTAAAAACACATTAATTCCTACGAACAATCAAATTCCGATAATATCAAGCCACACGAACCTTATCTATATTACAAACCACCCAAATACTTCTCTTCAAAATGGATTCATTTCAGGGGATTTCTAGAAGTTAGGATTTCGTGTGTTATTGATCACGTTTGATCGTTTATTAGCCGAAATATCCAAATATTCCATACCTTACCAAATCCAACATTACAACCCAAAATAAAGACCTCTTTCGATTCTTGTTTGGTCATGTACAATGGGTGATTTTGYTTTTTCGATTTGTGAAATCTTGACAAGGTGCATGCATTGCCTGACTTGAGTGTATACACGTCCCATATAACAAACATTTGAGCGAATTGAGCGAACACCCTCAAAAATTCCATTTGTGGGGAAGTCATCGATTTGGTTTTCAATTGAGAATGAGTAATACGAGCAATGCTTGGCAATAACGAGTTTATATTTATACTTTCATCATATTTGTATAGTGTTCGTTGAATGTATATTCTCGATTCTTTTCGTTGTTCAAGGACAAACAAACCAATAAGTATGAATTGGTTGTTTTGCATGTAATTGTGGTGTTTTTCTCGTATTTTTAATTAGGGTCTTGAGTTGTTTTTAGTGGTTTCGATTCGAGTTTATTAAATTATTAGGTTGTTTTTCTTGTTTTGTTGTTTTTCATGCTTCTTTTTAATTTTACACTTAATTTGGTTAAATGGGTTCAGTTAATTTGAGGTTTGGTGTAATTCTTAGGTTTTTATGATCAAAATTCCTATTTTCATAGGTAAAGGCATTGAGGACAAAAATTCAAGCCAAGTCGTGCCAGAATCGGTGCCAAGAGCAAGCTCCTTAATGGCCAAACATTCTAGAATGATAGCCAAGGCATGCCCGGTGATGCTAAATCCCGCGCCAGGCCCCTTGGCGCACGCTGGGGCTAGCCAAAACCCATGCCAGCCTCCTTGGTAGTGCCTAGCCCAAGCCAACGCAAGCCAAAACTCGTGACAGCCCCTTGGCAGCGCTCAGCCCAAGCCAGCTCAAGCTAAAAGCACACCGGATGATCCCGTCCTTCCCATGGTCAATTACTAATTCCAAACCCCCGTCACATCCCCATCAAGGCCGTTCCTTTCCTTTTGTCAACCCCAACATTTTCCCCCCTGCTGCGCCGACTTGCAATCCCACGTGGTCAAACCATCATTTTCAACTTTTGAATTATGTGGCCCATATTTTGCCTCACCATCCTCCGGGTCTTTTTAAGCACACCGGATGATCCCCGTCCTTTCCCATGGTCAATTACTAATTCCAAAACCCCCGTCACATCCCCTTCAAGCCGTCCTTTCCTTTTGTCAACCCCAACATTTTCCCCCCTGCTGCGCCGACTTGCAATCCCACGTGGTCAAACCATTATTTTCAACTTTTGAATTCTGTGGCCCTTATTTTGCCTCACCATCCTCCGGGTCTTTTTAA
>BMAC01000345.1:399040-425587 GCA_014905375.1 Phtheirospermum japonicum
CCAATGAAATTACACAAAAGTTAATATATCTTAGGAATTAGTAAACAGTTGATAATAGGAATAAGTAAATTAGGGTGATTATATATCTTATTATTAAAAAAAAAAAAGGATCAAACCCAAAAGTATAAACCCACTGACCATTATCGGTAACAAAGCTCACATTAATATCTCAGACTTCAAGATGCTTGTCTTGATATCCTTGTGAGGAAAAACCACCCCTCCTTTACTGTAAACCTCATCGCCAACATGAACATCCTCTCCAAGTATCGTCATATTCTCCACACGGGCCCAGTGACCGACTGTCGAATGCCAACCTCTGATACTTCTCGAGACACACGCATGCTTCTTAATCCGAACTCCTCGCATAACCGTGCAACGAGACAGCCTCACGCCTGACTCCACAACACAGCCTGGCCCGATCAGACACCCATCCCCAATTTTTGCGCTCTAGTCCACCAAGACGTTTCCGATTATGTGGGCCCCCGAGGACAATTTCTGAGACAACTTCTTCCTCAAGGAATCTAAGTAGAGTCTCAAGCTCGTGATGTAGTCCTTGGGCTGCCCGATGTCCATCCAGAAGCCCTACAGCACCATCGCGTACAGTTTTTTCTCGGCCGCGATGTTTGGGAACACCTCTTTCTCGATCGACGTTGGCCATAGCTGGATACGATCGAGGACCGATGGGTTAAGGAGGTAAATTCCAGCGTTGATCTTGTTACCCACGAATAGATTTGGCTTCTCGAAAAACCTCTCTACATGTCCGTTGGATTCGTCCAATAACAACGACCCCGTATTTGGAAGGCTCGTCCACCTACATTTTTAATATGTAAAATCAATTTCCCAGACTAACAGCTCCTCACAATGGAATATTACAAAATCTACCCTTGAAAATCAACTTAATTACCAAAAATAAAATAGTTATTTTTTCGGCTAAATTGCATTTTTAATCCCATAATTTTGGGGAGTTGGCAATTTTAGTTATTTAACTTTTTGATGAGAAAATTTAAGTCCTTGACGATTTTGCCCCAAGTGAATATAGCAATTTTGGTTGGTACACATTTCCTTTTAAAATTTTGATATTTAAGGGGCATTTTAGGAATAATGGCATATTGAACAATCATTTGGGACCAAATTGCACGGGATTGAAACTTACGGGAACCAAAAATGCAAACTTAAAATTTTCAGAACAAAAATTACTTGACCCTTACACTTGTAGGACCAATGTTGCAATTAAGCCTATTTTTTCAATTAAATAAAAAAAATAAAAACTGAGGTATTACAAGTACCCCTCTTTGGGGCTGTATTTGTTCTATTAATTACCCCTAACAAGCAGGTGTTGTTATGCAGTGCAAGGTGGCAAACGGTTTTCTTTCTTTTCTTACCCTATTATCAGGGACATAGTCAAGTAAAGAAAAGAAAGAATGTCAATATTCATAAACATGCTTAATTCCACATAATCTACTTCGGAAAATTTGGTTTTAGTTGCAGAAAGGTCAACAAAGAAAACAAGCTAATAAGAGAAAAGAAGAGCGCCAGAAGAAAAGGCAATATCATCAATCGCCCACAGGTAATCCACCAGGACATTGTGCACCATGCAGTGGCCATATCAATATATCCAGACCCAACAAACCTTAAATTAGATAGAGGATGCTAAACATGACAAAATTGGAGCCTAGACGAAACTCTAAAACAATAATCTCATGTAAATTCCATGAAAACACAAATAGAACATACAAAAAGCCAAAAGTACCTTGCCAGTGCCCCTAAATTCTAGATAATGTGTCACAGCAGCTTGTAAATCATTAGACTCGATCTCTTGAGACTCAAAGTTTGGCTTCCTAGACCTTGAATTTTTTTATAATTTCCACTACTCTCAGCACCTTTTTAAGTAATGCTATGGAATGATCCTGGACATCATTAATAAGATCAAGACAATCAGCGAGCAGATAGATAAGACAAACAGGTTCAGAAAGTAAGTAAAATGAACAGGAATGTCTAACCGTAGACATGGTGTTGATTCCATCAGATACATCGGGAACAGATAAACAATTTGGAGGAAATGGCAAGTATTGGAGTATGTATCCCTCTTGAGGAAAGAAACCTTTCGCAGAAAGCTTTTTCACAGTCTCCTTGGGAAGTTTTCTTAATATTGCCATCGCCTTAGAGATGTAATGGAAAAGAAACAAAGAGAATTAGCTCTATGCTCAAGGATTTGGCAAATGAGCAAAGCAATAGACAACAAGGCATATCTGGAGTTCAAAATTCTCTTTAAAGGGTAGCAAGAAGATATCAAAGAGGAGATATGAAATCTACTCAAAAAAGTTCATTCAAGCACGACAAACTCAATTATCAGTTAAAATAAAAGTGTTCCAAGCAGAACCTCAGAAGGAAGCAATGGTCAAGAATGCATATACATATCTCCATAACGAAATCCATATTTTTGCAAGAAGTCCCAAAATTCTTCTAGAAGTCTTGTTCTTGGTGGTACTTTCAACTCTAAATGGTAAGCACCATCAGAGGTCTTGGCTTCATTGATTGACATTTGTGAAACCTCATGCAGATAAGTGAATGCTTGAGACACACCAAAAATTTTCTCCTAAAACAATTGAGTAATTTATTTCCAAATGGTTCATATACCACACCTGACAAATTTAACTACAAAATAATCATAGATCAAACCACAACTGCCTGGTTTTGGAAAAATTGGCCACAATCGAGACAAAATAAAGCACAGATGATATCAAGTGAAAAACATGCTTTCGCAATTGCAAAGACACTGAAACATGCCTTACCATGTTTCCAGCAAATGAAAGGCATAGAGGATTTAAGAGTGCATGATGCAACTACACAAAACTTGAAGAGTGTGGATAGACACTAGACAGATATATTGCGGACAATGTTCATATCTACAGGATCAAAAAAGAACATCCACAGAAAGGCTTAAATTAGACGGCCATATATAAGCTTCATTATTAATAATTATCGGAGTTTCTTAACTTCAACTGAATAGCTATATTTTGGATTAAACTCAACCACCCAAATCTTCTATTGATTTACATGATTTAAAGTTAAAACTTAGAAAATATGTATGTGCATTCTTTACACGGAGATAGGCCATTCATTGACTCAGATTTCTTGGTTTGTAAAATCTATAGTGATCCTTAAATAAAATCTACAAGATTACTGTCCATAATTATATACACAGCAAAACTTGGTGCAGACCAATTTTTACCTAATTGATGCTCATTGAAGTTTTCAGTAACTTAATAGCATTTTATAAAATTTATTTTGGTTCATCTTGACACTATACAACTCACTTAATAGCATTTTATAAAATTTCTTTCGGTTCATCTTGACACTATACAACTCACTTAATAGCATTTTATAAAATTTCTTTCGGTTCATCTTTGAACAGAAAAGGACTTCAAGATTGACCTACACCAAATAAGACATATGTTTTTCATGAATTAAAATTTTAAAAATTAAAAGTTGAGAATACCTAAAGGATCTTCCTGCTGAATCTCAACAATGCAAGGAATGACTTCAACTAACACAGGGGTGCACCCTCTGCTTCGCCACGTCGATATCTACAGTAAAAACATAAAAACTTTGCAATTACAAACACAAGGTAAAAATAAAAAATAATAATTATATCAATCTATTTATTGAAAATAAAATCAATTTCTTACTCTTCGGAGAGTAGAGGCAACGGAATCTGGAGAGCAAGAAAAAAGTGATTCTCTGACAAACCTCCACTCGTCCCAGCCTTATCCATGGAACCAGCTTGAAGCTGTGGGATTTATCTTCTACGACGTCGTCCTGTAGGTGTTCATCAAACCCTAGGATAGACTCCATCTCTGGTTTCACTTTCTGTATCTAACTATTGAAGAATTAGAGAGAATGACGTGAATGGGTTTAGGGATTGACTATTGAGAACTCAGCTCACTAATGGCTTTTTCAAAAGGAACTAAGAGCCTATCTTAATACAATAAAACAATTCACAAACAAAACAACCAGCGGCTACAAATAAGAAATTGCAATTCCAAATTACCTAAAAATTCACATTTTTAGCAATAAATGAGAAAGAAAACTATCAAGAATCCAAAGATGATTCCATAAACAACAATCACACACATCTAAAACACTTTTAGACGTAGGATACACCAAAAACCCACGAAAATAAAATATTCACAATTCAGAAAAAAATAGGACTCGAAACGAAAATAAAAAAGGATCGAAAATAAAGACCCAGGAGCTGACTTTGCCAGCAAATCCTCGAGTACGGACTTCTCCTCTAGAGTCAAATCAAGAGACAGGCCTAGGTTGTGGCGGAGAGCCGTCTGGGTGGGCCCTACCACCGAATTCTCCGTGGCTGATGCGCCGTCGGCACTATTCACATTCTCTTTAGCGCTGCCGTACTCTTCCTGCTATTATTGTTGTTGCTTTCGTTACTATGAACCACTGGTGACGGGTTAGCACTCACAGCCATCGGAAAAACAACAACGAAATTCAAAAATTTGACGAACACAAAATAAGAAAGTAAGAACTGAATTGGATTGAGATTTCAATTCTGTTTTATGTGAAACTGTATTGAATTTAGATGATATTCCCAAATGGGTTCGCACAAAATATGATTCATCCAGCCTCTAGGTATGTTATCACCTCCAACTCTTAACATTATACGATTTACTTTTAAAATGACTAAAATTAAAGCCAGCATACTAAGCTTACTATAATTAATTAAGAGGTAAATACCTAACCAGTCCAATTAAGACATAACAAGGAGAGAAAAAAAAAGGTTAAAAACAGAAATCAAGAAGAGGAAAAATGCAGTCTGAAAAATTAAACCAGACCAAACTAATCGATAACAATAAATCTCTTAAAACTTTGTACTTTTGTCAAGATAATTCAGAGTTCATTGACAGTTTGAATGTCTAAATTGGGATCTAGGTTTGAAATGATCAAATGCAAAGAAAAATCTAAGTTTTGGCAGAATGCAACTTCACACAATCAACTCTTTTATTTTCAAACTATTTTATACGCTTACCTTTGTCCTCAATTCATTAATCAGTGGGACTGTGCTCAAATAATAATGAAATAATCCAACACCTAATCATCAGATCCAAGTATTTCAACAAAAAACTCAAGTTAGAACAATGAACACAACAACGATTAAACACTCACCAGTCCCAAAACGGTGGAGAAGAAGCGGGACGCTCCGATTTTGCCAATTCCAGGTGTTGGTTACATTTGCCCTAATTAGAGTTTTACAATTATAAGGAATTCGACTAGGTCGAGAGCTGAGGGGTTGATGTTAGATGTTATGGTGGCGGATGACGGAGAGATTTACAGGGCAAAGAACAGACGGCGGGGCTGAGAACGGGATGGACGGAGGTTGAAAGCAAGCCGCAAGAGAACTTACGGGGAGAGAGAAAAATGAGAAGTATATGGGATGCGGGTTGTCTAGAACAAAAGATAATGGCCTATTTTATTATTTATTTTATTTATTGTATTTAATATTTTTTAATACAATTTACCACGTCGGTTTTAAAAAATACGATGAGCGAACTTATATATCACGTCGGTTTTAAAATACCCGACGAAAATGTATCACATATCATGTCGGTTTATTCAGAAACCGACGTGAAATACATTCCACGTCGGTTTTTCTAAAACCGACGTTAGTAAGCCGACGTGAAAAGCCTGTTTTGTAGTAGTAATCATTCACCAATTTTGCGATATCATTTGAAAACTATTTCTCACAATAGTAAAAAAAAAAAAAAAGATCTGAAAATAACCTTTAATCAACACTTCTCTTCTAAAAATCTACTATTGTTGATCCCCTCGGTTCTCCCCTTGTTTTTTCAGTAAGTATTAAAAATTAATATTTTTTTAAAAATAAATTAAATTCTTGAGGGGATCCTTCCCCTCGTTTTTTACGAGGTAAATTCTTCTAGGTTTTTTTCTTTTTTATAAAAATCATTTTTAAATATTAATTCTAATTCCTGTTTATTTATTAAAATACCCCAAAGAATTTAAAAAAAAATCTTTATTGAACAGACAAATATATAAACTAATTATTATATAAATATTAGGTAATTTACAATTATTAAATTCGTTCGACGGAAGTGTTTAGTAACAAAGTTTATAAAAATATAAAATTATCCTATGACGGGCGAGGCTATGGCTGGGGGTACTGCTACAAACGAGCTAATAGATCGGCCACTTGGGCGTTCACTTGCACCTGAAGTGCCTGCTACTCCTGACGCTGCTGCTCACGTAGTCACTCAAACTCGATGTATCGCTGCTCCATCGCCTCCTGAGCTCGTCTCGTAGTCTCTAACTCCTCCCTCTGCGCTTGTAGCTGCGTCTTGAGCTCTTTCACGTGGGTTCTATCATGATGGGAGGAGGAAGAAGAACTGCCTCGGAAACCCTTCACAGCAGCCACCACCTTCCCGAACAAGCTGGTGTCGTAATGTCGGCCCTTGCTCGACCTGATGACGTCGAGATAAACCCAGTTAAGGTCAACCTTGTATTCTGGATCCTGTGAAGACGCACGTAACTCATCCAAACGTCACTCGTACTCCTCCTGAAATACAATTTGTTAGTAAATTCTACATTAAAACCAAAGAACAAGTTAAAAATAAGAAAAAGACTCACATTAGTATTACTGGATCTCGCATCGATCCACATGTTGTCGTCCTTCTAGTGTGTACGTATAAAAACCTGGTACCTATTAGCTAGCGCACCCGTCTTCCGCTCTTGTATCCAAATAAAATTATTAAATAGTTAAATTTGAAAATAAACAAATAAATAATATAATATATTTTGATATTACATACGATATCCTAAGCATAATCGACCATAGATATAGACACACCCATGCTTCAACATCCCAGTACCCGGACCAGCAGGCTCGCTCCTCTTGTTCTTGCTTCACTTCTCGGACCAATTCCTGTTCTTGGGCTTATTCCATTCAACATTCCAAGCCCTAGTTGAAAAGCATGATATATAAGATGTTATAAATTATCTCTAATAAATAAAAAAAATTAATAAGAAAACATATAACAAAATTATTTACCTCCAAACCTCCTCGGTTACGTATGTCGGTGGCTGACCAGCATGATAATCACGATACTACTTATACTCATTCATCCTATATCCATACTTGTCTTGCATAGTATGGAGAAATGCGCCATGTATCCTCTCTATAATATAGTCGTCCGTGTCCCAATAACAAATCTCCTACAAAATAAAATAATAATTACGTGAAACATCTCCCACCAGAATTGACGAGTCTAAAACTACCACCCGGCGGGATGGAGCTTCTTCTCGATTATCACCCGAAATACATTGGTCAACCCGACCTCTCTGCTATGTAGCCTGTAATTGTATTTGTGGTTACAAATATAATTTAATAATAACGATAATTGAAAATTTAAAATTATTAATTTACTTCTTCCCGGCGATAAAGAAATGAACTCCCCTCCGTGGTGGGCCCAATTGCCGTTGGGATGTTCCCACATCGGATGGTGTCGGTGTGGTGGTATCCGCGGTTGGTGATGAATGATCGGTACCAATACCTACGTAATCATCATCGAAATCAGCTAAATGATTAGCCGACCCCATATTCGTTTGACCTAGGCTGCTGGATCCAAGACCTCTTGGCATCTGATAAAATTATCAGATAATACAAGCATTTTACAAAAAACCAGTATATATTATACATCAACCATTTTAATAAATCCAAACATAAAATAAATTAGTTAAAAAAAAGAGTGTTTTATAATATGAATAATTTACACATATTTTAACCAAACTAATCATCTGATCCAACAATTTCACTATTAAAGTTATCACCAAGCTCCTCTTCGTCCGTGTCTTGATCTGTAACTTAATCGATGAGTAACTCTTCTTCTGCATCATCATCCGTCTCGTCACCGAGATCATCCACGTCATTATCATTGGTGTCGTGCAACTGGAAATCGACATCGTCCAATTAAATTGGATTGCGTGTATCCACAAATTTCTTTTGAAATGATTGCTCTGGTAGATGGCTCGATAAACTCAACACTTGATCTCGCCTTGATTTTACACGTTGCCCAACAGTCCAACTTGTCTCGTTTCAAACTTGGGTATGCACAATAGTATACTTGTACAGCTTGGGAAGCAAGTACGAAAGGTTCATATCGATTGAACCTACACTTATGATTGATATCGACAAGCTTATAATGTGGATGAACTTTTGTTCCTGTAGGATTTGGATCAAACCATTCGCACTTGAACAATAGTGTGTTTTTCTCCATTCAGTCGGTGTATTCGAGCTGCACAATTTCTATGAGACGACCGTAATAATCATACTCGATTGCCCCATAGTATGACCCTTTAATGCATACTCCACTGCTCGATGTTGCTTTGTTAGATCCGTGTTACATTATGTGGAATTTAAAACCTTTTATCTTACATCCGGTATAAACTTTCACAAATCTTGATGGACCCTCAGCTAGGATCCTATTCACGTCGATCACATTGTTCGAATGATCTCTAGCCTATGGCATTGAAGAGTTATTTTTAATTTAGGAAATATATTAGATAAATACATACGGTAATTAAATGATATGCATCTCGGTATTGAACGTCTTACATAATGTTTGAACCAATTGGCAAATTTATTTTCAAATTTTTCATTGAGACTATCATCAGTAATGTTTGGTTGGAGACTGAATCGAACTTTTTACACTTACTTTTTATTTAAAAATATAAGCTTGTCCGCAAGAAAACAAAGCAGCTGTAGGTGGTAAGTTGGACTCGAGTCGAATCACAAGGAAGACTAATCGGAAGTTATTTTGGTGTTTGGTTTTATGAACATAAAAATGAAAGAAAAGACTAAACTAAACACGCGATCAAATTTGGTTTGAGAAGTTCTAACATCTACGACAATGAATTAAACTGCGAGCAATAAAATCAAAAGGAAGAAAGCGAGGGCTCTAGTGCGCTAGAATCATCTCCACGATCGCCCGAGAATTTCATCGAGCACATTACCTACGAGCCACGGTTGTCAATCCCAACTCATCGATCGAGCGTCGAATCATCCCGAGAGATGGTTCTAAATGACACTAGGCACTAGAATGATAAATTCTAGCCGACAATCATTAACATATTCAATAGCATAATTTCAACGCAACAAGAACATGATCGATATTAAAAACGAGAAACAAGCATTGGCGGAATTCAAAGAACAATTACTCTAATAAGCATGCGATTAAAAACACGAGAAAATGTCTAAACATTGAAACGACAAAACTAACGAGAGATCGTAACTAAACTACCAAAGCAAGTGAATGTAAACTAAAAACGAGAAGAACACGATAAGCTAAAATAAAAAGAACTGTAAAAGGATTACGAACTAAATTAATTAGTAATTCCAAAAACAAGAGAACAACATTCAAATATCATCAAGCTAAACTATAAAACAATAAGGATAAGTTCAGTAAACTTATGATTCAGAAGAAAACAACAACAAAACAACGAGTCTACAACAACGAAGAACGAACTTGAACAACTAACAGAATGAAAACGACGAAACAACAAAGTCTTCAACACGAATCTTGCATGAAATTGAAAGGGGACGAGAACCGAGAGAATTATGTGATGTGAAACCTTTCCCCCTAGTCAGGACACCCACTTTCTGAAGGAACCAACGAGTTTACATAAGTTTTTTCTGAAAATAACCGCTCAAACTGTTGGAGCGTCGAACGACGCGGGCGAAGCGTCGGCGTCGACGCGTGACAGGCGCTCGCGTCGACCAGGCAGTGCGTCGATCGACGCAATTGCAAGTTTGCGTCGACCAAGCGTCGACGGTTCATCGACCGACGTGGGCGCTGGTTATGTGCGTCCACAGGACTTCGGCACGTCGCTCGTCCTGTCTTCTTCATTTCAAGCTGAAACACGAAAATAAATCAAAATTAGATGATTACTTATAAAATAAGGGAGAAAAACAGTAAACGAGATACGAAATGAAAAACATAAAAAGGAAGAAAAATGAGGAAAAGATAAACCTAAACTCCTAAAAACAAACAGCACACGATGTAAAAACACACGAAAATCACATACAAATATGTACAAGTCAACTCCCCCACACTTAGCTTTTTGATTGTCCTCAAGCAAAATCAAATCTACACGTAGACAAGGAAAATCTAACTACCCGATGACCTAATCGCTAATGCATTCAAATGATTCAAGAAGTTAATGAATTAAATTGACTGAAAACTCAACTAAAAGAACAACACGATAACGTTGAGATAAGAGATTTAGACTAGCTTTAGAAAACCTAAAAGTAATGAGTTGACCTCCATGTACGTCACCCATCCATGCCTCGGCCAAAGTCTTTCCCTGCTCAAACCGCCAAGTCGTCACCCTACTAGCCCAGTCATCTATACACCTCTTTAACAATACAATCTAAGAAATAAAAATAAAAATAAGAACTTAACTTGTACAAGGATTTCTCTTCTTGTACTTATTTTTTTTATTCTTTTTATTTTCTTTTTCTATTTTTTTTCTTTTTCTTTTTCTCTTTTTTTTTTGAGTACCCATAGAGATGAGGTACTAAATGAGCATAATTTACATAAACCAAAAACGAGAGTTCATTGACTCCAATTTTACGTTGCTAAGTGCAACTAATATCATTCCTCAATTTCTCACATGGAGTTTTAATGTCTCCAAAAATTAAAAAGCAAAATTACATAAAGTCCTATAGAGGTTAACTGAAAACGGGGCTAGTAGAGAGTATTCGACTCTTTGGAATGAAACAAGAATAGAACAGGGAAGAAGACACTTCATAAATTCTTTACACTTCATTTCCCCCAATCAAACTATTGTTCGAACGGAAATCTAAATATCTTAACCAAAGCATCTAACCACGTCACTTGGTCAAGGTTCCAGTCAATATAAATACACACGACTCAAATCAACCACAAGCAAGCATACAAAAATTACTAACCAACCAACCCCCCCCCCCCCCCCCCCCCCCCCCCCCCCCCCCCCCCCCCCCCCCCCCACCCCCCCACCCACCCACACACCACATTTAAACCATACAATGTCCACATTGTATAATACGAAAAATTAATCTAAGTGTGGTAAAAGGTAAGAGAAAGAGAGAGACGTCCCTGAAAT
This sequence comes from Phtheirospermum japonicum, assembly GCA_014905375.1. Classification (NCBI taxonomy): domain Eukaryota; kingdom Viridiplantae; phylum Streptophyta; class Magnoliopsida; order Lamiales; family Orobanchaceae; genus Phtheirospermum; species Phtheirospermum japonicum. Next base: position 410,213 of record BMAC01000345.1, read on the forward strand.
CGTACTTGTAGTGATGAGTCGAGCATCCAAGACCATCCAATGGGCTTTAACATCAAAAGGGAACCGAAATGAAAGAAACAAAACACACAAAAATAAAAAAAAGTGAAAAGGCTTGGGTTGCCTCCCAAGAAGTGCTTTTTTAACGTCAGAATCTCGACGACGTTTGTGTTCAATGTCATCCCGGGTCTAAAAATAGATGACGATCATGACACGCCTTGGTATTCTCCAAGAGAAAGAATTGGCGATGATAATCACCAAGGCGGGCACAAAAAGCACGTCCCAAGATGCGAGAAGTGAACACTCCAACTAGCTTTGGTGGTCGGAACCGCGAGTAATCGATCACCTTGAATATATCAAAAGATAATTGTAACACGGGGTGATCCTCGATCAAAGAAAGACTTAGAAAATCCGTCGAGCAAATGAAATGTGTATCAACCAAACCATGCTCTTTCGTTTCCTTGATCTCTGCCTCAACGCCCTCAAAGTCATTTAAAGTCAGAATCGGGCTTAAAAGAGGGCAAACGGGCTCCTTCTGAACTATCACTTCAAACACCTCCATCTCATGTTCGTACAAAGCGTCAAGTGGTTCGGCATGAGGTTCAATAAATTCACCCGAATGTAACTCTCCCACACAGTCTTGTACAACATCACCAAAAAGCATAGGAGAGATAATGCCAACTTCTAACCTTTTTGCCTCACCTACCAATTGCACCTCCTTGCACACCTCGTTTAAAAGATCATTAGAACTTGAACTGCCCTCAACAAAGATAGAGTCTCCCACATCAACGATGGGCATCTCTCCATGACAAGGTTGGTCAAGCCCATACACCGTGTTGTCAAATTGCTCTAATTGAACATCAAGGCATCATATGCATTCATCCATACGTCGAGTCATTTACACGATCTCGGATAAAAGTTCTTGAGAAATTATGGCGTTAGGATGGCCACTCGAAATATATGCATTAAAGGTGGGTGGATTGTAAACGTCGTAGATTGAAGAATAGAAATCTTGAAACGGTGTAACGTACGAGTCATCGCTCGGGTAAGAATAAGTCGCGCGAGTTGAGCATAAGAATCATCAAAACCCGGATCATAATACCCGCGAGACGGTGCATAAGTATCCATGATCGAATTACAGAAATATGAAGAACATGGGCCGGAATAATAAAAAGCATGGGCCCATTCTCGACCGCTCGGAGCATACGGGTCATAATACGATGGAGGAACTTGACAATCGAAAGTTGGAGCGTAAGGGTCATCATATGGCGAACTAGCTAGATAGTTTCCCATCTTCAGTCGAATTAACCTCGAGTTGCCAAAAATGTGGCTACAAAGCAAAATACTCAACAAACGAGATTAAATGTACCGGAAAGAACAAGAACAAACAAAAACAAAAATCACAAACAAACACTAACACACACAAACAATTAAGAACACAAACAAAAATCACTAAGAGCAAACACCAAAAATCGCGACCTTTAGCCTTCCCCGGCAATGGCGCCAAATTTTAAATCGAACTTTTTACACCTACTTTTTATTTAATAATAAAAAGCTCATCCGCAAGAGAACGGAGCAACTGTAGGTGGTAAGTTGGACTCGAGTCGAATCACAAGGAAGACTAATCGGAACTTATTTTGGTGTTTGGTTTTACGAACATAAAAACTAAAGAAAAGACTAAACTAAACATGCGATCCAATTTGGTTTGAGAAGTTATAACATCTACGACAATGAATTAAACTGCGAGCAATAAAATCAAAAGCAAGAAAGCAAGGGTTCTAATGCGCTAGAAACATCTCCATGATCGCCCCAGAATTTCATCGAGCACCTTACCTACGAGCCACGATTGTCAATCTCGACTCATCGATCGAGCGTCGAATCATCCCGAGAGATGGTTCTAAATGACTTTAGGCACTAGAACGATAAATTCTAGCTGACAAGCGTTAACATATTCAATATCATAATTTGAACGAAACAAGAACATGATCGATATTAAAAATGAGAAACAAGAATTTACGGAATTCAAGGAACAATTACTCAAATAAGCATGCGATTAAAAACACGAGAAAATGCCTGAACATTGAAATGACTAAACTAATGAGAGATCATAACTAAACTACCAAAGCAAGTGAATGTAAATTAAAAATGAGAAGAACACGATAAACTAAAACAAAAAGAACAGTAAAAAGATTATCAAGCTAAACTATAAAATAATAAAGAGAAGTTCAGTAAACTTATGATTCTGAAGAAAAAAATAGCAAAAACGAGTCTACAGCAACGAAGAACAAACTTGAACAACGAACGGAATGGAAGCGACAAAACAATGAAGTCTTCAACACGAATCTTGCATGAAATTGAAAGGAGACGAGAACCGAGGGAATTATGTGATGTGTGAAGTGTATTTTTTCGTGGTTTTAGAAAATAAAGGGGTTCTTGGCTTGGTGTTATCGGGATTCGATTCAATTGAAGGATTCAAGGTGTTTCTAGCTTTTAAAATTAAAAGAAAATGAGAATAAAGCAATTAACCTATCTATACTATTCTAGAAATTGAAATAGCAAGTGGTTAGAATGCCTCGATCGTTTTCCTTAATAGAAAATGCAAGCAAGTAGTGAAAAAAATCGTAAACAAGCATGCATGCACAAGGTACAACAATGCTTGCATGAACATAAACACTTGAATAATGCAAATTTTTGTAAATTCAAAGCACAACTAGAAAGAGCAATGAAGATTAACGTCAAAGTTTAAAACTTTACGTGAAATAACAAGCATCAAGCAATAGATCTAGGTTTTAAGCTAAAACTATGCATGAAAATTAAATTGCAAATAAAACACAAGAAAAACTTAACACCTAAAAAATCCAAGACCCGATATATGATCTGGATGTGTCACTCATCTAGATTCTATAGCCAAATCATAAGATTCAACAAGTAATCAAGGAGCTAAGGCAAAAAGCATGAAATTGAAGAACAAGCTTGAAATTAAAAGAAAGCTTACTATAATAAAAGAGAGAACCCAATTTCTGGAATTACAATCAAAAGTAATAATCTAAGATAGTATTCTTCTTGAGCTTACAAACCCAAGGCAAATCTTTAAAATTAAAATCTAGATCTTAGGAAGGAGAAAATTTGGTTCCCAAGCATATGAGAGCGTTTGGAGAGTGATCCCTCATTTAGGTCAAGTCATGGGGTTTATATAGTTATTAGTAGGGGCAAACTCATCAAAATGCTCTAATTCCCAGACTCGCAGTCGATCGATTGAATGTCGATTGACTAAGGGCAGTCGATAGACTGCAAGTCGATCGACTAGTCCTAGTCAATCGACTGCTATGCCAATTTTGGGGAGGCTACTGTTCTGCAGTTGATTTTGGGGCTTGTAGTCGATCCTCTTGGAGAGCAGTCGATCGACTGCAGTCTGCCCGGGCAGTCGATCCAACTTGGTTTCCTCATTTAGGCATGGGTTTTGAGCTTCAAGGCCTTGACTTGATCCTCAGCAACTTAGAGCAAATCCAATTCCTCGAGCCATCTACAATATAAGAATTTTGAATTCAAAAACCCATGAATCATCATTGAAAATGCAAATACCAAGCTCAATCCTAAAAATGAGAACATGACCTAAAATCCTAATGAAAAATGACTCGAAACTACTAGAACTGATGCTAAACTCTAATTAAAAGCACGAGGAAAACACAACAATTGCATGCAAATCAACTACCCCACACTTATCGATTTGTTCTTCCTCGAACAACGAAAAGAATCGAGAGTGTATATGCTATAAAAATTATGTAAAAAGAAAAATCCTTGAGCTTATCCTTATTTATATGAGTATAGTAACAACATAGACTCACTATCGCCAAGCATTACTCGTATTACTCTTTCTCAAATGCAAGCCAAATCGATGACTTCCTCTCCAAGGGAACTTGAGAGTGTTCGCTCAATACACTCAAGTGTATATAGGACGTGTTTGCGCTCAAATTGGTCAATACATGCACCTTTGTCAAGATTTCACAAATTATACGCTCAAGATTGCTCATAGCACATGACCAAATAAGAATCGAAAGAGGACTTTATTATGGGTTGTAATATTGGCTCTTTGGTAAGGTATGGAATATTTGGATATAGTGGATAACACATGATCAAACGTGATCAATAACACACAAAAATCCTAATTTCTACAACCAGAAGCTTATAATTTCTTCACCTTTCCCAATTCACCAAACTCTCATTCGAAACCCTTTTGTTCACTTATTTTCTCGACATTTATTTCACGACACTTGGAAGCTTTTTGAATTTGCTTCTTTTCACTAAACTTAGCCTTTAAATTAGGCTTTACACATGAACGCACGCTATATCACTTTTCGTGATTTGTGTTGCAGTATTTTTTATTTATTTATTCTTTTATTTATTATTTTTTTTTGTATAAGCAACTCAAAACCCGAAACCCACAATAGATTTCCCTCACATTTATAGACAATTAACTGTATCTCTCTCACCTCACAATTTATGAAGATACAAGAGCTAAAATCAAGCTCGGTTAACAAGAAACGAGATAAAGGCTCAAGGGGGATCGTTTGGGATATTTAAAGTAGCTTAAATATATGGACATTTTTGGAACAAGGGTGATATATGTGCCTCGAGGTCATTTTAGAATTCAATCATTTACGAGCAAAATCAAACCTCATAAATGCAATTACTATACAACATGCAAGCAAGCCGATACTAGTTTGCACCGAATTTGGGAGCGAAATTAAAAGAGCTTTTAGATCTTCTCAATCTTTTCACAAGTAAATGTTGATTTTTATATATATATATATATATAGGCGGGTTTTGGACGAAGCACAAAAATTCAAGTCCTTATACAAAAGGGAATAAACATGCAAAAAATCGACAAGTAAACTATTCAAACTTCCAAGTATGTGGTGTTGTTTAAAAATGACTCAACCACATAATGGTGCAAATACTAAGCGTCACTTTGCCAAGAATGTGTTAGTTCGCCAAGGCTCGAGTTAAGAAAGACAAATCATGCTTTTCGACACCCGGACCCTAACCACCTACCCACCCACACTTAAACCTTGCAATGCCCTCATTGCATTTTAATGAAAATCAAGTAAAAGGGGGGAGAATATAAACTTCCTCAACCGAGCGAGTTTGGGTCGAGCTCGGTGGGGTCCACTTAAAAATCAAACAATCGAAGCAAAAGTCGAGCATAGCTAGTGTCTTCCGACTTCATGAATGCTACCAAGCCATCAAACCGCCCAAGGTTGGAGTCGGAAAACGAGATATATACAAAAAAATCACAAGAAATTAAAACTCAAGAAAATATGTACATAATCGCGATAAAGTAAAACCAAAGACTAGATAGAACCCAAAAGACAAAACAATATTTTTTTTTGTTTTTAAGATTTTCAAATGTTTATGGATTTTTCAAGATTAGATAAGAAATAAAAGAACATAATCAAATTCAAAATGAAACAAACCAAAACAACGTGCAAGTCTTATAAATACATAAAACGATAATAGGATAATCAATGACGTCTCTGACGTCGGGGTTGGAGGTTTGCGTCCTTGTCCTCCTCCTCGATTTCTTCTTCCTCCTCGTCATTGTTGTCCTCTCCTTCCTCATCCTCATCATCTCCCTCCTCTTCGTTCTCCTCATCCCGATGCATTCGGCTCTCGATCAATAAGAGGCGACTATGAAGGGAGCAGTGTGCTCGGTCGGTTGTTGCTTGCCCCACGTTGAGTTGATAAAATCGTGCAAACACTTGGCATTGGAACTCGTGCCAACCCATGTCGGGACCCGGGCCGGTGCTTAGGCCATCGAGTTGCGGGATTTCTGCATGGCTCATGCTTGCATCGAACGGCGTGCCTGAACCGGTGTTTGGGGCTTCGTCGGCCTTGACCCCCTGATTGTGCCGCCGATTATATTCGTCATCCTCCTCTTGTTCTTGGCCACAGCGGTGGGGGTTCGCCGGGATCTTCAGCAATTTCCAAACCAACTCGATCGCATCGATCCTCTCCATATTGGCCGCCTTGGGATCGAACCCAAAATGATGGGCTAGCAATGTGATCATGGGCCCCATTCTGACCCGGGCTACACTCCCTTCTCTTGTATTCCGGATCCCACGAATCCCGGCACAGATATAAGGATAGAACGAAACTTGACACCCATTGATCAAACACCAAAGCACGTATACCTCGTGTTGGGTGAAGTTAGTGCTCTCGTGCTTGCCCATCACGACGTGGTCAAAAAACCTAAACACACCCAATAGTGCCAAATCGGTGATAGCCAAGGCTTGGAAACGAGATGTACCATGCCCTCCCGTGATTGTCGCCCAAAATTGCGTTGAGGCATATTCACTTAACCGCTCATCCCAAAACTCTTGGCAATTAAGCCCGAGAACTGCTTGGAGCACCTCTTGGGTGATTCGATGCTCGATCCCTCCAAGTCAAATAGTGAATTCCGAGGACCCATGGGCCCAGTAGTTAGTGAAGAACTCGAGCATCAACTCTCGGTAGGCCGGTGCTCGGAGGGATGCGAAATGATGAGCGCTCAAGGCATCGATGAAATTGAGAACCCGTGTCCCAAACCCTTGATGGTCCCCATTTTCCACCCACTCGTCGAGGCGCGCGAGGGTGACGTAACGCGGAACGGCGAAGTTCCATTGGGAAAGGTTTAGAAAAAGTTTCCCATCGGCTTCGGAAGAAGTTGGAAAGGGGGCGGCGTAGTTGCCGGCAAGGTTGGGATAGGTAGCATCGTCGTCGAAATAGTTGGACATGGAAACGGTTTGAAAGTGAACGTGAGAAAACGAAGATTTTGTTAAAGGGTTCAGGGAATTTCAAAGAACGGAGAAAATGGAAGAAAAGAGGGACTTTCAAACGAAAATGTTCATTGAGGCATTTCCTCGAACATTTGGTGGGCGTGGTTTTAGAATAAGGAATTATGAAAGATTTGAGCCCAATGCCTCCCCAAAACTCAACCAATCAACCAATCAACCAATCAACGATTCAAGAAGTTGGTTCTAGCGAATTACCTCAAGAAATTGCTCGGATTTAGAATTGAAGGCCGAAGTGCAAAACCCCCAAACCCTTGTTTTGAAAAAGGAAGGAAATTGTAAGGTTTCCACGCAAAAAACTGGTTGATCGAATATCCTTCTTATCTCCTTCTCTTTTTATTTTTTTTTTGTTTTCTCTCTTTTTTTTAATGTTCTTTTTTTTTTTTCTTTGCTGCAGTCGAATGGGGAAGGGGAAGGGAATCGACTGGTCTTTATAGCCATCTGCTGGGTCTGTGCAAGTAGGGCAGTCGATCGACTATCGGTCAGTCGATCGACTTCTCTTTGAAAAGCTTGAGATACTGTCCTCCAGTCGATTATGGGGGTTTCAGTCGATTTGGCAGTCGATCGACGGATCACCAGTCAATCGAATGGAGGCAATCGATCAACTGAAATAGTGCAACTGAATCCACATTTTCGATCCCCTTCCTTCCAAAACCTCCAAGAGTGCACCTAGACAAACTAAAAAACAGTAATTAACGCAAATAAAGAAAGGATATACACAAAATCAAAAGAAGAAAGAAGAAAAAGAAAAGAAAAATAAGAAAGGGTTAGAAAATCATGGGTTGCCTCCCATGTAGCGCTTTTTAACGTCACTAGCTTGATGGCTCCCCTTTTTCAATTATGGTGAAGGTGACACGGGAGGATCAACCAAAGTTGCCACCTCCTCGTCGGGCGGTAAGAGGAAACCATGACGATAGGGTTTAACTCAGTGCCCGTTAACTTGGAAACGATCTTGAGTTTTCGGGTCGATCAAAGTTACCGCTCCGCTCGGATTGACGAACTCAATGGTGTAAGATCCCATCCATTTGGACTTCAACTTTTTGTGGTGGAGAGCTAAGCGGGAATTGTAGAGCAAAACAGGCATTCCAACTTCAAGCTTCTTTGGGAGTAGCCTCTCGTCGTGAATTCGTTTTGTTCTCTCCTTGTAAATACGAGCATTGTTATATTGATTATCCCAAAGCTCGTCCAACTCCTCTATTTGCAACATCCTCTCAAGACTGGCCTCTTTCAAATCAATATTAACGGCTTTCATCGCCCAAACGCTTTATGCTCAATCTCAACGGGTAAGTGACAAGACTTCCCAAATGCCAAGTGATAAGGGCTCGTGCCTAGAACCGTCTTATAAGCCGTCCGAGGGGCCCATAACGCGTCACTCAACTTCCTCGGCCAATCCTTCTGATTAGGTTGCACCGTTTTATCTAGCACACTCTTCACTTGCTTATTACTCGTCTCGACTTGCCCCGAAGTTTAGGGATGATATGGCGTAGAAATCTTGTGCTTGATCCCATAGATCTTCATGAGTTTCTCAAAAAGTTTGTTGCAAAAATGGCTATCACCATCGCTTATTATCACTCTCGAGAAGCCAAAACGAGCACAAATATTTTCTCTCACAAACTTGACAACCACCTCGGCATTATTCTTAGTTATGGGTATGGCCTCCACCCATTTTGAAACATAGTCCACCCCCACAAGAATGTACTCGTACCAATTAACTTGAGGAATGGCCCCATGAAGTCGACTCCCCACACTTCGAAGATCTCAACCACCAAGTTTCCCACTAAAGGCATTTCATTCCTCTTCGAGATACTCACCGTTCGTTGACATCTATTGCATATTTGAACATGGACTTGAGCATCATAATGTAACGATGGCCAATAGAAACCCGAACTCAAAATTTTAAGGGTCGTTTTCCTTCCTCCAAAGTGGCCTCCGGTTTGATGATCATGACAAAAAGCCAAAAGCTCTTTCATCTCCTTCTCTGGCACACACCTCCTAATCATCCCGTCCTTCCCCACTTTGTACATGAAGGTATCATCCCAATAAAAGCTTTGGCACTTAGTGAGGAAACGTTTCTTTTCTTGCCAAATCATATCCGGCCTAAGCTCTCCATTAGCCAAGTAATTCACATAGTCGGCATACCAAGGCACTTGAGCTACTCCTATCAAATTCTCGTGGGGCAAGTTTTTGCCAATAGCCACTCCATCCCCTCCACTTGTGACCATCCTCGAAAGGTGATCGGCCACCGCATTTTCGCATTCTTTCCGATCCTTGATCACAATGTCAAATTCTTGAAGCAATGATTAGCGCATATTTTTCCTTACTTTTATTAGTATTTTAGTTCATTTTTGTATTTGTATTTGGTATAAGTTGGATGATTTAAACGTAATTCCATATTTTTATACTTCCGGCTTATTTTACCGTATTTTGATCGTAATTGATGAGAATAGGTGATTATTTGTTGTTTTTCACCTTACAGCTACGTAGCCGGCTTCCGGCGCGTAAATAGATGAAGTTCAATGTTCAAGAGTGGAGAACGAGCTTTCTAGTGAACGAGTAGTAGAAAGATCGAGAAAATGAGACATACTCTCAGTATAGTCGATCGACGCGAGCGTCGATGCTACGTCGACGCGGACCTAACTCACGACGGTCGACACTAGGTTAATGCCAAGCCGACGTAACTCTCTGAAGCGTCGACTCATGATCGCATCTGTCGACGCCCCCGCCCAGTCGACGCGAGCGCACCGGCAGCGTTGATGCCGAGCCACTGTCTGCGTCGATCGACGTGAAGTCGCCGTGACTGCCCAGAAATGCATTTTTAGGTTTTCTTGTGCGCCAAGACATGTTATATCTATAAATACCCTACACATTTCAGATTTTAAGAAGAGACATGACTACCTAGGGTCAGAGAGCACAGAAATAACGCATTTACACACTCCGATAAAAAGATAGAGATCGAGATTAAAGATTAAAGTCCCTTACGTTCACGATTTACTTCAAGTCAAGATCTCTGCTCCAACTTCGGGCTCGTTGGAGATTTTTATCGCTTTTACTAGTTTCAATTAATTAGTTAATTCTAGGGTTAGATAATTAGTTCTCAATTTATTTCATGCTTGGATTTTGGATATTGAATTCTTTTAGTTTATTTATGTAATTTTATTTATGCTTAATTTCCCATTTTTAGATTCCTATGATACAATTGCTTCATGGCAGTATCTTATGTTCATGTTCTTAGATTTGTTACTGCGTTTTACTGCTAGTTTAATTATTTCCTAGTTCTTAGGTTTAAGTAGTTTAATTATTGTTCTTAGTAGGTAATCTAGTTCAAGATAATTATTTTAATTAGTTTTAAATTTAATTCTGCCTTAGTTCTTAATGATTAAATCAAAATCTTCAAAAAACCCCCAATTTCTATGTATTATAAGTTATTTGTGATTGAGAGAAAAACATCCAAGATACCGAACAGTTGTCCTCGAGAGAATCGACTTGAGTCAACTTACCACCCTACAAGTTCCTCGTACTCTTGCGAGCAAGCTTGCGTGTTTAAAATAACATATATTAAAAAGGGGTGCATAAAGGTTTGGATCAAAAATTTGGCGCCGTTGGTTATTATTTATTTTGCAATTGGCTTAGATTTTTTCCATTGGCGCTTTGAGTTCTTGTTGAGTGCATGTAGGGGAGGCGATCTCTTAGACCCGAACTTGCACCATTACTCGACAATATTCACCGTCCAAAACAAGCAAGATCATGGCCTGTTCCCATTAATCCATTTAATTCATCCATTATTACTACCATGATCAAAACTAAGTTCCCAACACCATGTTAGGAGCTCAATCAATCCGAAACTGTTATTCCCCACAAAGATCACCACCACGTCACATTCAAAACGGGTATGGTAGTGAACCAATCGTTATGCAGGGACAACCACAACCCCTAGCTTACTGGCCTAATTATCAGCAAAACGTGGAGAACATGAGACGAGACGAGGGGAGAAACGAAGGAGTTAACCAACAGCATAATGAAGAACTAAATCGCCAACTTAACAACATAGTCGATCATCCACCCAACATGGCGAATATAAGACAAAACAAAGAGAGGAACAACAATGTCAATCGTCAACACAACATCAAGAACGTGGCATTAAGGAATGCCAATTTTCATCAGCATAACGAGTATGTCAACAATCATAGACGGGTATATGATTGGCTGGCAAATCAAAACCATGGCTATGAACAAGACCATTTCGAAAGGAGATACGAGCACGGAAATGATTATGAAAGAAATGCATATGACAACCGCTACAAGAGAGCTAATGACCGAGTTAGAGAACCAAGGGGAGATAGAGCACCAAGACAGCGCGATTTGGCACGTCTGAAGGTTGTACCTTTTAGGTCTGCTATTGTTTTTTGACCAATCGGAAGGGAAGTGGAGATTAAACCACATCAACTTAATTTACTCCCGACTTTCCACGGAGGTGACCATGAAGAACCTTTGGCGTTTTTGAACTATTTTGTTAATGAAGTTGGCAGATTTGTGGTTCATGGCCTTAACTAAGAGGAGGTGCGAATGAATTGTTTCCTGTATATAGCATGAAGGACAAAGAAAAATCATGGCTAATATCCCTAGAATCTGGTTCGTTGACTGACTGGGAGATGATAAGCGAGAAGTTTTTAAATCAATACTATTCAGCACAAACAACGGGGCATCTTCGGAGGCAAATTGCTACCTTTGAACAGTTGGAGGGAGAGATATTTCATGAAATGTGGGAGCATTACAAGACGCTTTTGCAAGCTTGCCCCCACCACAACTACTCTCCGGAGATGACTATCCAATTTTTCTTTTATGGATTGTTGGACCATGGAAAAAAGAGAAGTTGAGATAGTGGCAGGAGGAGATTTTGGGGATTTAACGGCCCCCGAGGCAAGACCAGTGTTGGAGAATCAAAGCGAGAAATCTAGACAAACCAACTCTCGACCTCGTAAATTAAAAATTAATGAGATATCCATCCCTGATCCTGATTTAGATGATGGCAAATTAGTCAAGGCGAAGTGTGAGGAGATATTTGACAAAAAATTAGCAGCTTGGAAAGCCGAGCGGGCGAGCAAGGCCTCTTCAAGAAAGGCAGCTGCAACGTGCCACCAATGCGGATCCCCCCGAACATTTAGCAGACATGTGCCCGCTAAACAGTGAACAGCAAGAAGATGTTAACGCTATCCAAAATTATTCAAATCAACATTCAGGACAACAACCCCCAAGGAAGTTTAATGCGTAACGTGATTCTCCGCTTTTTAGATATGGGCCTTCAAACCCAAACTATTTATCACCGCATACTGAAAAACACCACATGCGCAAGCACCATTGCCACCACCTCAAAATAATTTACAAGCACAAGGGCAGGTGTCTACAATAGTTAAAACTAATGATCAGCTGTTGGTTTGGCAGCAGAGTCAAGTTGTCGAGACTATTAAAAACAGGGATGGCCTCGTGCAAGTTCGAAATGATATAGCTGAAATGAAAAAGGTTATTCCTGATACTGCGGTTAGGCAAAGGAAACTAAAAATAGCAATAGGACAAATATCGACCCACCTAGCTGGACTCTCAAATGAGAAAGGTAAACTTCCAAGTCAAGCAGAACAGGCGTCGGCGGTTCATGTCCTTCGCAGTGGAAAGAAGATCGATAACGGAGTAGTTGACTGAGATGATGAGATCAAGGTCGAGGATAAAACACCAACTCCTAGCAAGGGCGATGATTCTAAACCAGTAGATCAACTGCATAAATCATCTAATAGATATGTTCCTCGATCCATTCAAGGGACGATTCTGAATAACGCCCTTGGCAAAGACGATGTTCCTAAACCATCACCGCCAAAGCAATTAACGACACCGATCAAGGATGTTATTCCTTTTCCAAGTCGTTTGCGTCCAGCTAAGGAGAACAAAAGATTCATGGAACTATATAACCTATTGAAAAACGTCAATATTAACTTGCCACTTTTGGAGGTAATCAAAACATTGCCCGCCTATGTGAGATTTTTCAAAGAACTTGCTTCAAGGGAGAGACGCTTGGCGACAAATCAATTTGTAACACTGCCAAGGGAGTGAGCGCGGTTTTTAAAAAGCCATTAACACCTAAGGAACGTGATACTGGAAGTGTCTGCATCACTATTTCCTTGGCTAATGGACAAAAAGCAAAAGGAATGTTAGATCATGGAGCAGGAGTTAATCTAATACCTTATTCACCTTATCGAGAATTTGATATTGGACCACTGAAGCCGACGACCATGCGACTACAGTTGGCCGATTGCTCAATTTCTGATTGCTCAATTTGGCTACCTTTGGGGATGTTTGGGGATGTTTTAGTGCAAGTTGGATAGCTAGTAATTCCGGTTGACTTTATGATTTTGGACGTTGGCGAAGTGCCGATTGAGAGCACGGAGCATACCATTTTATCGGGGCGACCGTTTATGTCTACCACCCATACTTTGATTGATGTTTACAAAGGAAGAATGACGATGAACGTTTTGGGAGAATCAGTGATGTTTTCTCTGAAAGATATTCGAAACACTCCTACCCCTGCCATGCTAGAGGATTGTTCGTTCTTTGTGTTGGGAATCGGTGGTACCGTCGCGCAGCGGAAAACAAAAAATTTTTTAAATTAGATAAATTGAATCGAATTCAATTGACGACGGTCCAATTTTATAATCAATTAGTTGAAACAATGTTTTAATTTATTTTAATAAATAGAAACAGTTCGATTTTCGTAAAATTGAATAAGCATGATAATTTCTATTAAACATATATATAACAATTATATATATATATATATATATATATATATATATATATATATTAAACATATATATATAACAATTATATATATATTAATATATTAATCATATGTTTAAATATATATTATATAATCAGCATTACATTAAATATATACAAACATGTGTACAAAGTCAGCATGCATTAATATAACATATTTAATTAACACATCACAAGCATATGTACACAAAACGTCATGCATATATATAATAATATTTAGAATACATCCTTCATGCATATAAATTCATAACAGAATGCACATCATACATATACACTTAACACCACACATATATAAAATATGCACACCATACATACTTATCAAAATAAGTCCACACAGCATGCATCATGTCTCATATTCAGCATAACACACACGCATATATCTTTCATAAAAACAGCAGACACATGCAGTGCATACATACATATCACATACGCATGTTACAAACACACACATATATATAACAGCATATATATATTCAAGACCCAGCACATACATACCTCACGGCTTTCGTCGCGTCACGACCGAGAAGCGGAGGAGCGGCGTGGTTGCACCGGCGACGTGGCTGCACCAGGACGGCAGCAGGGGGGCTGTCGGGGAGGACTCCGGCACAACGGCGAGAGCTAAGTGACGCAGTCGGGCGAGGGAGAATTCCTCGGCTGCGGTCTGGGCTGTCGGGGACGGGAACGGGCCTGTCAACGGCCCGACGACACAGCGGCGGCGATCGCTTGCGTCGGAACGGCGGCAAGCTGCAGCGAGCCGTTGCAACTCCGGCGTGGCTGCTCCTTTCGGCAAACGGGTGCGACGCGGAGCGGCGGTGGTGCTGTCGTGCGACTCCGGCGAGGCAGCAGAGCGGGGAGGAGTATAATCCGGCGACCGACAGCGGCTGACTTCGGCTCGTCGCGAGAGAACGACGACGCGGATGATCCTCGGTTGTGGCGGAGCAGCAACGGCGCGGCTGGGCTGCCGGTTGAAATCCGGCGAAGCGGCACGGCAACAATGGTGCTGCTGTGGCAAAACAGCAGCGGTTTCACGGGGCTAGTCCGGCGATCTTCACAACAATGACGATCCGTCAATTCGGTGTCACACACCGTATAACCCGATCTACTCGCGACGGTGCACTAGAACCGTCGAGAGGTTGAGAACGATGAAACGAGAAACCGATCCTATCGGCGTGTCGGTGGCCGGCGGCAAGCGGCGGCAACCGGAGGTGGACGTGGGTTGTCGGCTAGGGTTTTTATTTTTCCGAAAAAACGTATCTGTTTGTTTTGTTGTTTTGTTTTTGATGTTGGTCTCTGTTTTACAAAAACCCGTCTCCTTCTTATACCTTTTTTTTTTTTTTTTTTTTAAATTTAAACAAAACCCAAATCAAGTGGCTGGCCCAAGTTTGAATAAAAAAACAAACTCCTTTTAATTAAAGAAGGCCCAAAACCGGATGGGCTTTAATTAAAATTAAAACCAAGTGGTCTTGAGGAAGTTTGGGCCAAAACAAAAAATAAAAGGAAAGCTTTTAATTAAAGGAGCAAGCCCAATAAAAATTAAAAACAAGTCCATTTGATTTAAAACAACACTGGCCCATTAACATTAAAAGGGCTCATTGGGCCGACCCGATTTTAAAATCAAAACCCCATCGGAATTAAATCATTTCTCACAAACGATAATTCCGGAAAATATAACAATTATATTTTCGCGTCCTGAATAACCTTCTCGTATTTTTTCTCAATTTAGATT
>BMAC01000345.1:431368-466647 GCA_014905375.1 Phtheirospermum japonicum
TTGATTAGAATAGGTTTAATTGATCATGTTAGATCATGAGTTAGCCACACGACTTATATTTCTATACTCGTCTAAAGAGCCTTACATTACAACTCGAAAAGACCTTTTCCGATTCTTACTTCGACAACACACTTAATTTGCGATTGAAAATAGATTGATTTTCCGTGCTTGTTTATTGTACTTGCATTTGTATGGTTTAAGTGTATACACGTCCTACACAGCAATGCTTGAGTGCTTTTGAGCGAACACCCATATATTACCCTTTTGAGAGGATGCATGATTTTGTTTTTGAAGCGATAATGTAATAAAGGTAGAGTGTTTGAGGTTGCGTGACTTGTACCTATATTTCCAAAATTGTCTACGTAGCAATTGCACGACTCATTGCTTGAGATGATTTTCTTTCTTGTTATACTTTGAATCAAACGTCTGTTCGAGGACTAACAAACCAATTAAGCGTGGGGAAAGTTTATTTATTTATTTGTCCTTTTATTAGTATTTTAGTTTTTTTTTCTATTTATTTTTGGTAAAAGTTGGGATGGTTTAAGCTTATTTCCCATATTTTTATACTTCTAGCTTATTTTACCGTCTTTTGATCGTAATTGATGAGAATAGGTGATTATTCGTTGTTTTTCACCTTATAACCGGAAGAGTCCAGCGCGTGAATAGATTAAGTTCAATGTTCAAGAGTGAAGAACGAGCTTTTTGGTGAACGAGTAGTAGAAAGATAGAGAAAATGAGACGTACTCTGTGTAGCGTCAATCGATGCGAGCGTCGACGCTACGTCAGCATGGACCTAACCCACGACGGTCGACACTAAGTCGACGCCAAGCCGACGTAACTCTCTGAAGTATCGACCCATGACTACGTCAGTTAACGCCCCCGCCCATTCGGCGCGAGAGCACTGGCAGCGTCGACGCCGAGCCACTGTCCACGTCGGTCGACGCGAAGTCAACGTGACTGCCCAATAAAGCATTTTTAGGTTTTCTTGTGCCCCAAGACATGCTATATCTGTAAATACCCTTCATATTTCGGATTTTAAGAAGAGACACGACTACCTAGGGTTAGAGAGAACAGAAATAATGCATTTACACACTATGTTACGAAGATAAGGATCGAGATTGAATATTAAAGTCCCTTACGTTCACGATTTACTTCAAGTCAATATCTCTGCTCCAACTCCGGGCTCACTGGAGATTTTTATCGCTTTTACTAATTTAAATAAGTTTTCTAAACTCTTAATTGCTTTCTTAGTTAATTTATTAGTTAATTCTAGGATTAGATAATTAGTTCTCAATTTATCTCATGCTTAGATTTTGGGTATTGAATTCATCTAGTTTATTTATGCAATTTGATTTATGCTTATTTTCCTATGGTACAATTGCTTTATGGTAGTTTCTTGTATTAATGTTCTTAGATTCGTTACTGCGTTTTACTGCTAGTTTAATTATTTCCTAGTTCTTAGGTTTAAGTAGTTTAATTATTGTTCTTAGTAGGTAATCTAGTTGAAGATTATTAGTTTAATTAG
Source organism: Phtheirospermum japonicum (assembly GCA_014905375.1). Taxonomy (NCBI): domain Eukaryota; kingdom Viridiplantae; phylum Streptophyta; class Magnoliopsida; order Lamiales; family Orobanchaceae; genus Phtheirospermum; species Phtheirospermum japonicum. The sequence goes on from BMAC01000345.1 coordinate 432,894, forward strand.
TTTTAAATTTAATTCTGCCTTAGTTCTTAATGATTAAATCAAAATCTTCAAAAAACCCCCAATTTCTATGTATTATAAGTTATTTGTGATTGAGGAAAAACATCCAAGATACCAAACAGTTGTCCTCGAGAGAATCGACTTGAGTCAATGTCCTCTTGCGTGCAAGCTTGCGTGTTTAAAATAACATATATTAAAAAGGGGTGCACAAAAGTTTGGATCAAGAAATAGGATCTATCAGATGAGGCGGGGTTTTGCTTGAGGTTTAGAGAACAAATATCGCAATGCGGCCTGATCGCTATGCACCACGACTCGTGATCCAACAATGTAGGCCTGAAACTTCTCTAAAGCCAAAATCACGGCCAAAATCTCTCTCTCGATCGTCGTATAGTTCATTTGGGCATCGTTGAGCATCAAACTTGCATAATAAATCACCCTTGGTAACTTGTCGATGAATTGGCCAAGAACGGCCCCCACCACTTCGCTCGAAGCGTCGCACACAATCTTAAAGGGTAAGCTCCAATCGGGAGCTACGACGATGGGGGCGGACACAAGGATTTTCTTAATGGATGAGAAGGCGTCCTCACAAGATTCATCGAATTTGAAAGGCACGTCGTTTCTCAACAGCCGGCACAAGGGGCGGACAATTTTTGAAAAATCATTAATGAACCGTCGATAGAAACCTGCATGCCCAAGGAAACTTCTTACATCTTTCACATTTAAGGTAGGGGGTAACTTTTCAATAACCTCGACTTTGGCCTTATCCACCTCAATCCCCCTCTCCGAAATCATATGCCTGAGCACAATGCCACTTCCGATCATGAAATGGCTCTTCTCCCAACATAATGTCAAGCTCGTCTCCTCACATCGGGCTAGCACTTCCTCAAGGTTTCTCAAACACTCCTCAAACGAGTCCCCTTGTATGGAAAAGTCATCCATGAAGACTTCAAGATATTTTTCGATCATGTCGGAGAATATTGATAGCATGCATCTTTAGAAAGTCCTCGGGGCATTGCATAACCCAAGTGGCATCCATCGAAAAGCAAAAGTCCCAAATGGGCAAGTGAAAGTCATTTTAGCTTGGTCCTCGGGCGCGATAGCAATTTGATAATAACCTGACAATCGGTCCAAGAAGCAATAAGAGTGGTGTCCGGCTAACTTGTCTAGCATTTGATCAATGAATGGGAGGGGGAAATGATCCTTCTTCGTGGCCGCATTCAACTTTCTAAAGTCAATACACATCCTCCACCCCGTCGTCGCCCGCGTCGCCAACAACTCACCCCTCTCATTTTCGATGACGGTAATGGCGCCCTTTTTAGGGACCATATGAACGGGACTCACCCATTCACTCTGGGCTATAGCAAATATCAAGCCCTCCTCCAGTAATTTTAGAGTCTCGGCCTTCAAAATTTCTTTGAGGTTCGGATTCAAACGCCTTTGAAATTCTCGAGATAGTTTGGCGTAGTCCTCCAAAACGATCTTATGCATACATGTTGATGGGCTAATTCCTTTTATATCCCCGAGGCTCCACTCAATGGCACCTTTGTGAGCTTTAAGCACCTTGATAAACCTCTCTTCTTCCTCTTCATTTAGATTGGCAAAGATAATCACCGGCTTTCTTTCCTCCTCCTCTAAAAAGACATATATGAGGTGAGATGGGAGATGATTTACTTTGGGCTTGTGCCTCCTCTCACCCTCATTGGGGGCTAGCTCGAACAAATCAACCATTCCTTCAAAGTATTCGTCAAATTTTTCAATCGGCTCGACGACTTATTTCTCATTAACAAGCTCCACCTCCCCCTCCAAAAACGTGTCGTTGCTCTCAACGACACTTATGAAAGCACTCTCAAATAGATTCATCGCAACACACGATTTGTTTCCAAGCCCATACACTCCATCATCCTCAAAACTACCGTTATCATCAACCTCCGACTCGATTATCCCACCATACTCATCCGCCAAGAAAACTTGCTCAACCAAGTCTTGAATCTCATCAACAAGAAGACAATCCGCATGGTAGATACTAGGAGGAATCGATGGCAAGTTGGTCATAGAGAATGTAACCGACTCACCCGCGATCGACAAGGTTAGGTTCTTCTTACCAACGTCAATTAGGCATTGTGTGGTGGCCATAAAGGGACGCCCAAGTAAAATGGTATGCTCGGCACCATCATTCTAAACCATACCCACATCAAGGACAACAAAATCCACCGGGACCACGAGCCCTCCAACCTTGACGAGCACATCCTTAACAACTCCCTTCGGATATCGAATCGACCGGTCGGCCAATTATAAGCAAATTCTCGTTTCTTGCAAGGGTGTTAGCTCCAATTGCTCATAAATTGAAGAAGGAATCAAATTTATCCCCGCCCTGGAATCAAGCATACCATTTGTGACTTTACCATTTCCGAGCGTAATACCGATACAAAAGGATCTGGGGTCTGCGATCTTGAGAGCCAAAATTAAAGGATCACAAACCACGCTCGCCTCCTTAGATAACACAATTTTTTCATTCGGAGTGCTCATGAGCTTCTTGGTAGAAAGTTCTTTGAAAATTTGGAATACGCGGGCATGTCTCGGATGGCATCCAACAATAGAAGGGTAATGTTGATGTTAGACAACGTATTGTAGAGCCGTTGGAATTGATCATCTTTCTTGGTGTTTGGGAGCCTTGAGGGAAAAGGCATGGGAACTTTTGGAATCGGTGGCTTATAAGCATTTGAGGATTTGTGTAAGCCATTGGGACCCTCTTTCGTTGGAGCGGCACCCACGGGGTTAGAATCAGGAGTAGCGACAATAGATGGACTAGCAACTGCCTCACCCTCGGACGGTGGAGAAACTTTATTATTGATGACCTGGCCACTTCTAAGAGATGTGATCGCATGGGCGTGTGATGGTTGGCTCGGTAACTTCCTTTTTTCACTAGCTTGCTTGAGCGTATTTACCTCGGTAGCCATTTGCCCAATTCTTGTATCTGTGGCATTCAATCGTGCATCAAATGAGGACACCGTGGTGGAGAGGGATTGCAATTATTGTAAGATCATGGTAAGATTTGGATCGGTGGCCAGTGTTGTAGCATTCATCGGGGGGGTTGGACGAGAAGGGCCCATATGAGGGTTCGTATATCCAAAAACCGGATGCATGTGGTTGCTCGGATGGTATGGAGGATTTTGATTCGATGGCCGAACGAAGGATGGACGAGTAACTCCATAACCCGATTGGTATCCTTTTACCCCACAAACGTCATCCGATTGAGGCACCGACATGTAATGGGAAGGATTCGACGGACAATAAAGTGTTTCATGCCCAACCATACCACAAGTCAAACAAGAAGGATCCACAATCGGGGGCGACACCTTAGCCAGTTGAGCTTTAATAGCGGCCAAATCTTTCTCCAACTCAAGCTCTCGCGGGGAAGGAATGTCATTCACATCTTTGAACTCATTAGCACTCGAATATAAAGCACGGGATGACCTTTGTTGGGAATTTTTGGCAAGGGTGGTGAAAATTGTGAGAACCTCGTGAGGGGGTTGTTCCGTTATGTTACCCCCGGCCGTCGTATCCACCATGTATTGAAATTGTGGTTCCAAGGCCTCATAGAAAGTTTGGATCAAAAGCTCCCTGGGTAAGCGATGATGGGGGCAACTATCAAGAAGTTCCCCAAATTGGGCCCATGCCGAATGAAACAGTTCATTCTTCATTTGTTTGAACGAAATTATTTTAACCCTCAAGGCGGCCGTCTTTTCCATGGAGTAGTAATGATCCGAAAATAAGGCCGAGAGTTCATCCTAAGTGTGAATCGAATTCGGTGAAATGCCCATGAACCATGACAACGCTTTATCTTGCAAGGCATAAGAGAAACAATGAAGACTTAAATGCTCTAAACTCATCATATTTGGCCGATGAAAACCCAGACTTGCCACATAAATTGACGGAGGAATTGGAGTCATCTTCCTTTACAAACCCATGGAAAATCGGGAGTCGAGCGAAATCAAGAGAAAGGATGTCAATCGCCATTATCTCGGGAGGCAAGGCAAGGCAAGACGAAACCGGAGCACCCACGAAGACCTTACTCACGTCTTTCATAGTACGGATGGGAGCATGAGCATTGGGATTCAATCCACCAAAACAAGATTAAAGATCGGGAACATCATTTCAGACCTCATGAACGGCATCTCCAAACCCGGGACCACCATTATAACCATACGGATTCATATTCGGCATCGGATTGTAGTTATGCATGGGAGGACTACCATACGGACTAGAACTCGGGCTCGGAATATTTGGAAAATGTTGAGGAGCTCCATAATCATACGAAACGGGAGTTGGGGCTCCATAACCACTAATGGATCCATTAAACCCGACATGGTTTGCACCATGCCCTCCCATGCCGGTTGACCAAAGCCTTGAGAACCGGGGGCAACATGGTTTGCACCTTGCCCTCCCACGTTGCCCATTCCAGCGAAACCACCACCATTCCCAACGTGGTTTGCACCATGCCCTCCCATGTTGGGAACAAAGCCATCATTAAAAGAATTAGGGAAAGAAGCAATACCTTGGGGTTGGCCCGTGGCTTGCCCTTGAGTGGTAAAACCACTCCCTTGAAATCCTAGAGCTTGCTCGAGAGGTGGCGGGGGAACGGGGTTCGATGGCTCGGCCATGTCACTGGGAACGGGCTCCTCATGAACTCCGGGCTCGGTTGATTTAGAACTTCGAGGATCGGCCCGGGGAGTAGGAACCGGGCCGGAATTTGAAACATTATTTACCATATTGAATTCAAGAATAAAGGGATGTCGTACACGCTATAATCGGTCGGGGTTAGAAATATAAGGTACTAAATCGTGTCCGAGCGAACAACGACCTTGCATACACTCAAAGAAATCGTCCAATAAAAAGGAAAGCTAAAAACACAACGAAAAAACAATTAAATCGAAAGCCTTAACCAAGCCGAGTCACAACGGCGCCATTTTGAAGTGTGGTTTTTTGTGGTTTTAGAAAATAAAGGGGTTCTTGGCTTGGTGTTATCTGGATTCGATTCAATTGAAGGATTCAAGGTGTTTCTAGCTTTTAAAATTAAAAGAAAATGAAAAAATAAAGCAATTAACCTATCCATAATATCCTGGAAATTGAAATAGCAAATGGGTAGAATGTCTCGGTCATGTTCCTTAATAGAAAATGCAAGCAAGTAATGAAAACAATCAAAAACAAGCATGTTTCACCAAGTACAAGCATACATGCACAAGGTACAATAATGCTTGCATGAACCTAAAAACTTGAATAATGCAATTTTTCATAAATTGAAATCACAACTAGCAAGAGCAATGAAGATTAACGTCAAAGTTTGAAATATTACGTGAAATAACAAGCATCAAGCAATAGATCTAGGATTTAAGCTAAAACTATGCATGAGAATTAAATTGCAAATAAAGCACAAGAAAAACTTAAAACCTAAACAATCAAAGACCCAATCTATGATCTAGATGTGTCACTCATCTAGATTCTATAGCCAAATCATAAGATTCAATAAGTAATCAAGGAGCTAAGGCAAAAAGCATGACATTGAAGAACAAGCTTGAAATTAAAAGAAAGCTTACTATAATAAAAGGGAGAACCCAATATCTTGAATTACAATCAAAAGTAATAATCTAAGAGAGTATTCTTCTTGACCATACAAACCCAAGGCAAAGTTTTAAAATTAAATCTAGATCTTAGGAAGGAGAAAATTTGGCTCCCATGCATATGAGATGGTTGGGAGAGTGATCCCTCATTTAGATCAAGTCATGGGGTTTATGTAGTTATTAGTAGGGACAAACTTGTCAAAATTCTCTAATTCCCAGACTCGCAGTCGATCGACTGCAATTCAGTCGATCGACTAAGGGCAGTCGATAGACTGCAAGTCGATCGATTGGTCCTAGTCGATCGACTGCTATGCCAATTTTGGGGAGGCTACTGTTCCGCAATCGATTTTGGGGCTTGCAGTCGATCGGGCAGTCGATCAAGCTTGGTTTCCTCGTTTCGGCATGGATTTTGAGCTTTAAGGCCTCGACTCGATCCTCAGCAACTTAGAGAAAATCCAATTCCTCGAGCCACCTATAATATAAGAATTTTGATTTCATAAACCCACGAATCATCATTGAAAACGCATATACCAAGCTCAATCCTAAAAACGAGAAAATGACCGAAAACCCTAATGAAAAACAACTCGAAACTACTAGAACCGATGCTAAAATCTAATTAAAATCACAAGGAAAACACAACAATTACATGCAAAACAATGTGAAACCTTTCCCCTAAGTCAGGCCACCCATTTTCTAAAGGAACCAACAAGTTTATATAGATTTTTCTGAAAATAACCGCTCAAACTGCTGGAGCGTTGACCGATGCGGGCGAAGAATCGGCATCGACACGTGCCAGGCGCTCGCGTCGACCAGGTAGTGCATTGACCGACGCGATCCAGGATCGAAGCAACTACAAGTTTGCGTCAACCAATCATCGACGGTGCGTCGACCGACGCGGGCGCTGGTTGCGTGCGTCCGCAGGACTTCGGCACGTCGCTCGTCCTGTCTTTTTCGTTTCAAGCTGAACCACAAAAATAAAGCAAAATTATATTATTACTTATAAAATAAGGTAGAAAAACATTAAACGAGATACAAAACGAAAAACATAAAAAGGAAGAAAAATGAGGAAAAGATAAACCTAAAACCCCTAAAAACAAACTACACACAATGCAAAAACACACAAAAATCACATACAAATATGTACAAATCAACTCCCCCACACATAGATTTTTGCTTGTCCTCAAGCAAAATCAAATCTAGACGTAGACAAGGAAAATCTAACTACCCGATGACCTAATCGCTAATCCATTCTTGGACCTCTTCACAATTTAGCAACACGTATATCCTTGCAGCATTGTATTCGGGTTCGGTTAGGAATTTTTCCCTTTGTACCAAATGTCTCCCCATATTTCTTAAACACCAAGGGAATTTCATCAGCGTCATCTACACCATTCTGACCATCGTCATTTCTAGGCAAATTTGTTCTTTTAGTTGAAACGTGGTCTTTAAAATAGTACAAATTAAAAGATGACGCCTCTTCGACCAGATATGCCTTTGCTAACGACCCTTCAACACTCGCCTTATTTTTCACACTGTTCTTTAGTTTGCGAAGATAGCTCTCGAACGGGTACATACATCTATACTGCACTAGGCCAGCAATTCTCGCTTCATACGCAAGATGAACGGGCAGATGCTCCATTGAGTCAAAAAAACTAGGAGGGAAGATCAGTTCTAGTTGACACAATATTAACAGAATGTCACGTTCTTGACGACTCATATCTTCGGTGCGAATTTCTTCCACTCAATTTTTTTTAATTAAAAAAAATTGAAAAATAGAAAATACGTATTTAACGATCAACACCCGATCCTCGGGGTTCCATGATATCGAGACGCACCCCGTGCGTAAATGATAGTTTTTTTTTACTAATTTTCTATTTTTTTTTAATTTTTATTTAAAATCCAAAAAATAGAAAATGCGTATTTAACGATCAACACCTGATCCTCGTGGTTCCATGACATCGAGACGCACCCTGTGCCACCTTCACAAAATCACAACGCTTCATCGCTTCACGTTTCTAACCGAACAAGTTGATCAATTGATCGTATCTTGGTTGTTGGTCGAATTACATGACAAGTGTAAATACGCACATGCTCGTTGATATTATTCAATCGAAATCGGGTGAAAACCACCCTACATGCCTAAAATGATAGGATTTTTTTTTTTTTTACGATTATTCTATTTATTTTTCTATTTTTTATTTTTTATTTAATTAAAAAACCTTACCCTCAGTTTTTTTGAATTAAAAAATTTGAAAAAAATCGAAGAAAGTAGAAAATATGTATTTACTGATCAACACTCGATCCTAGTGATTCCATGACATCGAGACGCATCTCGTGCCACCCCGTGCATAAAATGATATGTTTTTCTTTATTTTTATTAATTTTCTATTTTTTTTCTATTTTTTTGATTTTTTTATTTAAAATTGAAAAAAATAGAATACGCGTATTTACCGATCAACACTCGGTCCTCGTGGTTCCCTGATATAGAGATGCACCCCGTGCCATTTTCATAAAATCATGATGCTTTGTCGCTTCGCGTTTCCAACCGATCAAGATGATCGATCGATCGTATCTTTGTTGTTGGTCGAATTACACGGCAAGTGTAAATACACACATGATCGTTGATATTTTCAATCGAAATTGGGTGAAAACCACCCCACGTGCCTACAATGATATGATTTTTTTTAATTTAAAAAACACCAAGGGGATGATTTTCCGCTTGGGATTTCAGCGGGGAGCCTAATTCCCCTCGGTTTTTCCGAGGGAAAAACCTTCCCCTTGGGTTTTTTAAATTAAAAAAAAAAAGAAATAATGAAAAATATAAAATGCGTATTTACCGATCAACACTCGATCCTCATGATTCCATGACATCGAGACACACCCCGTGCCACCCCGTGCGTAAAATGATATGTTTTTTTTTTTGCTAATTTTCTTTTTTTTTTTTTTTTGGATATTTTATTTAAAATCAAAAAAAATAGAAAACTCGTATTTACCAATCAAAACTCGATCCTCGTGGTTCTATGACATCGAGACGCATCCCGTGCCACCTTCACAAAATCACGACGCTTCATCGCTTCACGTTTCCAACCGAACAAGATGATCGATCGATCGATCGTGTCCTTGTTGTTGGTTAAATTACACGACAAGTGTAAATACACACATGCTCATTAATATTTTTAAATAGAACCGGGTTAAAACCACCCCACATGGCTACAATAATAGGATTTGTTTTATTTTTACGATTTTTCTTTTTTCTTTTTCTATTTTTTTTAATTTTTTATCGAATTAATAAAAAATCGAGGGGATGATTTTCTCCTCAGGATTTCCAAGGGGAGCTTAATACCCCTCGATTTTTCCAAGGATAAAACCTTCTCCTCGGTTTTTTCAAATTAAAAAAAATGAAAAAACTAGAAAATGTATATTTGCCGATCAACACTTGATTCTCGTGGTTCTATGACATCGATACGCACCCCGTGCTACCCCATGCGTAGAATTTGAAGTCGTACACTTAAAACAAAAGTCAATCCATGCATCTTGAAATGACCTATATTACAACAAAAGTTTAAATCACGTACGCAAAGAAAAAATAGGGGTTTAAGAAACCGCTATGTTTAAAGAAGGGAGTTAAGTAAAAAGTGTCTAAATAAATAATTAAAGTTTACAAAAAAAAACATAAAAATTATGATTAAAGAAAAATTAATGAAAGAGCATATTACAGTAATATCATAATTTCTGATACACAATCATCAAGATCAACTTTCATAGAATTTATATTTATACCAGGACAGTTAATTAAGTTCAATAGTTTTCTAGTTTTTTTTTTCTCTCCAATATAGGTATAGTTTTGGCAACTCAATAGACAGATGAAAGAGTTAATTATGTGACTAAATTGTAACCTTCTTTTTGATGATTAATTTTGGATTTTTTCTTTTGAGATGGAAAACTATGCAAAAGGTACGAAAATAAGAGTAGAAAAACTATTTATTTTCCCCCCATTACTGTAAGTGTAATGTTCAGATGGATTGTGTTGCTGCAGCCCTGTTTCAGAGTTTACTTATATTCATTGCAAAAGGTAAGAAAATAAGGGCGGTAAAACTATTCATTTTCCCCCCATCACTTTAAGTGTAATGTTCAGATGGGTTGTGTTGCTGCAGCCCTATTTCAGAGTTTACTTATACTCATCCTCTCTCCTAATAACCATTTTCCATATTCATCGAACTCAAAGCTCCGAGCCCACCCCCACCCCCTTTTTTTTCTCTTCTCTTTCTCTTCCCCTTGGTTTTTTTAATTAAAAAAAATTAAAATAATAGAAAAACAAGGGGACTAAGTTCCTTCCGTTTTTTATTTTTTTTTCCAATTTTTTTATTCTCAAACAAACCGAGGGGTCTGAATTTCCCTCGTTTTTTTTTTCTCAAAAAAACTAACCGAGCATAATTTCTTCCCCTCGGTTTTTTATTACTTTTTTTCAATTTTTTTTATTCTCAAAAAAACCGAGGGGACTAAATTCCCCTAAAAAAACGAGGGAAAATTCTTCCCCTCGTTTTTTACCATTTTTTTTCAACTTTTTTATACTCAAAAAAATCGAGGGGAAAGATTTGCAATCGGAAATTACCGAAGGAAATTTATTCCCTTTGGTAATTTTTGAGGGGAAACCTTTCCCCTCGATTTTTTCCGAGGGGAAATTTTTATCCTCCGTATTTCCGAGGGAGATATCCTTCGGTAATGATACCTTCGCAAAGCCTTCGGCATTGCCTTCGGTAATTATTGCAATAAACATTGACGCCGTGTTTACGAGGGAATTACCGAAGGGAGGGTTACCAAAGGTATAATCCTTCGGCAATTTCCTTGGTAAAAATTACCCTCGGTAATTCCCTCGGGATTTCCGAGGGGAATATTACCCTCGGTTTTTTTACCTCGGCAAAATGCTATTTTTTGTAGTGTATTATTATTAAATCATTTTATATATTAATATTTAGGATAAGTTCATTAATAATTATTAGTTACATACTTTGAAATATTCAGAATATGTCATACTCTCAACCCGTGTCGCATTGTACTGGTGTCTAATCAATGTTTATAAATTATTAGTATATAATTTAATATTTTTATGTTTAGATTGAATAAATTACTAATATTACGTTACATACTTTGATTATTGTAAATGACTCATATTTTACCTATATAGAATATTTGAAATTCCAAAAGTAAAATTATTTTAAATTCTATTATCAATAAGACTTATCTAGTTATTTTCATAATAATATTTTTTGTAATTAGAATTATTTCATATGTAGTTGTCTTCTAATTAAAATAATTAATTTAATCTTATATACTAGTTATATATGACTTATTTATATTTTTATATTAGGAGAATAAAAGAGAGTTATTAAATTAGGCAAAATATAATAAAAGAATTAAATTAGCTAAGATACAATAAAAAATAAATTATGAAATTAGGTAGATATTAGGCTCGAATGACATATAAGCAATCGAAACACCATAATTTTTTATTTGCCAAATGAAACATACGAAACAGACACATAGGTTAGGAGGGTTTTGCATTAATATATAGGGCTGTTATATATATATATATATATATATATATGTGTGTGTGTGTGTGTGTGTGTGTGGTGTGTGTGTGTGTGTGTGTGTGTGTGTGTGTGGTGCGCGCGCGCGTGTGTATAAATATAAATATATATATCAACATATAGGTATATCATATGACAACTAAAAGTGCATTGAAATACACATTTCAAAATGGAACTTAATCCGCAGTATAACTACACCTCTTTGGTCAACACCCAATCACAAATAGATACAAGTTGTGATTCATAATCCAAATTCTTGAATAAAGACAATAATAGTATTGGAAAATTGTGCAAATGAATATCAAATTGAAAGTGAACCCTTATTAAAATTTACGTCTGATAAAACCAAAAAGATTGGTCACCAAGAATAAGGGGTACTGACCTGAGATACGAAGTCAGCGACCTAAATAGCTTCACGTGTGCGACCAGCGACCTTATAGATCTCCAAAAGCCTCCTGGGGACCTGATCTCTCCTGCAAAATAAAACCTCAGCGAAGGGGTGGACGGCCCCGACGAAGGTCATCCGATGCTTAAGTCAGATAGTGCGAGAGATATTATAAGAGAGCTTCCAACGCCAATGCTAGCTTAGGATAAAACAACTTAAAAATAAGAGAGGTGTGCACCCCTTTTATATAGACAAGAAAAGTGCTCCCCAAGCCAGGGTTACCTTCTCCCACCATAATTCCATAAATACCACAACTGGCTCAGAATTAGGATTCCACCTATATGCTAAGTTCCCATAAACAATAAATCTCTCATTAAGTTACCAGAATAGTCCTGGGCCTGTGATTCTTACCATACAGTCCGTCGGGACCCCACAATACGATCCATATTAGCCCATTCGGGCCTAATATTTATAAAGCCCATGACCGAGCTAACAGATAACGCCCAACTAATAAAATCATAGGAGGTCGCGACCCTATATGAGAACTCATCCTCATACTCCAGGTCGCTACTCTACAAACCAACTTGCCCACCTCTCAGAAGAAATGCTCCTTCCAAGAAATGAGGTCGCTTTACCATATATATGAACATATATTATACATGAATTTTTAGTGTCGTATCAGCTAGTCCCCTATATCCTGGCTGATTGAGGTACGAAATCAAGTGGATTATGTAAACAGAAGGTTAAAAGAACGCAACCACCGAAACCACAATAAAAACTCAAACATAAATACAAATAAATTACCCTACCAGCTTACCATACCGCATATCAGAATAACCTAAAATTACCCAACTCACAATACCGAGTTACAGCATTATTCACCCAATAAGAGCTTGCCATATGAATCGCGACCTCCAAAAATCAGCTCGCTCAACCCTAGGAAGAATGCTCCTCCCAGGTCGCTAATAAGACCCCATGTTCATATTGAACGACCTGAAATACCCAATGACCTGTAACAAAAAACCATCCATTCCCAACCTACAGTTGTATGCAGGCACAATAATCCAAAATATATAATCATGCGTTCTTAAGAAGTCAAAACACCATAAGCCATTTACCCGAACTAAAAACAGGTTAGCCAAAAAGTCATTCCATACCATAAACCATAACCATGAAATATTACTTAAGCATCGCCTTATAACCATAAACCATTTCGTTAGCTCGCCAACTCACATAAGAACTTGCCACTCCTATATGAAAGGTCACTGACCCGACAAATAGCTCACTCAGCTCCCAGAAGAAATGCTCCTTCTGAGAAATGAGTGAGCTATTTAGACCATAAACAATCTAAGTGCAACCATATAACAATATCCTGGGACTGAGAAAACCAATCAGTCCCCCAAGTTAATGCAATCAAGTAGTTCAACCAGGTTATCTACCAAAAACATGTTAAAGTAAATGTCAAGTAAACCTGTTTTACACATAGGTCGCAAGATCAATCAAACAAAATAAACCTCACAGAGTCCGCAAAGAACATGCAAATCAAACATGATTAAAGACTTTAAAGGAAAACATGTAAATCAAACATGTCTTCAAACAAGGACAAACGAATCACATAGGACCAAATAAACCGCATAAGACCAAATAAATTACACAAGATCAAACAAATCACACAAGACCAAGTATGTAAATCAAACATACATAAGGACTGGGAGAAAACATGTAAGTCAAACATGTTATTCCACTACACCATCCATTGCCATATTCATAGAAACCATAGACGACCCGATAAAAGCAAGTGTCAAGTCTTAACCATATTCATTAAATCTTCAGCCGACCTCGGAGGATACATGAATCATTAACAAGCGTCCACCCTAAAAGGTTCATGAAACAGCAAAAGATATCCGCCCCTGACTTTATAACTCCAACCTCATAATTTTTCGCATGGTTTATGTATGAACCATTCTATTTTTTTATTATATGATAACCTGTTACAAAAGATCACCCAAACCATACCAACAATCTAAGTTGTTAACCCAAAAAATAACAAACTCATAAGACTTAACATCCGCATAGTTCACGAGTAAGATAACCAGAACCTACAATCAAAACCTGCTCATGTAATACCACAAATTTAAGATAGGTCGCCTATAGCATGTAAATCAAACATGCTTATATGGAGAACCACAAAACCCTGCAAATTATAAGCTGCGTGGAATTGGCCCAAAGAAGCTGAATTTAACTCAAATAAAGGAACATATAAGTCAAATATGTTCTAAGACATATAAATTATAAAATATGGGATAAATATGTAAGTCAAATATATCTTTCCCATAAATGACCTCAAGTACGTAAGTCAAACATACTTAAGGTCAAAAACTAACCATCCGCCTCGAAGGGTAATAAAATAATTAGTCGACCTATACAAGCATCGGTTCATAAAACAATCATACCCCCCAGAGGGTAATAAAAAACATCCGCCCCGAAGGGTTAATGAAACAACATCCGCCACGGAGGGTAAAACACAAAACATCCCGCCCCGAAGGGTAATACAACTAATATCCGCCCCGAAGGGTAATACAACCAATATCCGCCCCGAAGGGTAAAACACAAAATAGCCCGCCCCGAAGGGTAATAAAACCAACATCCATCCCGGAGGGTAAAACACAAAAACAGTTCACCCCGAAGGGTTCAAAATAACAACTCGTCCCGGAGGGTAAATAGATAGCTCTCCCCGAAAGGTACATAAATAAGTGCCCGCCCCGAAGGGTAAATGAGTCAATCGAGGATTAAACATTTTCATAAACTCTCTGGCCATTGAGGCTTAAACATATTTATCAAATCTCTGGCCAATCGAGGCTTAAACATTTTTAGATCATCCAAATATTGGAAGTGGAACATACCTGAATCCATTATTGAAGATGAATTACTGATGCCTTATGAATTCATGAGGTGATATAAATCATCCAAATCAAAGACGAACACAATAAACTCATCGAGGGGCACCCATTCATAGTAATGATATATAAAAATATTTACCAGGCGTATGAAAATTCTCACATATTAACAATTATTAGACATCTTTTGGATTTTTCAAGTAAGAGTACGCCTCTTGTGAGACCTGTCTCATACTATAACATCAATTTGAACCCTATCCAACTATCATAACCGACCCACTAACCCATACTCATTTGAATATGAGCTATAATCGGGACAAAAGAGAAAATATCCATCACAAGGGAAACCAAATATCTTCTATCTTTCATCGGCGACTCAACAATGGAAGTGAATCTTTTCCAAGGTGTATTAGGATTGTTCAACTAAGAAATATCAACATTTTTATGATCATTGACTCCTACCAAAATCATTCGCCCAAAGCCAAAATTTTGTGGTCTTGTGTTCATGAATGCATCCAGTATTCTTTGTTATGTTTCGAGAGCTGCAACAACATGATTTATAAGCAAAGCCCTTCAGGCCATAGTTTCCATTAACTTTTTCCATTGTATGTATTTTTACAATAATTAACTTTGGAATATTTGATTCAAGACCTAGTGTCTACTGATTATGTTTTGTTTTAATTATAAGAATTTATAACCAATTTAATTCTTGTTTCATAAATGGAGGTGTTTGATACGACAAAAAATGTTGGCTTGGTTATATATCGTAAGAAAGTAAGGAAAGGATGGAAGGTTCTAGGTCCCGTCATATATGTTAATAAAGTTTTATGGTTATTATGGAATTATGGGAAGTAAAAATCCTAATATAAGAATAATTCCTAAATTATTGAGATTGGGTATAATTAGGAGATCTAATCCCTCCTTATGAAGGAATCTTATTGATTGGTGCACAAGTCTCAATAATCTTATAAATAGGGGATTTATGCCCTTATTTCACAAGTTTATCATCTCATCTCAGGCTCTCTCTCTCTCTCTCTCTCTCTCTCTAGCCTTCTCTCTTCGACTCTCTATATCTCTTTCTCTAATAATCATGGATTATGGATTTATGGTGACCTCTCCTTTAGGATCTATTCCTTTATAGACTGTCTTATGGGGTCCCGGCAAATTATGGTTTAAAGAGGACTCAGGCCTCATTCTTTTCTCTAAGTTGATTTCACATCTTACGTATTTTTGAACTCTCAAATCTCTCGCTAACACTAGTGCAGAAATAGCATTCTGGAACACCTTGTTTCAGTGAATCTAGAACGCCCTGCCCAAGCGTTCTGATATAGTAAATCTAGAATATCAGATTTTCCAGAACAGCTATTTGAGGTGATCAAGAATATCAGATTTCTGCAACGGTTTACCTGGGGCATTCTAGACATTTTTTTTACCCATTCTAGAAAATAGTTTTTTATGGTTCATCCGTTCTAGAAAATAACTTTCTAGAATGATTACAAAAAAGACGTTCTAGAAAATGTTCTTTCTAAAATGGTTACAGTAAAGGTATTCTAGAATATGTTCTTTCTAGAACATTTCTCGGAAGGAGCATTCCTCCTAAGAGGTGGGTGAGCTATTTTATGGAGTAGCGACCTGGAATATGCGAGTGGTTAGCTCTCATATAAGGTGGCAACCTCTTATGGCTTAATCAACTTAGCGTTGGGTGTTGGACTTTATAATTGTTGGGTCCTAATGAGCTAACATGGATGGTATTGTGTGGTCCCAGCGAATTATATTAAAGAATCACAGGCTCAGGCCTATTCTGGTAATTTAAGCGAGAGATCTATTATTTATGGGAACTTCGCATACAGGAGAAATATAAATTCTAAGTTGGTCATAGTATTTATAGAATTATGGTGGGAGAAAGTAACCATAGCTTGGGGAATACTTCTCTTGTCTGTATAAAGGGGTTTAAGCCTCACTTTTATTTTAAGTTGACTTAATCCTACGTTTGAGCTCCAAAAATATCTCTCGCACTTTCTGACTTAAGCATCGAAGGACCTCGCCGGGGCCGTCCACCGCCTTGGCTAAAGGTGTTGTTTTTGCAGGGTCAATCAGGTCGCTGTAGTATAATTTGAAATTATTCAGGTTACTGATCTCTTGTTCGATGTTAATACCCATATCCTTGGTGACCCAATATTTTTGGTCTCATCAAGTGGCGCCGTCTGTGGGAAAGAGGGACAACGAGTCCTTGAGCAAAAGACGTGAGAAAATTCACAAACACAATATGAAGGAAAGAAACATGCAACCTAAGATCTTGGATTTTGGTCCTGAAATGAGTAAATTGAAGAAGAAGAAGAAGAAGAACAAGACAGTGGAAATCAATAAATGAGAGCAAGCGAAAGACGAACTGACACCTCCCCAAGGAGAACCAGCGATCCAGAATCTGGCTGGCACACCACCACCCTCGCCAAAACAACAAAAAGAGAAGCAACATGAAGGAGATCAAAAAGCGAAATCTCTGAAAGTTATCGCTTAGTAACCTATCTACATAAGGACAAAGGAGTGGAAAGATTTACCCAAAGATAAGCCCTTTCAAATCAATAAAGGTTTCTTGGAAGGGCTCATGTATTTTATACCTCTAGAAAAACAGGAAGATCTGAGCAAGTATCTAGCAGGCGTGTTAGGTATGGTAAAGGAGAAAGATGATAAATCGGATGGTGGGCGTGAGCAAAAATCGGTAAAAAGAAAGTCAAAACAAAGTGGAGGGTCTCTATCATGGAGATCGTCTAGTGGGAAGAGGAGGAGCTTGAGCAAGCGGAAATATGTGGACTCTTCCAACTCTACCTCGTCTTCAGAATCCCGCACTCGCAAGTATAAGTACCAGAAAGGGAAGAAGTGGAAAGTAGGTCGAAAACGTTATAAATATCGAGGTCGACGGTATAGTAAGCATACTAGTTAGAGTGGAACAGAAGCCTCGAGCACAGATGGTGAGTGCAGGGAATAATCTCAAAAGAAATCGAGGCCGATATCATGAGGAGAAGGGAGATAATGAATTCGATCCAGGGGATAAAGCATTCAGAGATATGCAGGAAGCATTGTTAGCCTTGCAAAGGCAGGTGGCGGGAGAAAAGCTTGACGAGGAGAAAGGACATCCTTTTTCGGATGATATATTATGGGATGTGCTACTTAAGGGGTATAAAATATTAAAATTTCAATATCGTGTGGCGACGAATCCAATATAGCACGTACAGCTCTTTGAGAATGAGATGATCTTACACGGATATACGGATGTTGTGGCATGCCGGGCCTTTGTATCTACCTTGAGGGGAATCGCACAAATATGGCTTCATCAATTGGTGAGGGGAAAAGTTAGCTGCTTTCGGGTGTTTCGAGCGGTCTTTTTGAAGCAATTTTCCAGCGTGAAGCAAAATACAAATACTGCACAGTCACTTTTTGCAATGGTGCAGCGACCAAATGAAAGCTTGAAGCAATATGTTAACAGGTTCACTAATGCCACACTAGAGGTACCCACCGCTACAGATGAAATGAAGGCAGGGGCATTACATCAAGGATTGAAGAGAGAGAATTTACGTTCTTTGGTTAAAAAAGTGGACATACGATGAGATTTTGGATAGGTGTAATAAATATATACAGGTAGAAGAAGCTGAGTAAGAGCATCATTTGCAATTTGGTGTGGAGGTCGCGGAGACCGGAGGCAGTATGTCGAAGAGGTCGAAAATCAGAAGGGAGCCCAGAAGAGTAGTACACAGGCTCCTAACCTCGGGTTCCAGGGTGAAAGTAAAGCCTGAATTAGATATGAGAAACTGGAGGGACGAGTATTTCACACCATTGATCTATCCCCGGGCTAAGGTGTTCACCATCATGGAGAGCTTGATAGCTAATGATATAAAGTGGCCAAAAACTCGCACGCAACTCCCTACTAATCCCAGGTCGGATTTCTTTTGCATGTTTCATAACAATTATGGTCATTCCACGGAGAAATGAAGGCATCTTAAGGAGGAAATTGAGAGGCTTATAAAGTACGAACATTTGAAAGAAGTCAAATACAATGATAGAGAGCTGCGGGAACCGAGGCTGACATTACCCCCACCACCGCCGAGAGACCCACCTCAGGATCAGGCCGAGAGGTAGCCACAACAAGGAGATAAGAGACAGAATGGGCCTAGAAGAAATAATGGGAGAATAAGCATGATCTCGGGAGAGCCAACGGATGGTGATACTAATAGTGCACGAAAGAAACACGCCAGGTCATCTAGGCCTGGGACATGGGAGGTCGCTAGTATAAGTAGGTGACCACAAAGAACAAGACCGATCATCTCTTTTGGTCCTGACGAATGACGCGGACTGCAGGAGGATCATAACGATGCGCTGGTAATTGAAGCCGAGGTAGCGGGATATGAAGTCGGGAGGATTTCTGTGGATAATGGGAGTTCTATTTATATAATATACACGGATTGCCTGGAGCAAATGAAACTGGAGGCAAGTGATTACGGAGGGGGAGCTACCTGTGAATTCTCCGATATACGCGTTTAATGGGGCACAAGTGATTATGGAGGGGGAGTTAACACTCTCATTGGTATTAGGAAGAGGCGAATTAAATGCAAAGAAGAATGTGAAATTTTTTATATTTCATGGGAGGTTGGCGTATAATACAATATTAGGGCAGCCTACTCTTAACGCATTCTAGGCGGTAACATCTACGTATCATATGAGTATAAAATACTCGATGGGAGAAAAAGTGGGGGAGGTTATGTTCGAGCAGCAGGTCGCTAGGTCATGTTACCAGATGACGTTAGAAAAGTCCTGAGTGAGAACAAATGAGAAAGGGGTGAAGAAGTGTAGGAGGGTACACTTAGTGCAAAGAGGATGAATAACAAGAGAATTTTGTTTGGCCACATGAAGAGTTGATGGAGATTTCATTGGAGGAAGGTCGCCCAGAGTACACTACGAAAATTGGAACCTTGATGACAGAATCATTGAAAGAAGAGTTGATATGGTTACTGAGGGAATTTCGAGACGTCTTTGCCTTTGGGGATGGAGGATTGATAGTGGTATCCTCGGAGGTCGCTCAACATCATTTGAACGCAGATCCAGAGGCCCGGTTGGTCAAACAAAAAAGAAGGCATTTTGGGCCTGAATTAGATAAAATAATTGAAGAAGAGGTGCAGAACCTATTGAAAGCAGGCCATATCCGGGAAATTCAATTCCCAAAATATTTATCTAATGTTGTAATGGTGACTAAACCAGGATGGAAGTGGAGGATGTGTGTGGATTTCTGCAATCTAAATAAGGCATGCCCGAAAGATCATTACCCGCTTCCACGAATCGATCAACTGGTAGATTCAACCTCAAGGTGCGAGCTATTAAGCATGATGGACACTTTATAAGGGTATCACCAAATACCATTGGCGAAGGAGAATCAACCCAAAGTGAGCTTTGTTACCTCAACGAGAACGTACTATTTTGTGTTTATGCCTTTTGGTTTGAGAAATGCAGGGGTAACCTATCAGAGACTGGTGGATAGAATGTTCAAGGACCTGTTAGGGTCCACTATGGAGGTGTATGTCGATGATATGTTGGTGAAGAGCAGGAAAGTAGAATCCTATGTGGAGGACTTGAGAAAAACTTTTGTTATACTTAGACAGTATGGGATGAAGCTCAATCCAAAGAAGTGTGCATTTGACATGCGATCTGGAAAATTATTGGGATATATGGTAATGGAAAGAGGTATCGAGGTTAACCCTGAGAAGGTGCGGGTTGTTTTGGAGATGCCGCATCCTCGAACGGTGCGCGAAGTGCAGGTTCTTACAGGTCGGATTTTGGGTCTTAACCACTTTATTTCTAGGTCGGAAGAGAAAGGTGTCCCCATTTTCATGGCACTCAGCAAAGGATCCGAGTTTGAATGGACCAAGGAAGCAGCGGATGCATTTTATACACTAAAAGAATACTTAGAACAGATACCACTATTAACTGAGCCAGTATCGGGGGAAGACCTGATTTTGTATATATCGATCGGGGAGGTCGCTGTAAGTTCGGTGCTCATCATGGAGGAGGCAGGTGCTCAAAAACCTATTTATTATATTAGCAGGATGCTAAAGGGTGCGGATTTGAATTATTCTGAGTTGGATAAAGGAGGTTTTGCACTGATATGTACAGCACAAAAGTTACGACCATAATTCTTAAGCCACACGGTGAAGGTGCGTACTAACCTGGCCCTCAAGTAGGTTTTGAGTAATCCAAATGTGTCTAGAAGATTGGTAAAGTGGGCGGTAGAATTGAGTGAGTATGACGTGGTGTACGAACCTCAGGCAGCCATCAAAGCACAAGTGTTAGCGGATTTCTTACAAGAGATGGTCCGCCCATCTGAATCAGGTGGCGAGATCAGGGCATGGTTATTGTATACTGATGGATCAACTATGATATCGGGAGCTGGATTGGAGATTATGTTAACCAGTCCAGAAGGAGAGAATTCGGAGTTTTCAATCAAACTAGGATACAAGGCATCTAATAATGAAGCCGAATATGAGGCAGTGTTGCAGGGTGTGAAAATGGCAAGCGACCTGGGAGCAAGGAGAGTGTGGGGGTATACGGACTCCAAATTGGTAGACCGTCAGTTCGAAGGGTCTTTTGAGATAAAAGAAGAAGGTATGGTAGTGTATTCAAAGAAATTACGAGAAGAGGTTGTGTGTTTTGAGGAATTTAAGTTGGAGCATTTTTTGCGGGCTGATAATACTCGAGCTAATCAGCTCGCTCGGAATGCAGGTGCGCTGGGGACTTGTGATACCAGAAAAATTACACTTATGGAATTAAGTCATAGTAGTGTGGATAAAGGAAAAGAAGTGATGGAGATAGAAATCAAAGACGATTGGCGTACGCCTATGTGGGAAGTTCTCGTTAAGGCAAAGGAAGGTGAAATAGAGTTGTCAACAAAAGAAGCTAAAACAGCGGTTCGATTTTGTGTTATAAACGAATAATTTTACAAGAGGTCGCATTTTGGATCCTTTTTTAAAATGCTTGGACAAGGAGGAGGGGTTGGAGGTGTTAAAAGAAATACATGAGGGGTACCGTGGTGATCATGCAAGAAGCAGGGCACTGGTTAGGATAACGTTGCGGGCTGGTTTCTTTTGGCCAGGAATGAAAGGTATGGCTGGCGACCTGGTTAGAACTTGTAAAAAGTGTCAGATGCAAGCTCCGGTCATTCATAAACCGGCTGAAGACATGATGGTTATGAGCTCGTTGTATCCTTTTGCACAGTGGGGAATCGATATTGTGGGGCCTTTTCCAAAAACATGATGGTTATGAGTTCGTTGTATCCTTTTGCACAGTGGGAAATCGATATTGTGGAGCCTTTTCCAAAAACACCAGGCAATAAACAAAACCTGGTGGTGGCAGTTGATTATTTTATGAAATGGGTAGAAGCTGAGGCAGTCACGGGCATAAGCGAGCAGGACATAATGGATTTCATTTTTAATAATATTTTTTTCAGGTTTGGTGTCCCACGAGTGTTGGTTTCAGATAATGGATCCCAGTTCAATGGGCAAAAAATCTAGTATTGGTGCAAAGAGATGGGGATGAAGCAACACTTTGCTTCTGTGGCGCATCCCCAGGCTAATGGACAAGTTGAGGTTACTAATCATATTATTGTGCAGAGAATTAAGCTGCGGCTGGAAAAAGCAGGAGGAGTTTGGGAGGAAGAGCTCATGTCGGTCTTATGGGTTTACCTAACGACTCCCCGAACCTCTGCAGGGGGTTCGCCGTTTAGCTTGGTTTATGGGATGGAAGCTATCATTCCAGCTGAAATAGTGGGGGGTTCACAACGCTTATCAACGTTTAATGTGGAAGAGAATGAAAGACTGCCAAGAGAAGCAGTTGAAACGATCGATGAAATACAAGATAAGGCTACGGCCTGGGTGGAACATTATAAACAAAAGATTCAAGCGTCTTTCAATAAACGTGTTAAACATTGATATTTGCAGGTTAGAGACCTAGTATGGAAGTGAGCAGATGCAATACATAATACTAAGAAGCTGGATCCGAACTGGATTGGGCCATTCAAAGTGATCAAGGTGTTACGTGGGGGAGCATACATACTCGAGAATGCTCAAGGAAAAGCTCTACCTAGAAGCTGGAATGTTTGTCATATGAAGAAATATTACGCCTGAATGGCGGGTCTATGAAGTGGACGTGTGTTATTCTTATTTATAAACAGATGCTTATATAGGTCGGCTGCTAGTTTATATACCCTCAGGGGCGGAGTTTAGTCTGTTTAATATACCCTTCGGGGCGGAGTTTGATTTGTTTATGTACCCTTATGGGCGGATAGTTGTTTTATTACCCTTCGGGGCGAATAGCTTTTTTTTATTATTATACCCTTAGGGGCGGATATCTAATTATTACCCTTAGGGGTGGATATTTATTATTGTACCCTCCGGAGCGGATATCTTTTTGCGATATATAATAAATAATGAAGTTATTGGGAACATCTTATAACCTTTTGTGGTTTTTATGAATGGTGGGGTAATATGATTTAAAGTATGTTTGGTTTACATGCTTGAGGTTTCCTCTGGAAGAGATATGTTTGACTTACATATACTTCCCGGGTTGTTGTGATTTTATGATAGTCTATGTGGAAGAACATATTTGATTTATATGTTCCTTTATGTGAGTTAGGTTCAGCTTCTCTTGACTATTTTTACACATCTTATAACTTGCTGGGGTTTTGCGGTTTTCGATATGAACATGTTTGATTTACATGTTCTAAGTGACCTATATTGAACTTTTGGTTTTACTCATGGAGGTTTGGATTGCAGGTTATGGTTATTTTACTTGGAAATTATGAGGTGGTTGGGTTTTTTGAAGTTTATTATTCTTGGAGTTGACCTATATGGTACTTTGAGATGGTTTATTGTAGCAGATTAATATGCAATAAAATTACAAGATAAAATTATTTGTACACAATGGTGCTGGAAAATATGAGTTTGAAGTTACAATATTAAGTCGTATTATGCTAAGGTATAAAGTCTTCGAGGGGTGTGTCCTGCTCGGCAACCAACTTAGCCCGAAGAGCAGCTCTGGCCTGACAGGATAACCATTATTTGGCATCTTTCGGCTGCTTAAATTCACCCTTCTAAAAATAGAAAGGTGGAAGGTCATCTATGAGGGCCTTCACGTTTGGCTCGAAGGTGACGCCTGTAGTTGCGAGATGGGTTTTGATTTTGTTTGCGGATTTTTAGACCCACTCCCTGCTGCTTCTGGCCATCTTGTCAAATTATAAAGATAAGTTCTCATAGGCCAACGGCAGTTCCTCCCGATAGGCCTCCATAAACCTCTTACCCACCTCGCTTGTTAGGAAGGTGCGGCGACCTTCGACAACGCCTTGCTCATGGGCTATGTGGTCGACCTCACGTATCTGCTTATCCTTCGTCTGCACCACCTCTTCCAGCTTCTTGATTTAACCTCTGAACTCGTTGGCTGCACGGGCTGCCTCATCTTTTACGTTGTCCACCTGGATCTTCAGAATGTTTATTTCCTCTTCGCGGGAACCAGCTACTGACGAGCTTTGTCCAGGTCTCCTTATGTCAAGGATAGTTGTTGGGTTTGTTGTTCTGCCTGGATGGTCAGCTCGTCGCAAATCTTCTGGAGGTCGATCTCAATAGACCGAGCCAACAATTGTGTAGACAGGTTGTCGAGCAGAGGTTTCAGCTATATTTGAAGACGATGTTAGTGAATGGTTATTTGTATTATAAAAAAAAGAAGAATACTAAGGTTAAGTAAGATTACCTGGGTCATAGTGCGTTCTTGTAGGAGGGTTGAGATCTTCTCTGCATCATCGCACTGAGCTAGATGTGGCAGCGCCATGGGTTTTACGAAGGCGTCGACGCTTTGGGGCCTGCGACATTTGTTTGGGAAAGGAACGTGTGGTCCTCTTTCCTTTGGACATGAGGGTGGTAAGTGGTATGCGTTCTTCGGCGTCAGTGACCTCTTCGCAATGTCTGGCAGCCAGTGTGACCTCCACCTCCTCGTCTACATTGATAATAGAAGGTCGCGGGATAGATGTGATTGCAGGGCTCGAGTCGGTTTGCAGAGTAGCTTCCTCCGAGCCTCAGGAAATACAACTGCCGATGAAGTCATTTGCGAAACAGAGAATATATTGGTAAATCAGATTATATTGTTGATAGTGTAAATTATGTGAAAGCTTATAGCTTAGGATACCTACCGAATTCAGATCTGGTTAAGGGATGTTCGAGAGGTCGAATATCGAGACCTACATATGCAAAAGGCTTCTCTTGCCTGGTGAGTCGCACCAGGTCAAAAGAGCGCTTACTCCATTCAGCGAGCTGATAAGAGTATTTTTTGAAAAGTATGGGGAAGGTTTTGGCGGTAGGAAGGTTATTTCGTTTGGGAGTATGGAATTGTAGCTCAGTGTTAAAGGGTCAGGTTTTGGTATTGTGAATGAGAATGAAGCTTTTTCGCCAAACGGACACTTTTGATGAGGGATTCACCAAAAAGCGGGGTTTCCCGGGGCAGGATAAAAAGTAAAATAAGTTCTTTTGGTATTTCACTAGAAAACAGAAGTAGAAAAAGCCCGGGTCAGGCTGGACATTGTAGTATGTACATAGGAGCATATATCCAGCCATAAACCTCATTGAGTTTGGGGTCCGCTGGAGGAGAGGGATTTTAAATAAATTTGCAGTTTGAATAAAAAATGGGTGAGAAGGAAACCTAAAACCTACTCTTAGCAGTTCATCAAATAATATTATGTGGTCAGCGGGGGGATTGTTTAGATCTAACTGAAGGATGTTTGGCGTGACTAAAGTGGCAGTAGCAGAAAGGTTAAGTTCCTGCTTATGTTCTTCAAGTTTTTTTGGATTCGGGAGTACCCAATAGTTATCCCCGACTGCCCTAGTGACGTAGGGTAGGGGAAGTAGCTCGGCAGCAGCAGAAGAGGGTATGACGATTACGGGATTGCTAAGGTAATTTTCGGTCTAGGAAGTTGAAAGTATGTTGGGTTCTACCAAGGGGATGCCCTCAGGAATGGTTTCGTTCTCAGGTGGGGTTGATGAAGGGTCCTCGGATATGTTTTTGATTAATTCTCTAGACTCGATATATGCCCCAGTTTGGGCCTCAAGCTCCGGCCAACTAACATCGCCTTTTGGCTCATCGTATAGGCCCGGCGGCAGTGATGAGGGTTGTTTTCGTCTTCTTTTTAAATAAAAGGATTCTCAATAGGATTAGAATAAAGGGAAAGGGTTGGGTTTCGTGAGTTAGGGTTTGAGGACGCTGGATTCATCATTAATCGAGTGTCAGGAAACAGAAAAGAAGATAAAATAAAACACAAAATACGCTCAACAGACGCAATAATGGCAGACTAAAATTAAATTAATTACTGACATGAAGAGATTCAGGGGACTTACCCATTTATTCTGTTGTTGAATTTGGTGTGAATGCTGGGAGCACTGTGAGATTTGTACATAATTTATGTGAGAAAATGAGTTTTGTTGCAGAGAACAATGGTGTTTTGCTTGTGTTTTTGAATAAAGTGAGACAAATGAGGAAGATTAAGTGTTTTTTAGAGCGGCGTAAAGTGAAAAGCTGAAGGGACAGAAAGGTGTTTTTTGAAAGGCGGGAAGATTGGTAGGGTTTATTCTGGGCTTTTCATTTCTAGTCCAGTATGTTTAATATATTACGAGAAAATGGGGAGATGACACGTGTTTGACATGCTGTCAGGGGGCATTTAATGATTTTTAAAGAGATGTGATGGAGAGAGGAAGGCGTGTTTTGACTTACTAAAAACGTATGATTATATTTTTAGATTATTGTGCCTACGTACGACTGCAGGTCAGGATAGGTGGTTTTATGATTTCAGGTTGATGGATATCTCAGGTCGGTGAACATGAAATATGGGGACTTATGCGCGACCTCTTCTTTTGGGAGGAGCATTCTTCATAGAGTTGAGCGAGCTGATTTTTCGGAGGTCGCGGTTTCATGTGGCGAGGTCTTATTGGATGAACAGTGCTATAACTTGATATTGTGAGCTGGGTTATCGTGAGTTCTGGTATAATGTCTTAGTAAGCTAATATGGTGATTTATTAAAGTTTTCTTATTTATGATTAAGTTTTTAATGTGGTTTCAGGTTGTTGCATTCTTTTTACCTTTTTACATATTCTACCTGATTTCCTACCTCAATCAGCCAGAATATGGGGGACTAGCTGATACGACACTAAATATTCATGCAAGCTATATGCTGGTATTTATGGTAAGCGACCTCATTTCTCGGAAGGAGCAATCCTTCTAAGAGGTGGGTGTGTTGTTTTATAGAGTAGCGACTTGGAATATGGGAATGGTTAGCTCTCATATAGGGTGGCAACCTCTTATGGCTTAACCAACTTAGCGCTGGGTGTTGGACTTTATAATTGTTGGGCCCTAATGGGCTAACATGGATGGTATTGTGCGGTCACAGCGAATTATATTAAAGAATCACAGGCTCAGGCCTATTCTGGTAATTTAAGCGAGAGATCTATTATTTATGGGAACTTAGCATATAGGAGAAACACTAATATTAAGTTGGTCATGATATTTATGGAATTATGGTGGGAGAAAGTAACCATAACTTGGAGAATACTTCTCTTGTCTATATAAAGGGGTTTAAGCCTCACTTTTGATTTTAAGTTGATTTAATCCTACGTTTGAGCTCTAAAAATATCTCTTGCACTTTCTGACTTAAGTATCGGAGGACCTTCGCGGGGGCCGTCCACCGCCTTGGCTGAAGGTGTTGTTTTTCAGGGTCGATCATGTCGCTGATCTCTTATTCGAGGTTAGTACCCACATCCTTGGTGACCCAATCTTTTTGGTCTCATCACAGATAAGTATAAATGAAGCGGAATGAATGCATGACACTTTTTTAACATGTAGAAAAAAGAAGTATTAAAAGGGGTCAAGGCTAAACCGTGTTGCTGGAGATAGATTCTTGAGGGCAAGTGGGCCCGACAATATTACCAATTCAAATCTCCAAAGTGATACAGGACTCGTGACTTATATTAGAGGCAGTGTCACGATGGTACATGATTGCGTGAGTGGGGTTTATTAAAAAAATATTATATTTTTTATTCAAAATTGATAAAATAATACCAAAAAAAAGTTTAAAAAGTAGGTCGGGACGCCACTAGGAATGGCGTCCCGCTCACATTCTAGAAGGTAGAAATAAGAACCGTTCTAGATTGTGAGCGGGACACCATTCCAGTGGCCTCCAGAACCTAAAGTACATTCTAAAAGGTATAAATAAAAAACCGTACTAGAATGGGGCTGAAATGAAAAAAAAAATTAATTGATATTTTCACAAAATTAATAATTTTATCATTTACAAATAAAATCATTTTATTAAATAATTAATAACTAAACAAGAAACGAATAAATACGAATTTTCACTTAATTAATGATTTCTCACAAAATAAATAAATTAAGACTTTTTTCACATAATTAATAATTTKATATAAATTTAATTTTCACATAATTAAGAATTTTACACAAAATAAATCAATTAACATATTAATAAATTTAATTTTTCACATAATTAATAATTTCATCACAAATTAATAAATTTAAATTTCACAAGCAATTAATAAATAAAACTCACAAAAATATATATATTCACAAACATATAAATTCACAAATATATAAATTATTAATTATGTGAAAAATTAAATTTATATGAAATTATTAATTATGTGAAAAAAGTCTTAATTTATTTATTTTGTGAGAAATCATTAATTAAGTGGAAATTAGTATTTATTCGTTTCTTGTTTAGTTATTAACTATTTAATAAAATTAATTTTATTTGTAAATGAGAAAATTATTAATTTTGTGAAAATATCAATTAATTTTTTTTTCATTTCAGCCCCATTCTAGAACGGTTTTTTATTTATACCTTCTATAATGTACTTTAGGTCCGAGACGTCAATGGGAATGACGTCTCACTCACATTCTATAACGGTTCTTATTTCTACCGTCTAGAATGTGAGCGGATTCCCAGTGGCGTCCCGACCTACTTTTTCAACTTTTTTTTTGGTATTATTTTATCAATTTCGAATAAAAAATATAGTATTTTTTTAATAAACCCGCATGAGTGTGCTTGGTTTATGTGTGTTGGGGCTATTTCACAATCCAACGGTTACAGTACCGATAGTCGTCCTCCTGAAGCAAAAAAAAGCAGTTGTTTTCATATAATACATGTACATATATGTAATTCAAATGAAGTTTATATAAGTTTAATGTTACCAAGAATTTATTGTAATACATTTAGTATTTATTGTGATACTTTGAGTTAACTTTATGATACTTTATATTCTGGAGTATTTTTTGTGGCAAAATATAAATATGATTTGGTCTGATACCATTCGAATATAACATATCAAAAATATTAATAAAAATAATAATTATAAAGTATCAAATAAGTGATACATATATATTATGCACCCATGAGTTTAATCTGATACTTTAACCAAATTTTGTGATATTTTCACTTGAAAATGTGATACTGTGAATAGTTTTGTTGTGACCAGAAGAAAAATTAATTTTTGTGATACTTTTACAATAACGTGTGGCACTTTAAATTAATAATATGATACTTTTACTTTAAATTAATAAATTTTATTTTCCAGTTGGAAAATTAATACTATCTTGGAAACAATACTTGAAGTTTACTATCTATTCAACATGCAATCAATATGCATAAAATGTGAAAATAAGTTGTAATAAAAATGCATATATTCTATATTCAGAAAAATGATAAATACTTTTGTGATATTGAATATATGGTTTGTAATACTGTAACATTTTTTTTCTAATACATAAACAACATACTGTAATCAAAATAATACTTTTCATATACTATGATACCAGTAGGAGTTTTTTAGCTATTTTTGTGATATTCAACAAATCTTTTATTTTGTTTTAACTACACATTGTAAAAAAAAATACTTATATTTATAATAAAAAAACAAGTATCAGAAGAATGTGATACTTTAATTATATTTTATGTTACTATAAAATTAGTTTGTGACACTTTAAAATCCTACAGTAAAAAAAAAATGTGAAAAAAGACTTGGATATCAAAAACATGTACTACTCTAAATATTTTTTTTGATATTTTAACAACCACTTCTAAAAAATTATAAATTTTAAAATATAGAAATGAAAAACAAAAAAGTTGTGGTACTTTAACCATATAGTTTGATATTTTAATGACCTTTTTGTGCTACTTTAGTTGATCGAAAAATACTTTAAGTTAAGTTTTTGATACTTGTACTTGAGGATGTTATACAACAAACCCAAGATTTTATAATGCTTTTGGTGGTGTGATAC
This sequence comes from Phtheirospermum japonicum, assembly GCA_014905375.1. NCBI lineage: Eukaryota > Viridiplantae > Streptophyta > Magnoliopsida > Lamiales > Orobanchaceae > Phtheirospermum > Phtheirospermum japonicum. Next base: position 462,742 of record BMAC01000345.1, read on the forward strand.
TATGAAAATAATCAACTCTCTTGTGTAAAATAATTAGCCATAAAAATAGAATTAAAAAATCAAAACTTCTGATACTTTATCTATGTTTTACATGTTTTCTAATACTTTTATTGCATTTTGTAATACTCGATAAAAAACTATAATACACAATATTTATACATAAAAATGTGATACTTTTAACTCAGTTTCTGGTAAATTTACTGTATTTTGTGATACTTTTACATAAATAATACTATTAACTAAAGTAGTGATACTTTTAAATAAATTGTGATACTTTTCTTTAATTTGTGACCATGTAGAAGTATAATATAAAATATGTATATGTAATTTTGCAATACTTTTAACTCATTATGATACTTTTAACTAAATTTGTGATACTTTTACAGTAATTTATAATATATTTTATGAAAATATATCAATTTATTATGTAAATGTTGTGAAACTTATGGATACTTATGTAATATTTTTAATGCAATCTATAATACTTTTATTGATTTCGAGGTTTTAATAAAATTAAGTATTCTAATCTCTTTCAATCCAATGTGCAAAAAATTAAACCAAAACCATCGAAAGTACTATGCAAACATTATCATTCCACCCAAACTATATAACTCAATGAACTCCCCAACAAAAAGAAATCATTATAATATTAACCATTATTCAGGTGGGCTAATTCGAGTAATTGACTTGTTTATGAAAAAGTTAGGGGAAATGGAAATTATAGAATTATGTCCTCGTTGATCATTCCAATGCAAGTTAGAACAAACAGATGAATGCTTCATGTACACAAATAATTTTTCATTATTTCCTTCTTAGCCCAGTCTCCGTGAGTCCGAAACTTTTGGTTCTTGTTGTCTGAGTTTTCTCGATCTCTATATGAATGATGATGATTTCTGTCACTTTCATATATTTTCACACTAACGAATGTGTCCTGAAATCATTAACAACTGTTTTGAATCAAAATCAATAACAAACAGCTGAAGCATAATTTTTGGAGAAACGTCCATCAAAAATAGCCTAAGACCACATGAAAATGGTTGAGCCATCACCCCTGTATATAATTAAAAAGACTCTAAACACTAAACATTAACAACAACAAAAATAAAACAATTGTTCTGATAAGTAAAACTTCTAGACACATGCCACTCAACATCCTGAGCCTTAAAACCTTCAAAACAGTATAAAAGGACATGGTACAGAAAACAAATAAAAATCTATTCTTGAAGACACCGAGATCGCCATCCCTTATCTCCCAACTAAATTCTTCACTTCCTGCCCAATTTTAGAATCAATGTTAATTGTGAAACCAACACTTTTAATCCAACGTCAGAACAAAAAGTTATTTATCGTAATGCCACAAATGAATCCTAAATTGTCATTACAGATAGCTCAAAAAAAATATTCTTTGCTCACAACTATTCCATAACTTTAAACGTTGGATAAACCCGTGATGTAATGAAAGTTTTGCCTCCTTCACAAAAACTCTCCACAATAGAATGATTAATCCACAATTTAAAACTAGACACGATTATTAACAAATTCGAAATAGTTAAATAAATAATTAAAGAAATCAAAATAATATGCATATAATACCAAGATTCTTAAAGAAATCTTCTTGTCTTTCAAGTCGACATTTACAAATCCTACTAATGAGGGTTTGTATGCGTCTTTATTGTCCTTCATTTATCTCTTGTCATCCATTATTGTCGACCTGGACAAATATTAAATTAAGAAAAAATAAAACGAGACTAGAGATATGCGCTATAACTATAATTACATCTTATTGATTTGAAATTAGAAATAACCTTGATGCATTAGAGTACAAAAGAACAAGATATTTATTTTGAGACTTGAATACTCTAAACAATACAAGCGTATATTCCTTTGAGCCCTTTTGGCTAAAGAGCTTGTGTCCATTGTATTTATCCCATTTGAGATCTTCACAAGAAAACCAAGAGTGTTCTTTTTTTAAATGAAAACAAAATATGAGATTTTGACCGTGCTCTAGTGCTGATACAATTTTGTTTTAAAATTACATTAGTTGTATAGTTGAGTGCAACATGAATAGCAGTGGCCGATCAGAGTTCAATGGGGCAAATCGCCATAAATCTGGGTCAAAATTGACATGTTAATAGATTTTATTAGTGATTGCACTCAATCCGGGTGTAAGATCATAAATCGGACTTTAGATTTAGAATGTGTTCAACAAAATGGTTCTAATAATGCTGCCATAACTAAACTCGCGGCTGACGGTGGAGGTGGGGGAACAACAACCAATGAGGAGTCCATTCGCGTGAGAGAGAGAGAGAGAGAGAGAGGGGGGGAGGGGAGAGACTAACATGTATAGTGGTGTTTCACACACACACGCACAATATCTACCCTATATATTAATGCAAAATCCTCATATCCTATGTGTCTGCTTCCCATGCTTCATTAGCTTTGGAAAAAAAATTGGTGTTTCGGTGTCATCCGAGCCTAATATTAACTCAATTTAGTATTTTTTTCCCTTTTTATATATTTACCTACTTTAATATTTTTCTAATATTATATTTTGCCTAATTCAATATTTTTCTTTTATTACATCTCACCTATTATAATACTTTCTTTAACATATTTTGTCCAATTCAATATCTTAATTTTATTCTTCTAATATAAAAATATAAAAAATTTATATCTAATTAGAAAAAACATATATAAGTTGAATTGATTTTTATTTACAATAAAAGTTAAAATAATTTTATTATAATTCTAAATATTTATATAAGAAAAATATGAGTTATATAAAATTATTACAAAAAGAAATAAATATAAAATATAAAACTAAATTTTTTTTATCTCTTCCCAATATAATAAATTGAAAATAATATTAAAAATATATATGAAAAACTATTGTTATACCAAACAAAAAATAAAAACAAAGTGAAACAAAAAAGATAATGTAATACTAATACTAATAATAAATTACTATGCCTAGAAAAATAAATATTAAATATATTCTAAATCTTTTTATCTAATTCAAATATAATGCATTGATACATATATATTATATATCTACACGAATAAATTAGTATCTTAAGCAGAAAAAAAAAGAAATTAAAATAATATTACATATACTACAAGTTAGATGCACGACATTTTTTCAATAAATTATCAGTGTCTTATAAATGTAATATTTTATATCACATATTCACATGTAACACGCGGGTGTTGTATATTTTATATTTATATTCTAAATATTTTTATCTAATTCATATATAATGCATTGATACATATATATTATATATCTGCACAAATATTTTAGTATCTTACGCAGAAAAAAAATTAAAATAATATTACATAGATGCACGATATTTTTTCAATAGAATTATCAGTGTCTTATAAATTTATTATTTTATATCACATATTCACATGTAACATGCGGGTGTTGTATATATTACATTTTTTCAAACTCAATTTTATGCGGGTTTCCCGTTATTATTAAATATTGATTAGACATCGATACAATGCGACACGAGTTGAGAGTATGACATCCGTTTATATTTTCAAAGTATGTAAGTAATATTATTAACGAATTTAATCTAAACATAAAAATACAAAATAATGTAATAATAATTAATAAGTAGAAATTAGGCACGGGTTTAGAATGTGACTTCTTTTGAATTTTTATAAGTATGTAAATAAGTTATTAACGAATTGAATCTAAGCATGAAGATAAAAATTTAAAAATTATAATAATTAATAAATAAATTAGACATGTACAAGGCAAGAGTTGAGAATACATCATTTGAATTTCTCATTTTACATAAGAATTTATAATTATCGCAAATATTTTTTATATTTATCTTTTGATAAACCCCGTGTAATACACGGGTATTAAACTAGTATATATATATATATATATATATA
>BMAC01000345.1:502149-512518 GCA_014905375.1 Phtheirospermum japonicum
AAAGGCTTTGTTCAACTATGGTGATGGTTTATAAAAATCTAGCTCTATCTCGGTTTTAATTTGTAGTTGGGATTTGTGATTTTTATTCTCCAATTAAGAGATAGTGGGTTATTTAAGCATAGAGATCGTGTGTCTTATTTTGAGAAAGAAAAATTTGGGTTTTAAAATTGGTAGTGGGGGGTTATTTATTCAGTTTATTCTTTATTTACCCGTTTCCTTCCCTACTCCGATCATCTTTACCCAATTGACAAGTTAAGGTTTACTTTTCCTTTCTCTCAATTTTACGACCTACGGCACTCGATTTTGTGGTTGTGGTTGTTTCCAATTCTCTTGCAGAATGTCGAATTCACCATCACCCAGCAAAGCTACGGAAACTGGTTGTGTGTCTAGAAAATGAGAAGTTCCACCTAAAGAGAGAAAATAAGAAGTCCAAAGCTGCCGTGTCAGCCCATTTTCTTATGGTGTTGTGTCACCGAAATCAACATCCCCTGCAGACAATCCTGCCTCTTCTCCGAACTTCGATTCTGACAAAATGTTCCATCTGCCAGTGCACCGATGTCAACATTTGCCTCCGACCACTCTGCTAGCTCTTATGAGGCTCCGTCTCAAGCCGTCGAGATCGAAGACATGGAACCAATATCCACGAGGTTCTTGACTAGTGAAGCTGAGGAGCTGTTCTTGGGATTTCAAAATCGAGGCATGATTGTTGAGCGCCAAATCCCCGTTGATGTTTTCGTGAAGCAGACTCTGATTACCTTCTTTAGGCACCCTGACGCCTCTTCGAGCTGGTGTCATGTCCGGTGTTGGTTCTGCTATTCCCAACATCAGTACCAACATGGTTCATTTTTCTGCTCCGTTTGTTCGAGCCCATATTACTTTGTTTGATAACCATGTTGCACAGCACTAGGTGCTTCGGGACTCGTTTGTTGAGGTCCTTTTTCTTTCAGAACAAAAAGGGGGAAAAGAATATAGAAGACGCTGCTGTGAATGTGTTTCGTTTTTGTTTGTTTTAAACAATGGTTACTTCATTTAGGGGTAGTTTCTAATTCAGGGGGAGTTTTCAGTCTTTTGATCTTTTTCATGCGTCTTGGGTATTTTGTCTAAAAAGGCAAAATGGGGAGATTGTTGGGAAATTAATTTATGGGAATTTCCTTATTTTGTTATTTGCCTCTCTTGGGCTCAAAATATAATAGGGAACTAGAATTAGGACTCTAGATTTGTTTCCTAGTTTATGTCTAGAACTTTATTTAGTTTCCTAGATTATGTTTAGGACTTGTTTACCAAGTTTATGACTCTAGAAGTCTTGTCTATTTATGAAAAGACAAAGACGTAAAAGGACACACCTTCGATAATCTTGACACACGGTTTTTTTGAGAAGGACGTAACAAGAGCAAGACGACGCAAGCAAAGAAGAACATGAGCAAGTAAAAGACTTGTGGCAACGATCCAAATCAAGGAGATCTTCGAAGTTGCGTAACCAACGGAGAAGATCATCACAAGCTTTGCCACAAGACTTGAAGCCACAATTTTAATCACGGGATCTTTGGAGTTGCGTAACCAACAAAGAAGATCATCATCCTTCAAGGCGACAAGTATTTTAGTATCATAGTTTTTGATACCGTAGTTTTCATATATTACTTTGAATCTTTTGTATTGATCGTGAACAAGATAAGTAATATAGTTTTCATGTTTGTACACCCAAGTTCACAAGTATCTTTTACTTGTGAACTGATTTTAAATTGCTGTGTCCGATTTTTAATATTTATTCCGCTGCACGTTTTTAAACTCTGTGTGATGTTGGTTTTGATGTTGTTAACATCGTTCTCAACATCTGTTTTCTAAAACTGCTGTTTATTATTTTGAAATTGTTTGATATTGATTTCAGTGTTGGTTAACATTGAAAACAATATCGTCTACTGATACTTATTTTCAAAACCATAGACCTTCAAATTTTACACTATTGTTACGCTAACAAAAAAAAAAAAAGAGAAACAACGGCAAAAACAACAACAACAACAACAACAACAACAACAACAACAACAACAACAACACAACAACAACAACAACAATAATAATAATAATAATAATAATAATAATAATAATAATAATAATAATAATAAATTATTAAACCTAGAAAAATAAATATTGAAGTATATTCTAAATCTCATTATGTAATATCAATATAATGCATTGATAAACATATTATATATCTACATGAATTATTTAATGTCTTCGGCAGAAAAAAAAAAAAGAAACAAGAAAAATAAGATTACATATACTACAAGTTAGATATACGACAATTTTTTAATAGAATTATCAGTGTGATTTTAATTTCTTATATCACATATTTCACATGCAACACTCGGGTGATGTATGTTTTACATTTTTACAAACTCAATTTTCACGGAGTTCCTTTCAAGTTTATATTTTAAAACTAATTTCGTGACTCCCGGATAAAAATACTTGAAAATTTTTTATTGTAAACATAAGTTTTTAGTGTAATTACAACAAATAATGCTCCGATTTGAGTGTAAAAATTATTTATTGTGAAGAATAATCTTCGTGTAAATAGAAAAATAATTTTATGATTGTTTGTACCATTTTCAATATTATTCTTTTAGTATTTTTAATGAGTGTTACTCTTTTTCAATCCCCCATAATATGCGGGTGCTAAACTAGTTAGTGTGTGTGTGTGTGTGTGTGTGTGTGTGTGTGTGTATTTATTTTCCTTTTACATCGATCGAACTCAACCGACAGTCGCAAGCCGTTCAGGCCACCTCCAAGGATAGCCATGAGGACTGAGATTTGAAGCCTTTATTTAGGTGATTTTTTTTTTAGGTCTGAACCAAATCTATGATTCTTTATTTTTATTATTATTTATTTTCAAAAATCTGCCCCGAGTTTTGTCGTCATTAGAAAAGCTTGAGCCGAGGATAGCCACAATGTTATCGAGGCAAAAACGAGGTGACTTGCTATTATATAAATAATCACTCAAAGTTAAGTTAATTTTTATCTTTATTTATAATTAAATAAACCTCGATTCTAGCCGATTGTCGATGCTAAAATGGAGCTCGACCGGTCATTTTTGGCTTTTATTTCAGGGCATGGGCTGCAAATCGAAATAATCGTATTAATATTTATGTATGTTTTTATAATTATGGAGTATCTACAGTTATAATTCTTGTACCATTTTTTTTGGCTTTTATGTATCATTTTTGGCTTTATTTCTTTTAGTTTTGGTACCTAGTTATAATTCTTATACCATTTTTTTGGCTTTTATGTATCATTTTGGCTTTATTTCTTTTAGTTTTTGGTACCTAACCTACGACCATTGCCACCATATAGTTTGATGTTATATTTTATTAACAAACAAAATATATATTCATAAAATAAGTTTTATCATTCTTTTAACTCTATATAACTTACCATTCATATATGTTTTACCTTAATACAAAAGTTAATTACTACTATTCTCAAAAATATTAAATAAATTCTATATAACTATTTAATATATTAATATTCAAAAAAAATGAAATCAAATAATATGTTATAATACTAAATAAACCTCAAAACTTGAAATTATAAAAAAATATATAATAAATTATTGTTTAAATTTATAAAATTATTTAATAGATTTGATAAAAAACTAAAAATAATATAAAATAATAATACAAGTCATTAAAAAATTATATGTAAAGTTAAACGAATATTTAATCATGAATAATTACGTGACATAATTAAAAATGAAAAACATAATATTAATGTTATTAAAATATTATAAAATAAATCTTCACATACATTTAAATTATACGAAAATATAATAAAGTGTGATTAACTTTAAATAATTACTCCATTGTATCTGAATAAAGAAAGAAAAAAAAATATTATAATATAATATAAAAAATACCAAATTTAAAAAATATAAAAAAATAAAGAGAGAGATTTTTTGTCACGGAATTAATTGAGAACTCTTGTAAGACAATATAAATTCGGATAATACAATACTAAATAAATTTCAAAACTTGAAGTCAGAAAAATAAAAGTAATAATAAACTACTATTTAAATTTATAATTAATTACTAAATTTCAGAGATATTACTATATTAATAATATAGTTGTTAAGAATTAAAAAATTAAGTTAAATAAATATAGAAAAACAAATCTTTTCGAATTATATAAAAATATAATAAAGTGTTATTTAATATCAAAATATTATTTCATAAATCTGTTAAAAATTTATAAAATTTACAAAAAAAAAAAAAGGTATTAATCAAATGATTTTTTACTCACGAAATTAATTGAGAAATTTAGTATAAAAATATAAAATATTATAATATAATACTAAACAAATCTCAATACTTGATATCAAAATAGTTCTGTAGTAAAATATTGTATAAATTTATATAATTATTTAATCAACTTTTTAAAAACTTAAACTATATAATAATAATATAAGTTATTAAAATATTATAAAATAAATTAAATAAATATTAAAAAATAACTAAATAATTATTCTATAATATTATTATATATTAATATGTAATAATGTGTGATTAACTTCTTAATGGACTGTTTCTAAAAAAGTTCAATAAAATTCATTTTTGGAGTTTCAAATAATATAAATAAGTTACGTAATTTATAATTTAATTCTTTTTTTATATATATATAATCTTAATATACACCTTCAAATTACTAACAAGGGTATCTAAGCATGTAAATAAATTATATTTGGCAAGAAATACCCACGTTGATCTCATGTTCAATAGTAGGCAACTAGTGCGATATGTTAAAATGATAATAATATTAGCTCGAAATACTGATAAGATATTAATATTATGATTTAATATCGCTAACTAGTTTAAAATGGGATTATCAAAAGAAAATATAAAAATATTTGTAAATATTATAGAATTTTAAATCTAAAATAAAAAATTTTAAAGAATGTGTTCTGAACACGTGTCCTGTGCATGTCTAGTTTATTTATTAATTATTGTTATTGTCAAACAATTTTATATTTTAATATTTAGATTAAATTCATTAATAATATTCACATACTTAGAATAAATTCAAAAGATGTCACAAATCCTCAACCCGTGTCTAATCTCTATTAATTAATTATTAATTATTTTTATTTTTTAATACTTAGGTTAAATCCGTTAATAATTAATAATTACATACTGAAAAAGTCAAAATATGTCACACTCTCAACCTATGTCGCATTGTACTGATATCTAATCAATATTTATTAATTATTATTATATAACTTTATATTTAAATATTTAGGTTGAATTTCATTGCTAATACTTATATTATTGCAAATAACACTTAATTGACTTATATAAAATATTTGGAATTCCAATAATAAAACTACTTTAACTTCTATTATAACACTAGCTACCTATTTAGTTATTTTGATAATTAAACTTGTTTGTAATTAAAATTATTTTATATGTAACTTATGATTTAATTAAAATAGATGATACTGCCGCAAAACAGAGGATTTATCGAAATGCATTGAAATAAAGTTTCATAACACTCCTTCCTTGCACATCCATCCAAAGTCTCAAATACTTTTGGACAATATATCATCTGAAAAACAAAACTTTTTGTGCTCTATAACCTGAAATTACGCTAGAAAAACCCGTGATGAGAATCGAGGCATCATCATCATCATCAACATTTCTTGTCAACAAGTTTGTCGATCAAGTCCGCTGCTTCTTGGATGGTAGTTATGTTCTCGGAGTTCTCTTCTTCCACACTGATGTCGAACGCTTCCTCCAGCCCCATAACTATCTCCACCTGCACAAATCACTCCTTAATTAATTAATTATTGAGTCAATGGGATGACAATTAAGTAAGTGAACAAGTTTTAAGAAAAAAGGCTTATTACAGTGTCAAGAGAGTCAGCACCAAGTTCAGAGAATTTAGTCTGAGGGGTGAGTTGGGTCTCCTCGGATAAGGCCAGCTGCTTCCTCACAATGCCACTCACTTTCTCCAATGTCTCTGCTTTCGCCTATCAAATTTATTCATATGCAAGCAAACAGACAAACTCAAAACACAAGTACAATTAATTAAATGTAGCATATATATATATATATATATGCCTAACATACAGCACATATTCGGAGGCGCGATGTTCTGATGCAAGGGAAACTGCTGGTCATTGTCCGACCAAAAGATACCAAACTTGAACTTCTACCAATTATCTGCATACATGGAAACATTAATTAATTACTAAAATAAAGATATACAGACAAATGCATAAAACCAGATTCGAATTAGTTTTGGCAAGCATATATATATATCTCAACCAAACAATATGTAACTGAGAAAGAAGCTATCAAATAAATAATGTTAAGCCAAACATGTCTCATAACGAAGAGGCACAATGAAAATTATATATATTCACCTGGTTATCAGCTGATAATGTCCCAAACCCAATACAAGTAAGAGAAACAGCAGCCATTGGAAGATGGAACCCCTTCAAAGCAAAACCTTGGAGAGACACAAACTCAAGAGATTTTTTATTTTTTTTTTGCTCTATAGCAGCTATCAAAGATTATCCCACACAACTAAAATGACAAGTGAATTATAAAGGGATAAGTGCAACAATTCTTTCTTGGACGTATTAGAGAAGGAAAATGCATGCAACAGGAAAAAGTGAGTTCAGAAAAAAAAAAGCTATATTAAATCAATCAGGAGGGATATTAATGGGTGGTGAATATTCACTTCATCAACTGCAAAGCCTATCCGACCCTTTTGTTATTATTACATCAACTTGGCTTTTGGCCTTTTGAATTGGGGCCACCATTGTTTTTAGAGATCTAGGGACTCGATCGGAAGTCCAAAATGAAACTTTACTTTAAAATCATCAAACCACTGCTTTTACTTTTATTTTCTTTTTTCTTTTAACGTTATTTTTTCCCATTCCGAACTTTAAAAAAATAATTGAATTGAATGGTCCATCAAATAATTCAAATACAAAGGTCTTCGAATTGTTTCTTGTACACTATAATCTATGATACAAACGGATTTACATGCTCTCAACACTCAGAACCTTTGCAACTTTCTAAAAAAAGGGGTGATTGTAATTTTGAAAAATATAAACATGGACCATCATGAATATCAAAATAATTAATGAATTCTGAAAAATATCTAATAAATCTAAAAAATAACAAATCAAGTCATAAACGCATTTCAATAAAGAAATTTAAACAAAATAAATTTAGAAATTATTTAATAATTTCAAAACAATCTGACTTTTTTCGAGTAATTTGAGGGTCTTTTGAAATTTTATAGATCTATTAAATAATTATTAGATTTAGATTTGAATTTTAAATAATTTGTAAATTTTATTTTAACCATTCTCTATTTAAACACATTTCTGATTCAATTTTTTTTTTCAGAATTTATTAGTGGTTTTACACTCATGGGCACTATTGGTCTCAAATTTGGAAGTTGAGGAGCTTATTTGAACTTTTCTTAAAGTTCAAGGTCCTAATTGGACAAAGTTTTAGTTAAGTAGAGCCCGAGGTATTAGTTGAGGGGTTTATTAAATAAATAATACTTTTTTTATTCAAAATTACCAAAATAATACACTTTTAAAAACGATTGCGTTTTTGGGTCGGGACGCCTTTCCCAAAGGCGTCCCGGGTATTTTTGCTCGAAAATTCTTTTTCGGGCTCAAATGAAAAAAAAAAAAAACATCTGGGGGGCGGGACGCCTTTCCCAAAGGCGTCCCGGGTGTTATATGCAAAAAAAAAAAAAAAAGCGGGGGGCGGGACGCCTTTCCCAAAGGCGTCCCGGGTGTTTTATGCAAAAAAAAAAAAAAACGCGGGGGCGGGACGCCTTTCCCAAGGGCGTCCCGGGTGTTTATGCAAAATCAAAAAATTTGTAACCCTAACCCTAACCCATACTATTTATTTATATAATCTATTTATTGGTTATTTATTTATTTATAATATTTTAGGTAAAATAAATAAATATATCATAATTATATCAAAAATTAAAAGAATTTTTATATCAAGATAAAAAATACAACAAGATCAAAATACAACAACAAATAAAAATTAAATAAAGGATAATAATTAAATAAAAACACTACTGATAAATGGGGAGTCTTGTCACCAACAAGGTTGGATAATTATTATATAAAAATTTTATTAAATAAAGGAAAAGCAAAATATTACACACTTAATTAAATAAATAACTAGAGGACGCGGAAAAATACAAAGTGAACCACCCGATAGAAAATTTCCACACAATTAAATTTAATTACATAATATGCAAATAGTACTAGACATAATGTGATCCCGTGCCACACAGCGCCTTCTTCTTTTCCTTGTCACTGCGTAGGTCATGATCATGTGGTCGTTTGGGGGCTGGTGGTTCCGGCACTTGCTCGTCATCTTCGCCCTCATGTGCCAGATGACCCCAAATGTGATGTGCACGATCCGCAGTTCCAGTAGGAAACGACATCGGAATTGGTGTCGTATGGAAGTGTGGGCGCGAAAAGCCCATGTCAGGTGCGAAGTGGGGGTCGTACTGCGGATAATCAGTATTAAGAAGATCGGTAAATGACTGCCCAACACATGTAGGAGTATAAAACTCGGATGATCCAAATGTAGGAATGTAATCACCCCCCTCGTTATACGATGACGAACCAACAGGATCTACATTCAAGTTGGGCAATAACCTATTATTTCAATATTATTCAAAAGATAAATACATCTAAAATAGTTATTAAAGGATCACAGGTTTACCATGATGGATGACTGGCGGTGGCCCGGGTGGGACAGCGGATGCCCTACGACGAGAGGATGTGGAAGGGCCAGATATGCTCCGTCTTGCACTACTCGAAATGGATGCCCTGCGTTCATCTGGAGCATCACGAGGTACATTTCTCCTGGACGGCCCCGATATGCTTCGTCTTCCGCTGCCGGATGCATATGTCGTGCGCTCATCTGGAGCATCCTCATAGAACTCCTCACGAATACGCAGTCGTTGCATCATCTCATCAGCAACCGAATCAATTACATTGTGCATACGACGATAAGAGTCAAGATCGTCGGCGCTAGCCTCTGAAGAAACATGACGAAGTCGCTGACTCCACGTGCCCTACAAAACATAGAAGGTTGAACTTCAAAACTAAGAAATAATTAAATTAATTGATTGAAAAAAAAAGCGAATAGGAATTGTTACAATGGCATCGTAAACGCCGACGTCTGATGGCTGGTATCCTCCCTCTGCATGTCTTTGTAGAGGAGTGATGAATCGATTTGTGTGCTGATGGTACATCGATATCCGCTCGCCGTAACCGCACCTGTCTGAACTGGAGGGCCTTCTATCCTGGTAGACCATCGCACTCCCATGCTTGGACCCATGCATGATGACGTTCAGTCCATCGAACATGATGCTCATGTCCTCGAGAGACACTGTGTAATGCCTCAACGTCAACGGTGGTGGTTGCTGGTGTGTTCTGACGTATGCCGAACTGTCGGGTTACACGATCGGGAAAATGAATCTCGATAATCGACCAACATATCAGTGGGCACTGGCTCAGCCAGTTATCAGTCAGGCATCTCTCCCCTAGCACCTGTATTTCAGGTGCGGCCAAGTCGTACGGTTCCCACGTCCACTGCACATTTGAATAATCATCGTTAATTTTTACCATATCATAACTATAGGCGATATTCATGAACGTACACTACCTCCCGCTCGTGCAGCCGATCAAGTGACTCGCGGAATACACGTAACGTACTCCTAGAGCTCCGCGTATAACTATATTCTTCGATCCACCTGCGTAGACATTGAAGTGAAGTTATTCAAATGGTCAGTGATTACTAATTAAATGTGTAGCTAGTATTACAATTAAAATATATACCTAGCACCATAAAGGCAGTGTTTTTGCATGTAATTGTTGTATTTTTCCTTGTGTCTTTAGTTAGAGTTTAACGTCGTTTCTAGTAGTTTAGAGTCATTTTTTCATTAGGTTTTAGGTGTTTTTCTTGTTTATCATATTTTTGGGCTTTAAGTGTACTAAGTGTGACGTGTTTTGTGCTATTTTTGGGTTTTTAAGTTTGAATTCTTGTTTTGTAGGTGGATAAAAAGGATTATATTCGCTCGGTGGATGTCCCAGTTGTCGTAATACAAGCATAAATCTAGAACCACTTGTGCCATTTGCCTCCACTTTATACCATTGTAAAGATGAGAGAATTTTCTAAAACCTTTGTGTTTACAAAAATTCCAAATTCTGAGTCTAAGAATGGTAAAAGTCAGCTTTAAGTGGAGACAGTTCGTCATCGCCTCGTTTGTAGCAGGTTTTGGTGCGGAGCCCATAACTCTCGGAGGAAAACTCCAAATGACATTA
>BMAC01000345.1:524934-550837 GCA_014905375.1 Phtheirospermum japonicum
CCCGGGACGCCTTTGGGAAAGGCGTCCCGACCTAAAATCGCAATCGTTTTTGAAAGTGTATTATTTTGGTAATTTTGAATAAAAAAAAAGTATTATTTATTTAATAAACCCTTAGTTGAGGGGCTAATTTGTACCTTTTCCATAATAATAATAATATTGATAATTACCATCAACAGCATCATGTGAAGTGGAGATTGTCCACTCCGACTTCTCCATAACTGAAGCCTCTCCTCTGCAATATCCTCCTCAAAACCATGCACTTTTGCTCTTCTCCAGAAATATGAAAGCCAAGCCTACAGTGGCGGATTCAGGATTTTAAATTTAGGGGTACGGGAGATAATTAATAAAATATTATTTATTATTTAAAATTATACAACACGATGAAAAAGGAACACATGTATAATATTCAAATAAAATCATTATTATTTCTGTGTGAAAAGTAAGACGTCCCTTGAGATTACATATTTTTCATAAATTCCTTAAGATCGGATTGTTTTCACGTTGCCTTGCATTTCTTTGACTTGAGCATATCATTCGTCATTTTTTAAATGAATTGGTAATAAATAATAAGAATATAATCATACAAAACAATCTTGATATTACTTTTAAAACAAATACACAAGAAAAATATTAAATCAAATATTTGACATAAATAAAGAAGAAAAAAATAAACTCTAATTCATCAACTAAATGTTCAAATCCAAATGTTCCCATACATAACAAATCTTTTTAACATAACAGGCCTGGGCCCTTTATACAGCCCACCGAAAACCCTATAAACCACTCACTTTAAGCCCACAGGCTTAATATTCATAAAACCCATAACCGAGCTCAAGTATACAGTGTTAGAGTAGAGTGCCCGACGTTCCAATTAGATTGGATTTATTCTACTTGTATGATGATTTTATTAGAATAATATTAATAAAGGCAACTTTCTTTATCTTATGTTTTCGCTTTTATTATAATTGCACGTATGATAAAGTCCTTAGACCAATTTAAACTATGGGATATGGTTGCGCATACGATGGCAATCATGGAACATGTCTCTAAGATTTCGGTCTTAAACTTGTTCCAAGTCAATGGGCTTTTCGAGATAGGACATTGAATAGCCCGGTAAGACTTGCACATATGATCCATGCTTGTAAGACAAGGATGTTGCATTCCATTAACATCAGCGTTGTGACGCGAGTGCATATATGTGGGTGCTTGTTGGAGAACAAGTACATTGAACATGACCCGATGGAAATTCTTAACTGAAAGATTTGTCTGTCGAATAAGAATTTCCATATTGCAATAATACATGATTAATCCTTTGACTTGAGGTACGATAGTAACCTTGTGCACATCATGCAATACTTAGATTTGTCTTTTGATTGTTTGACAATCGAAAAAGAGGTATTTTGGGTATTGTATCGATGTGCATGGAGGTTTCTGTAGCCAACATAGAATTCGACACTTGTCTATGGACAAGAGAGTATCCTGTGAGTTTTCATAGTTTGTGATTCAAAGACCTTGGCCAGGGCACGATGAATATTGATTCATAAATGAATAACTTAAACTTGAAAGGAAATCACAGTTATTAAATCAATTGGGTTTCGACTTATAAATCCATGCCCAAGATTTAATCGAGAAACTAGTTGTCGAAAGGATCGTACATGTATGGACTTGCAATTGAAATAGGTTTACTCGCTATTTCACCTAACACTGGGTAATCATGCTACTTGCTAGATGTTGTCATGATTTGTAGGTTCTTGAAATTAAAGAGTTAATCTCAAGAAAACTAATTAATTAGATTAATTAATATAATAAATTGTTATTTATAAACTTATAAAAGTTATAAGCCTACTGCTAGTGTTAGTCGTGAACCTAAAAGGGTCACACATAATTTTGGTTGTTGACATTTCAAGATTAATAACTCCAATGGTTGGAATAATTGATTAATTTAGATTAATTAAATGAGATTTTAATTAAATTCAATTGTTGGATTAAGTATTTAATTATATAATTTGATTATGTATTTAAATCTAATTTGATTAGAAATCTCAATTAAAGGAATATATTAAATTAGTCAATTGGATTGATTAATTTAAATTTATGGGAATTAATTAATTAATTGAATTAATTAATTAGTTGGATTTTAAATCCAATTCCATGTAATTTTCTAGTAGGCCCTAATTGTAGAAGCCCACTAGAATAATTGAAAACTTTAAAATAAAATTAATTTATATTATATATTTGTATATAATATAAATATTTATATAAAAGGTAATTGGGACCAAGTCATAATCTTTATTTTAAAAGGAGACGGATGACTTATGGAAGAATTCTTTTCTTAATTATTATTTGATTAATTAGTTAATTAAGATTAGACCTAATCTTAACCTAACTAATCTAATATATATATATATATATATATATATATATATATATAAAAGAAAAGAAGAGAAGTCAGCCGTCATTTTTCATTGATTCCACAAAACAAAACCAAAAGGTTTTATATCTTTGAAAAGCAGCCGTCCCCTCTCTTTTTCAAGCTTTTCGAAAACAGAGAAATAGATTACAAGTTTTTATATTTTATTTTGATTTTCAATTTGTAGATGAAAATTAATTGATAATTTTTCATCTACAATAATTAATCTTCAATAATTATTAATTGTTGGATTAATTGTTATTCTTATAATCAATTTGAAAACGGAACGATTCTACTAGCGAAGAATTTTTCCGGTGTCGCAATCAWAAGGTGGACTKMATTAGAGGGGATACGCTTGGATCTCTACAGCGAGAAGTTTCGGTGTTAGCCACTTAGCCGGGAATTGATTCCCTCTCAGTCGTCGCATGAAGAAATTGAAAGCGAGGTAATAATTTATTTATTTTATAAGAATCATAAAAAATTGTATTCGATACATAATAATGAAGATGACGATCGTCAAAATCGCTAACAAAATCTACGGGGTTTAGTATATATATATATATATTGTTTTAATTAATTAAAAAAATTAAAATTCGCTGCGTAGGCCCCGTACGATTATAGCAAAACCAACACACAGCTCAAACCATAAGAGGTCGCGACCCTATATGAGAACTCATCCTCATACTACAGGTTGCTACTCTACATAAATCAGCTCGCTCACTTTTCAAAGACACAATTCAGCTCGCTCATCTCCCAGAGGAACACCCTCTCTAGGAGATGAAGTCGCCTTCCACAAATACTCAAATATCAAATAATATCACGTGTGAACATTTTGGTCCGTATCGCTAGTCTCCCATGTTTTAGCTGATTAAGGCACGAAATCAGGTAGGACATGTAAAAACATAATCAAAGAGCACAACAGTCAATAAAAATCAATAAAACATAAGCACATAAATAAGTCACTACTTCACTTTACCAAACCCCACTTCAGAATCACATAACCCAACAGACCGAGTTACAACACTCATCTTTATCACTGTAGGTTACCAAGTATACCTGCGACCTGAAAAAGTTCAGCTCATGGAGCTCGTTTCTTTAAGATAGGATGATCACCTCACGAGAGACGACCTGCAAGTCCCTAAACCTAGTCCCCCACGACCTAAAACCATACTAAGGTTATCTTCCGACCTGTTATCATACTCAGACCCAAATAATTTTCAAAAATGAAATCATAAGTAGCCACAAAAGTCAACACACGCCTCCTCTTATACATCCAATCCCATTTCAGTTTCATTAAATGCAGCCTGACACCATGTCGGGCACGGTCGCTTCCCCACTTTCTCGTAGTATAATAAACATGGTGGGCCCAAAACATTCCTCAAACAAACCCTACCAACTCCCGCTCTAATCTGTCCCATCAGTTTTCCGCCGCCCAACACATAAAAATCATTTCATCTCCCCCATTTCTCACTTTATACATTTATAATCAAAAATCGCCATTTTCTCTCTACAAAAAAGCTTTTCAACCAGCGAACATTCAAAAATCTACCAATAACACACCACTCGACAACGACCTCCAACTCTCCAAATATGTGTATGTCCCCAGATCTCTTCTCTATAATATTTTAATCTTACCGTTAGACATATAATTGCACCCACTGAGATATTGTTGCTCTGTGTTATCCCCTCCCCTGATTTTGTATGAATTAGTATGAAAATAGCATCCTTGAACACCGATTCACAAAACCCAAGCCTTTCCCCTGATTTAAACCCTAACACAAACCCTTACATTTTTACCAGGAGACGAAAACAAGTAGATTCACCTCCCCACGGCCTTCGTGGCGAGCCTGAGGGCGATATTAGTTGGTTAGAATTACAAGCCGAGACTATGGTTCATATAGACGCCCAGGCTTCATTAGAGAACCTCTCTGAAAATTCTCTCACTGCCCCTCTAACCCTTGCGATCATCCCAGAGGGTGTTCCTGTAATTAAACCCACAACCTTTCTAGCACTTTCTGGAAAACCCAGTGACCATAGCTCGCAACATAAAAGCCACCGACCTACCCCTATCATCCTTCACAACCAAAGAAACCAAAGATAACTATTGGATTCTCCCAGACCCAGAAAAACTCAAAGTATTTAAACAAGTCCTTAACCTTCCTCAGACCGCAGAGATGGTCCTGACCGACCTCCTTCATCTGGATCCCCTAAAACCACCTCTCAATCATATTACCTTTTTTGATGCATTACTTAGGGCGGGCCTTAGATTTCCCCCCACACCTTTTTTATATCTACACCGCCCTTCTATATAAAATACCCCTTCTTCAACTGACACCCAACTCTATGAAATATCTAGCGAGCTGTGTCATATTATGTAAATATTATAAGGTACAACCTGACCCCGATTTTTTTCATTTTTGTTTTCAAATAAAATACCAAAGCCACTCATTTTACCTCTCTACCCGCACTGGAAAAGTTCGCTTCCTAGTGAACCCTCCCAACAAAGTGCCCGAGTGGAAGAAAAACTTTTTCCTTATATACAATACTGAGGAATGGCCCTTCCCCACTGAACTACAATATCACACTCCAAAACAATCTCTTATTCCCACCCCCAAACACCTTCCTTCTCTGTACAATAAATATTCTGACCAGCTCGCGGAATGGAGTAAGCGCCCATTCGACGTGATGCTGCTTACAAGTCGGTCCGATGTGTTCCGGTATGTGGGTGTCGACTCTTATCAAGTCGAACCAGATCTGAACCTCACCGAGCCCGAGTTTGGTAGGTTTTCCAAGCCTTACAAATTTACATCACTTACTCGCCGTTTAGAACGAAATAACCCATAATTCTCGTTATTACTACAATTGCCTTTATCAACACATGTGCCGCATCGCGTGCCGATGCAGCCAAGAAACAACCTACTCCGCCGCCCACAGCTATCCCAGTGCCTCCTCCGATCAATGTGGATGAGGCATTAAATCAGGCTTTTGGGACTGATGATGAAATAGAGGAGATCCCCATAATAAAAAGACATCAACAATCAAAGGGGAACCGCCCACTGAAACCGGCGACCAAGAGTCCAAGCCCGCCTCCTGAGCCTAAACGTCGTCGTCTCCAAAAGACTCACGCTGCTACCTCTACCAGCTCGCTTGATCTGAGCAAAGGATAGGCTAAATGCGAGACTTCCAGGGAGATCCAAACCTTCCTTAAGGAGCGCATAGACAAGCAGGTAGACTCTCGAAACTCCCCCTTTTAACATATCCCCAATTGCAAGTCTCTTACAAGATATTACTATACAACTGAATCCCCTGCTTCCCAAACTGTCTGAGGAGCTACTGTCCAGATCCTCAGAGAGCGAGCTCCAGAAAACAATCGGTGAGCTGACCGCCCAAACAGAACAACAAACGCGGTAGCTATCGCTAACCCAGGGAGAACTGGACGGCTCGATCAAATTACTGAAGGATCGCGAGGACGAAATAGCGATCCTGAAGAGTCAAGTAAATAGCTTGAAGGATGAGGCGGCTCGCACAGGCAGCGAATTGAAGGGAGCACAGAAACAAACTGAGGAGCGCACACTGCAAAATCAAAAGCTCCAAGAATAAGTAACAACAACTCGCGAGGAAGGCATATCTGAAGGTCGGAGGACCTTCCTCGCCAGTGCGATCGGTAGAAAGTTACACACTGAGCTAGAGACGCCATTGGATGACCTGCTTCCTGAGCCTGAGCTAATCATCACAAATCCCCCTACTGCGACTTCTACTACCGAAAAAACTGCTTAAAACATTTATCATCTTTCTGCTCGCAACTTGTACAAACAATTTATTATTCCGCTTAGTTACCCTCCGGTCCAGAGTTACCTTCTCCCGCCACAGAAACACAACACTTACCACAAACACAAACTTTCACCACATCTCGTCAACATGAACAGTGGATTGCGGGAGAAGTGCCCTCCGGTCCAGAGTTACCTTCTCCCGCAATCCACTATCTACGCATAATACTTTTTCAAGTGACACACGTTCCAGCTTCGAGGCAAGATCTTCCCAGCTGCACCTTTAAGTATATATGCTCCTCCTCGTAACACTTTTATCACCTTAAATGGCCAAACCCAGTTTGGTTCCAGCTTCTTAGTCATCCGCAATGCATCATCCCTCCTCCATACTAGATCGCCGACCTGAAAACAGCGATGCTTAACTCTCTTATTAAAAGCAGCTTATATTCTCTGTTTATAATGTTCAACCCGAGCTGCAGCTTTCTCCCGTATCTCATCAATTGTCTCGATCGCTCCTCGAGCTAGACTCTCATTCTCTTCCACATTAAATGCTGTCAAACATTGCGAACCTCCAACTATCTCTGCTGGAATGACCGCGTCCATTCCATAAACCAAGCTGAATGGAGACTCTCCCGTGGAGGTTCGGGGAGTCGTTCGATAAGCCCACAGGACTTACGCGAGCTCTTCTTCCCAAAGCCCGCCCATTTTCTCTAATCGCAGCTTAAGTCCCTGCACAATTATTCGATTAGTAACCTGCACTTGCCCATTGTTCTGCGGATGTGCCACATAAGCAAATCGCTGCTTCATCCCCATCTCTCTGCACCACCTCTACATTTTCATACCATTAAACTGAGTCCCATTGTCCGACACTAACACTCGTGGTACTCCAAACCTGCAAAATATGTTATTAAAAATAAAATTCATTATGTGCTGCTCGCTTATCCCTGTGACTGCTTCGGCCTCCACCCACTTCGTAAAGTAGTCGATCGCCACCACTAAGTTCTCTTTGTTGCTTGGGGTCTTTGGAAAAGAACCCACAATATCAATTCTCCACTGTGCGAATGGGCACGGCGAGCTCATAACCATCATCTCCTCAGCCGGTATGTGAATAACTGGAGCATGCATTTGACACTTTCTACACGTTCAAAGCAGCTCACTAGCCATAGCTTTCATCCCTGGCCAAAAGAAACCAGTCCGCAACGTTATGCCCACTAACGCCTTTCCCTTCGAATGATCGCCACAATACCCCTCATGTATCTCTTTTAACACTTCGGATCCATGTTCTTTAGCTAAACACTTCAAAAAAGGTCCAAAGCGTGATATTTTGTATAGTTCTTCGTGTATCACACAAAAGCGAGCTGCTGTACTGGCCTCCTTCGTTGTCAATCTCTCAGCGCCTTCTTTTGCTTTGACCAAAACATCCCAAATAGGTGTACGTCAATCATATTTTACTTCAAATTCCATAACCTCTTTACCCTTTTCCACGCTACTGTGACCCAGCTCCATTAATGTGATTTTTCGAGTATCACAAGTCCCCAGGGCTCCTGCTATTCGAGCGAGCTGATCGGTACGGGTGTTTTCAGCTCGCGGTAAATGTTCCAGCTTGAATTCATCAAAACGTGCTGCCTCTTCGCGCAACTTATTCAAATACACCGCCATCCGCTCTTCCTTAGCTTCGAAAGAACCATCGAATTAACAAGCTATCAGCTGGGAGTCTGTATACGCCCACAATCTTTGTGCCCCCAGATCTCTCGCCATTTTGATACCGTGCAACACAGCTCCGTACTCTGTCTCATTATTGGATGTCTTTCCTAACTTGATCGCGAATTCCAAATTCTCCCCTTCTGGGCTGGTCAACACGATACCTAGCCCTGCTCCCAATGCCATAGTCGAACCATCTGTATATAGAGTCCATGCTTTCTCCTTCTTATCCACATCAGTTGGCCTCATCATCTCTTCTGAAAAATCTGCTAACACTTGCGCCATGATAGCCACCCTTGGCTCATAAACCACATCATATTCACTCAACTCTACAGCCCACTTCACCAATCATCCTGACACACTCGGATTGCCCAAAACTTGCTTGAGAGATAGGTTAGTACGTACCTTCACCTTATGACTCAAGAAATAGGGTCTCAGCTTCCTAGCCGTACAAATCAACGCAAAATCTCCTTTCTCCAGCTCGGTATACTTCAATTCAGTGCCTCGCAGCATCCTGCTAATGTAATAGGGGGGCTTTTGCGTGCCCGCTTCTTCTCTTATCAACACAAAACTTACTGCAACCTCCCCTACGGATATGTATAAGATCAAATCCTCCTGGCATTGGCTTGGTCAATAGTGGTATCTCTGCCAAGTACTTCTTTAACTCTGCAAATGCATCCGCAGCTTCTTTTGTCCACTCAAACTTGGATCCCTTCCGAAGCGCCCTAAAGAATGGGACGCCCCTCTCCGCCAACCTAGAAATAAAAAGACTAAGACCTGAAATCCGACCTGTAAGCACCTCGCTCTGTCACCATATAACCCAAAAACTTCCTAGACTGTACACCAAACGCACACTTCTTTGGATTAAGTTTCATCCCGTACGTCTTAATATAACGAATGTCTTCTTCAAATCTTCCACATGGGATTCTGCTCTCTTGCTCTTAACCAGCATATCATCGACATAAACCTCCATGGTGGACCCCAGCAGGTCTTAAAACATACGGTCCACCAACCTCTGATAGGTCGCTCCTGCATTCTTCAAGCCAAAGGGCATGGATACAAAACAATACGTACCCGTAGAAGTAACAAAACTCACTTTGGGTTGATCTTCCTTTGAAAGAGGTATTTGGTGATACCCCTGTGAAGCATCCATCATACTCAACAGCTCGCACCCTGAGGTAGAATCCACCAATTGATCAATTCGCGGCAAAGGATAATGATCCTTCGGGCAAGCTTTATTCAGGTCGTGAAAATCCACGCACATCCTCCATTTTTGCGCCGGTTTTGGCACCATCACAACATTACACAAATACTCAGGGAATTGAATCTCCCTTATGTTGCCAGCTTTCAACAATTTTTGCACTTCCTCTTCAATTACTTTATCCAGATCTGGCCCAAAATGTCTCCTCTTTTGCTTCACCGACCTTGCCTCCGAATCTGCATTAAAGTGATGTTGTGCGACCTCCGGTGACACCCTAATTAACTCTCCATCTCTGAAAGCAAATACATCCCGAAAATCTCTCAACAACCCGATCAGCTCGTCCCTTAACATCTCAAGCATTAGGGTCCCCACCCTCGTGGTATACTCTGGGCGATCTTCCTCTAATGAGATCTCCATCAGTTCTTCATTCGGTCGGACAGAGCTCTCCTGTTCTTTTATTTTCTTCGTACTAAGCACTCCCTCCAGCTGATCGTCACCCCTCTCGCGTTTATTCTCCATCAACCCTTTCCTGACTACCAGCTGATAACATGATCTCGCGGCCTGCTGCTCTGTGATGACTTCCCCTACTTTGTCACCCACTGGATACTTAATTCTCATGTGGTAGGTCGATGTTACCGCTCGGAACGCAATGAGGGCAGGTCGCCCTAATATCGCATTATAAGCCGAGCTCCCTCGGATGATCAAAAACTTCATGCTCTTCTCCACTCGTGACTCGTCTTTTCCTAGCACCACCTGCAGCGTCATCTCGCCCTCAGTATTTACCTGTGCTCCATTAAACGCATAAATGGGTGTATTCACGGATCGCACCCTTCTTTCCAACTCCATCTGCTCCAGGTAGTCCGTATATATGATATTCACCGAGCTTCCGTTATCTACAAAGATTCTACCGACTTCGTATCCCGCAGTCTCAGCCTCGATTACTAATGCATCATTATGGTCTTCCCGGAGCCCACGTCAATCATTAGGGCCAAAAGAGATGACTGGCCCTATCATTTGAGATTGTCGACTCACACTAGCGACCTCCTATGTTCCCAAGTGAGCTGACTTAATGTGCTTCTTCCGCGCATTACTAGAATCTCCATCAGTCAGTCCGCCCGAGATCATATTTATCCTTCCTCTATTCCTTCGTGGACCATCATGTCCTTGATTCCCTTGTTGTCGTTGCCTCGCGACCTGTTGCTGGGGCGGACCTCCCGGTGGTGATGGAGGTAGCGGCCGCCCCTGCTCCTTTGGATCTCTCTCCTTGTAAATTATCTCCTTCAAATGCCCCGCTTTTATAAGTCTTTCTATCTCTTCTTTGAGTTGCCTGCATTTTTCAGTGTAATGTCCGTAATTGTTATGGAATATACAAAAGGAGGAAGTCTTAGGATGAGTAGGGATCGGTGTGCGATCCTCTGGCCACTTTATAGCGTCGGGTACCAATCTCTCCATAATGATGAACACCTTAACTTGCGGATAAGCCAACGGTATAAAATCTTCCTCCCTTAGACTTCGCACATTCTCTTCTGACCTACTACTTATCACAGAGCTCGGGCTCAAGAGCCCGTGCACTATCCTTCTTGGTTCTCTTCTCAGCTCTCTTCTGGACGTGTTATCTCCTATATCCCCGACCTCTCTGCCAAAACGCGCCCGATGTTCTTCTTCAGCTTCCTCTACCTGTACGTACTTATGGCATCTTTCCAAAACTTCATCATATGTCCGTGCCTCTTTCTTGACCAAAGACTTGCGTAAGTCTTCTCTCCTCAATCCTTGGTGCAGAGCTCCAGCCTTCATCTCATCAGTAGCAACCGGCACTTCCAGAGTGGCGCTAGTAAACCTGTTAATATATTGCTTCAATGTCTCGTTAGGTCGCTGTACCATGGTGAAGAGCGACTGTGCCGTCTTCGCACTCTGTCTCACGCTATAAAACTGCTTCAAAAAAGCAGCTCGCAACACTTGATATCTGGTAATATTTCCCCGTGGGAGCTGGTAGAACCAGTTTTGCGCGATCCCCCTCAAGGTGGACACAAAGGCCTGACATGCCACAACATCTGTATAATTGTGTAACATTCTTGCATTCTCGAAGAGCTGTAAGTGCTCGACTGGATCCGTCGTTCCCCGATACTGAAATTCTAACGCCTTATAACTTTTAGGCACTGCGGCGTGTAACATATCGTCTGAGAAAGGATGTCCCTCGTCTCCATCAAATTTATCCCCATCTACTCGCTTTTGTAATTTCAGCATGGCCTCCTGCAAGTCTCTAAAGGCTTTATTCCCTGGTCCCATCTCGTTCTCACCCTTCCCTTCATTGTATCCGCCTTGACTTTTATGAGTTTTACCGTGATACTCATCGCCCGTACTCGGGGTTCGGGTCCCGCTTTCACTAGTATGCTCGCCATATCGACGACCTCGATGTCTGGAATGACCCCGTCTCACATTTATCCCCTTCTTTCTATGTTTACGTTTTTTAGTATTGGATTTCGAGGTAGAACCATAAGTGTCCTCATACTTTTGCTACTCTGCCCTTTCCTCCCTCGAAGAGATCTTTTCGAAAGAGATATCTCATTTTGTTTCGCCCTCTCGGTTATCGACTTCTCCTTCTTCTCGCTGTTAAGATCGTCCTTCTTCTCTTTCCGAGTACCCAGCCCGCTTGCTAGATACCTATGCAATTCTTCCTTTTTATCCAAAGGCACAAAATCCATGAGCCCCTCTAAGAACTCCTTGTTAATCTGACAAGGCTTATCCTTAGGTAAATCCTTCCACTCTTTCGTTCCTATATGTATTACTTTCGGCGCCTCCACCTCCGGCGTCCTCAGGTTTTCCACTGGTTCCTTTCCATCCCGACGTTTTGGGGAGGGTGGTGTCGCACCATCAAAGCCCTGGAATGTCGGTTCTACTTGTGGAGGTGTCTGCCCACCTCTCATTACGTCTCCTTCATCGACGCCCGCTGCCCTAGTCTTCTTTTTCTGCTTGTCCATCTCAGAACCATAGTGCAAGGTTCTGGTATTATGTTATCCTTCATTTTTTGTTTTTTTTTTCTAACGCCTTTCGCCCAAGGACTCGATGTCCCTCTTTCCCACAGACGGTGCCAATTTGATAAGTCCAAAAGTTGGGCTACCAAATATAGGGGGTACTAACCTCAAAATAGAGATCAGCAACCTGAAATAGATTCTGAATACGTCACAACGACCTTCCAAGCCTTCAACGATCCTTCTAGCGACCTAGCTGGTCCTGCAAAACAGCGCCTCAGACGGGCGGATTTCGAGCCCGTTAAGGTCCTCCGACGCTTAAGTTAATAAGCGAAATCAAAACACTCAACACTTTTCTTTAAATATTAAACAATAATGTGATAGAGTAATATCGACTTAACCAATAATGAGAGGTATACACCTCCTTTTATAGAGATAGGGGACGTGCCCCTCAATTTAGGATTACCTTCTCTAACCATAATTCCATAAATATTACAACTATACAACCGACTCACAATTGAGATTCTCTCCGCATGTTAAGTTCTCATACATAACAAATCTCTTTAACATAACAGGCCAGGGCCCTTTATACAGCCCACCGAAAACCCTATAAACCACTCACTTTAAGCCCACAGGCTTAATATTCATAAAGCCCATAACCGAGCTCAAGTACACAGCTCAAACCATAAGAGGTCGCGACCCTATATGAGAACTCATCCTCATACTACAGTTCGCTACTCTACACAAACCAGCTCGCTCACTTCTCAAAGACACAATTCATCTCGCTCATCTCCCAGAGGAACACCCTCTCTAGGAGATGAAGTCGCCTTCCATAAATACTCAAAAATATCAAACAATATCACGTGTGGACATTTTAATCCGTATCACTTTTAAAATGCCCTTCTCTCACATAAACCACCCACCCTGGACTTACATCACCTCATCCTACTCACCCCACCTCATTACAATTACTAAATTTGGGAGGAGAAAAAAATACCCTTGGTTGGCAAGGGATCATTACTGATTGCTCTTCTCTATGTTTTTTATGTGTATCGTTGCCCGATCCTTCTCGTGCATCACACTCTTAAAGAAAACAATAACTAATGGGCTCTCTGATTATTAGGCTTAAGGGATTAAATTCCTAACACTGGGGGCCTCACAATAGTTGGTGTAACGGTGTAAGCGATCGGCCCAAATCTCGCTAAAAGTAGTTGGTGGGCTCACGCTCGCCGTTCTCACTCCCAAAATGCTGGAAGAAACGAAAAACTACAATGTTCAAGTATCCTGAAGTTGAAATAAATGTTGAAGTACTGATACAATATCATGATTTTATCAACTAGAAACATACGCATAATCCTACGTAAAAGTACAGATACAAAAACGTGATTTTATCAACTAGAAACATACGCATAATCCTACGTACTTGTCACAACTCCACATATTTGATCTTATAATTACAACATATATCTTATTGACAATTTTGTTGTGTCAAGTCTAATATAATTCATCCAATGTAGTCCAAATCAAGACATATAATATGTAAATGCACTGGAAGCAATAACATGAATTTTGTTTAACTTTGGTCTGTCTAATAAATTTATGGATTGTCAGTGAGGTACTGCTATACTACAATTAAGCTGGGAGTCATAAATCCCCATTAGATATATCTCAAATTATTATCAAATTTTCCCAAAGAATTGAAATCATAAAGTATTATACTTTATTTGAAATTGAAATAAAATGTAATACTCAATCTGAAATTAAACTAAATTAAACGTATGGTTAAATATGAAAATATATACCGGCCAATTCTGGCTTGAAGCTCGCACCTTACCGTACGAGCCGACAGTTGACGGCGACAACCCGATAAGGGGGAAGCTTGAATTTTAACAAAAGAAAATAAAAATCCCCCACAATCTAAAATGAAATTACAATTTTATAAAAAAAATTGAAATTCATTTCAAAACTCGTAACCACACACCTAGTTTACATGCATAAAGTGTTTCTCCACGAAACAACTTTTAATCTCCGCAAACAATAGGCGTACCAAGCCCAGGGATAACAATTACATAAGTTCCTAATTAATATTGAATTCCTAGAAAGACTCGCACAAACTGACAAACAAACTCCACGAAACAACTTTTCATCCCTGCAAACGGTAGCCTTACCAGGGAATGACAATTACACAAGTACCTAATTACTTGTTGAATTCCTAGAAAACAAACAAACACTACAACAAATGAGACTAACTGGAAGGACAAAAGTCGTTCCTACAAGTGTTGTTGTCTTTGCTTTTGATCTATAGGAACGACATATCGTTCCAAAATTGTCGCTCCTATAGGCATTTGCCTGTATATCTATAGGAACGACTTTTGTCGCTAATGTATCTTAAATACCAATAGGAACGATATGTCGTTCCAAAATTGTCGCTCCTATAGACTTCTGTCTGTATATCTATTGGAATAATTTTATATCGCTCCTGTAGCTTAAATACTAATAGGAACGACATGTCGTGCCAATTCCTCAAATTTCTGCTTCTCAAAAATCTCATATTTATAGGTCTATAGGAACAACAAATCACTCCAATAGTGTTACACAAATTAAGCAACATGTCCTCCTTATTTTGTCATTCCTATTGATTGTAACCTATTCAAACAAAATCTTGTTCCAATTTTGCCGTTGCCAAGTTAATTAGGTATCCAAAAAAAAAATCGTTATTATAAGTTGAATTCAAAAGATAGGAACTCATAAATAACTCAAAATAATTCAATATTAAGCATATACATTGCAACACGCAACTTGTACACTTCAAATTACATCAACCAATTCTATTAATTCCACCATTAGTTAGAGTAGTCAAAACAATTCAAAACAATTATACACTTCAATACCAAACTAAGGTGAAGATCCATCATGCTCGCCCGCATCACAGGCCGTATCATCAGCAAGCATATTCTCTATATCAACTTCTATCCCAACTTTTGCCTTAAGAAGAGGAACAAAAAAAAACATATATTCTTGGTATAAATTGTGAATTAAGAGAATTAAATCAAATTATATTATAATTTGGCACCATTTAATTCCTTATAAGAAACATATACGTTTACCTTTAAGGTGAATCAAGATAGCACTCGTGAACTCATTGAATCCCAAATTCAAAACTTTCTCTGAAATTCTGCACCAGAAAAAGAGGATGTATCTCTTGAACAAACAAATGAAATTTTTTAAAAAACTGCTTGATATAACTTCATCACCTGTCACTAACATCAATTAAAATTGAAGAAGAAGGAGAAGGATAGGCATGAGACATTACTAATTACTGTATCATGACCCAAAATATATATATTAAGGTTGCTGTAATACATATTTTACAATGCATAAAAGATTAATGGGTCACAACAATATGATCGATAATAATGTACTTATTATAATAAAATAATGTAGGATCACCTTGTCTTGACTTATATCCCGCGGCAGAAAGTGATCCAGCGTGGCTAGTCTCGCAAAGAAACACAAAGCTTAGTATTATTCAAGGCTGCATCAAAACATATAATTTGGAGAGGCAGGCCTCCAAGAAGAAGAAATAAAGCAAACACAGAACGTATAATTAAGGAATTATATAATATCAAATTAGCTAAACACGAAATAACTGTTGGAAAATAATAATAATAATAATAATAATAATAATAATAATAATAATAATAATAATAATAATAATAATAATAATAATAATAATAATAATAATAATAATAATAATAATAATATGATGGATGTAGTAATTTCTGTTATGTATGTATAAGGAATATTATGAAATAAATGTAATGCTGTATTTCAACTTGATGGATAATATATAACAATAATATATGGATGTAGTGATTTCTATTATGTACAAGGAATGTGAAAATAAATGGAATGATTGTATTTATACTTGGTTTTGTTTTGAATCACGTGCACTTAAATCTAAATAGGGTAGTTAATGAAAAGAGAAGAAAAGGCAGTCGCATCTAAGAATATCTAAGAACAGTACTCAATTTTGTATGCTTCGAAACGGCATTTACTTTGAAGAACTGCTATTTGACCAAACATTATTCTCGACCCACACAAGAAAAAGATTTGAAAATGGTCAATAAATTTATTAATTAATTAACCTCGTTTGCATTAATGCTTTTGGAAGCKMAGCTGATTATTTTTCAAATTGTACTCCATATAGAAATTCTGCTACAAAACATTACCCAAAATCATTGCAGGCCCTCGCCAGACTCTCCCTTTGGCTGAGGGGATACTCGTTATTATAGCCAAGCAAATAACTCCCGAATCTCTCATAAAGTAATTCTCCAGTGGCAGAACCATTTTCCGACCTCCTTTGAAATAAWAGCTTAATCCTAGTAAATAATCCAATGATTGTTTTCCTGATACATCATAACACAGCCCCAACCCCGAATCTTTTTCGGCCTCCGTGGCCCTACTGTAATTATTCGCAACTTGCTTTACGAATTATCGTGGGACCAAATCAAACACCGATTTCTCCATGAAGGTGAGGGTGGTGTTGGAGTCAGTGATTGTGTCGCTGCTCCCGTTGGTTGCCAGCACCAGGTATGCAGATAGCACATTGACGTTGACCCCGCCGACGTATATCGTCTTTACCTTAACGTAGTAATATTCCAGAAATGTGGGATGCGAAGAAACATTTGGGTTCTTGAGGAATGGGGTAGTGTACTCGATTACACCGCAGCCTTTGGTTTCATTGGTGGTCAGAACTAAATCACTACTCATGCTAGTGTTGTCCATGAATTGTAAAAGAAGGAGCAAACACAAAATCGCACAAAGGTCTAAAATTGCACACACAACCCAACAGGAAGACAGATAGACCAGTAAAATATAAACAAGTTACCTCAACATTTCCTTCATACTCATCGGCCATCTCAAGCTTTTTCAAGACCGGGCAAGCCAAAAGAAGCCCAGTAGAGTGGGCTATTTCATATAAGGCAAGTGTCAGATTAACAGCAGACACTATAGCCAGGCATGGACATCTTCATACCATAATTCAAGATAATACCTTGAATTGAAGCTACCTCCTCCCATTTGCTGTGCATACTCGACAAATACGTCCCGAGCACTAGCTTCCCAGGCTCTAGCCATTTGTCTCACTGTTATGGGCTGAGAAAAATTTCTAAGTTTTATACCAAAACTCGTCTTTGCCTTCATCCACAGATATTTACCTTCCTCAGAATCACTGCCCAACATCAGAATTTATAAGCATCAGATATATTTTTATCTCTATAAGTGAAGAAAATCCATGAATTTTCGCGCCAGAAACTAAATTAACAAGAAAACGTACATTGTTTAGTTTCTTACCCACAGCCCCGAGACATTTTTTCAGACACAGTAGGAGAAAAATCGGGATAATCAGCAGGCACAATCAATTCCAGAAGCAGTTTGTGAATCTGTGAGAGCATGAAGAGTAAAATCAAATGTCCAGTGTAATGAAATATTTAGGGTAAATTGCAAAAGATACCCATAAGATTTGTTTAATTACACATATGGTTAAGTTATCTTCAGAAACTACATGTATCCCTAAAGTTTTATAAATATTAGGGAAAATACTCAATGAAATCTGTAATGTATTAAGGGGGTTTGTAATTTCCAGAGATAAGAGTGTTTGTTTTTTTATATATACAGATATACTGAGTTTCAAGTGTTTATTTTTATTTTAAATATATAACCCTTTATAACTAAGTAGTTAAAAATTCTTAGGAGCATTACCATGTGTTGTGAAGCAGGTCCAATGGGAACATACGAGCACCGAATGAGAATACCTTCATCAAATCCTATCCTCGAAACATCATCCATGCTCATCACATCAACCTTCACTTCCATAAACCTCTGATTGATCCCTTTGATCTCTTGAAACAGCACATCACTAGGCTGCAAACATCACAAAAGTTCATGGATGAAACAAGAAAAGTATTATATTAGACGACATATTAAACCAAGGGAACAAAAACGCACATTGATCTTGATCAAACCTATCCAATAGAGTACAAAAAGATCATGGTATATATATTTATGGTTTTTTTTTAAAACAAGAACATATTCAATGATCAGAAGTTTTAGGAAAAAAACAAGAATCCAATTGTCAGAAGTCAAATGTTTTTGTCAACTCATGAAGAATTGACATTAAAAAAAAAAGTGGAGAAAGGAAACAAACCAATTCATTTCCCAAATCAATAGAAGCATCACTGTAGGTTCTTCTTTGGCCCAAATGACTTCCACAAAATACACAGATTTGATTGAATTTGCTACTGCTATTTGAATTGCTAGCCATTCGGACTTTAATTTTCTTCACAATAATATTAATAATATTGTGTAAAAAATGTAAGAAAGAAGAGAAAGATATTCAAACTTCTTCACTTCACTTCACTTATATTGACTGCTACATTTATCATAAATTATTTCAAAAGCCAAAGATGAAATAGACAAYARAAGATAAAATAAAGACAATCTAGGAATTCAGATTTACACCTACACACACACACAATTTACACCTACACATTTGCTTACATTAGCACGACGGCGTAACAGAAACCTGATAGACTCGATATTTCCAGTTCCACACGCCGCCGCACATTGCAGAGGGGTCCCACTCACGGAGTGTGCCTCTATATCAGTGCCTTTCAACAACAACAATTGCATAATCTCTCTGTCTCCTACAAACAGAATCACCACTAATTGCATAATTCTAAAAATAAAATTAAAATTGAAAAAATAGCACAAGACGAACAACCTAAATTAGCGGCCATATGCAAGCAAGTGTATCCATTAGAATCYCTCATT
Source organism: Phtheirospermum japonicum (assembly GCA_014905375.1). NCBI lineage: Eukaryota > Viridiplantae > Streptophyta > Magnoliopsida > Lamiales > Orobanchaceae > Phtheirospermum > Phtheirospermum japonicum. The sequence continues at coordinate 543,817 of BMAC01000345.1, forward strand.
TTTACATCAGCGCCTCGGATTATGAGATATTTTGCCACCTTAAAATGGCCAGCACTAGCAGTAAATAGCAGAGGAGTATCCCRTAAGCAGCAATTAAAAAGAAAAAAATAATAAAAACCAAAATTAATTAAAATTGACATTAAACAAAATAAACGAAGAAGAAGAAATAACTACCCCTATGGCATTCTTTGGCAATCTGTTGAAGCTGTTGAGTGGCAGGAGAGAAGTATATGTAATTTCAAACCAAGCCCTAAATAAAATCCCAAAAAAAATTGCAACAGTCGTCTTCCCCGTGAGCGCGGCGCGGACACACATACATGGTGGAGATACGAGTGAGATGAGCGGTGCAACTATTGATCGAATTCTAAACAGATGCGAGCGGCGAGGTAGATTGGGTTGAGTTTTGGAGTGCGGCGGAAAAGGGATGAGCGAAGGTTTGAACGAAAAAGGGGACGGACGGACAAATGAAATTTTTTTTAGACATTTGGGGGAGAAAACCTTCCTACGGTCGGTGATTAGCTAAGAAGATTTGGGGAAGAGTTGGGAAGAGGGAAATGTTGTGAAATATTTGTTTTGCCGCTTTCATGAATGCTCCCCAATTTTCGCATTGCCGCCCGTCGTGTGTTTTTTTCATTTTAACACTGCCGCCCATGTTTTTTTGCATTTCTTTCTTTATGTCTATTTATTTATTTTATTTATTTCCATATAATTTGGTATTGTTAAATAAATAATATAATTTTAATTAAAAATTAACAAAATTATATATATTCAAACATATTTGAAATTTTGGGTCTGGACGCCAATCACATACGCGTGCCGCCCATTAAATTAATTAACAAGAAAATCAAAATATCGAGACACGGGTGCCAAACGCGTCCCGCACTATTTCATTTAAAAAATTAATTACCTAGTATAAACCTAATTCGATGAGTTATTTCTAAACCCTAATTTGATTTTTCTAAATAAATAAATATATTTATTTATTTAGATTTTTTCTTTTTATAATTTATTATTTTTAAATAAATAAACATATCTATTTATTTAGGGTTTTTTCTTTTCATAGTTTGTTATTTTTAAATAAATAAATATATTTATTTTATTTAGGTATATTTTTCTTTTTACAATTTATTTAAAATCTTTATTAGGGAAAATAAATAAACATATATATTATTATCAATGCCTCTTTTGCCACATATGCCTCGGCTATCGACTGGGCTGATATAAGGTCACTCGTATTCAAACTTTAGGCAGACATTTTCTTGAAGTTACATAATTCTATTATAGCATCAGATATATCCTTACCAAGTATGCACGGGCTGCCACTGGCAATAATCTTACATTATGATATGGTAATCGTGAAATTTCAATCCAGTTAAGCAGCCCTGACATGGAGGTACACACCTTCTCAAGTTTGATGCAAACCGAAGTGAAGGATAAGGTGAAGGAGAAAAAAAGAAATTAATATTGAAAAAGTGGGTGGAAGGTGAAAATCAGGTGAATGGTATTAAATGAGGTTAGTGGTATTTTGGAAGGATATTTTATTAATTGAAAGGACATGTCGTTCCAACAGATACACCATTAAATTGGTGCTCTGTGGAACGAAAATTATATTTACAGGAACGACATTTTTATTTATAGGAACGATAAATGTCGTTCCAATAGATTTACATTCTATTGGAACGACAAGTTCATATATAGGAACGACAAATGTCGTTCCAATTGATAAATGGACCTACAGGAACAACTTTTGTATGTCGTTCCTATATGTTTACCCTATAGGAAGGACAAATTTGTCCTTCTAATTTTGTCCTTCCAGTAGGTGTCATTTATTGTAGTGAAACTTAAAACGATAATCAAATAGATCAAGCTTATGTAATTAGGAATTATGAAACTATGCGCTCTAACAGGTACTGAACTTTTCCGAAAGTATTCCCCGACACAGTCATCCGACCTACTAAACACACTGGTGATGTATTTTTGTTTTCATCATCAAATACACACATACAAAATATTGTGGCCACTGACATAATATTTGCTTGGATCAATCAAACAACATGCTCCAAAATCTATAATGACCATAGAGTATAAACTAGAAAGGCTTGAAGAGGTTGAAACTCGGCTGAACCAAAATCTGAATTAGTTTGTTCGTGTTGGGGAGTCGGGCTTGAATCTACGGTGGGCTCCCGCCCAGTAGAAACGGGAAGCAAGAGGACCACAGGGCAGAATTCCACCGTAGATTCAAGCCTAGCTACCCTACACAAACAAACTAATTCACATTTTGGTTCAACCGAGTGTCAACCTCTTCACGCCTTTCCAGTTTATACTCTATGGTCATTATAGATCTTGGATGTTGTTCGATTGATACTACAAGCAAATATAATGTTAGTGGCCACAATATTTTGTGGTATTTGATGATATAACCAAAAATACATCACCAATGTTTTTAGTAGGTCAGGATGGCTATGTCGGGGAATACGTTCGAAAAAGTTCAATCCCTATGAGCGCATAGTTCCATAGTTAGTACGCCTGGTCGTCATGTATTTCAGGAGCATAAATTATGCCTTCGAACCCCAAATTTCCCACACGCTCCAGCTGTCGTCTTAGGTACGTGACTTTCAGGTAGTCAGAATTGCAAAGCACATTAGTCAGATGTATCACATCTTGTTGCATGTTATCACGAAATGCATCGCCAAATTCATTTAGATGGTTATTCAGGTTTTTGAGTGAGGTAAAAGCAGTCTGATGATAGATAGCTATTTGCCTATTAACCAAACAACGAAAGGGGATCACTAAAGGAGGTAATACCAAGTTGATATAAATATGTGAAATAAAAAATAAAATAAAAAAATGTAGCAAGTGTATGAATATCGGAAAACGAAAATCATAATATGTAAAACTTTGTGTGAATGATTGATTTTACGATTAGAAGCAATTTGTTTTTACTGGAGTGCTCTTCGGAGGCAACCTGGAGAACACAAAATTGAATTCTTAAATATTATATATTTGAAAAATAAAAAGCTTCAAAAGCACGAAATTTTCAAATCAAAATCATTGTTGTGGCAGAGAGGATGCATGTGATTGGAGCTTAACTTTGTGAGGAATTTGATTGCAAGTGAATTGGTCTTGTGTCGTGACTGTTGATGTGGACCAAAATATTCGTACGTAATATAATGTGATATATGTGGGTATTTGTGGAAGGTGACCTCATTTCTAGGAGAGGGTCTACCTCCTGAAAAATGGGCGAGCTGTATTATGTCTTTGAGAGGCGAACGAGGCGAAGGCTGTTCCTCAATATTATGCCTTTGAGAGGTGAACGAGCCGAAGGCTGTTCCTCAAAAGTGGGCGAGCTGATGTATCTGGAGTAACGACCTGTAGTATGAGGATGAGTTCTCATATAGAGTCGTGATCTCTGGTGGGTTGGACTGAGTATTTGAGCCTGATTGAGAGTTTAATATGTATGTGGGCCTGGTGGGCTATGTGCCCAGGCTTATTTTGGTAATATACATTAAGAAGTTTCATGTTTATGGAAACTTATCATATGGGAAGAGTCCCAATTGAAAGTCGGTGAAAGAGTCACGGTATGAAAGGAATTCTGGTTATGAAAGGTAATCCTAGATAGTGGAGAATTTCTCCTATCTCTATAAAAGAAGGCTTTTGTCTCTTATTTTGTACTCATTATCATACTATTATTGTGATTTCACCGTATTATTGAGAGAGAGGATTGTGTTTTCGCTTATTAACTTAAGCGTCGGAGGGCCTTAACGGGCTCGAAATTCGACCCGTTCTAGGCGTTGTTTTGCAGGATCGCTGAGGTCGCGGTGACGATTGTTGAAGATTTTGGAGATCGCTAAGACATCTTTCATCACCAATTTAGGTCGCTGATCTCTATTTGGAAGTTAGTGCCCCTTTTATTTGGTAGTTCAACTTTTTTGGGCTTATCAAATTGGCGCCGTCTGTGGGAAAGAGGGACATCGAGTCCTTGAGCAAAAGACGTGAGAAATTTTGTAAACATAATATGAGGGATAACAACATAATTCCGAGGACCTTACAATACAGTGCTCTATCGAACAACAAGAAGAACAGAAAGAATAGATTGGCGGACGTTAATGAGAAAGACGAGGCCAAGGATGGAAAAACGCCTCCTCGGGTGGATCCAGTTGTCCAGGGTGTTGGTAGTACGCCACCGCCCTCCCCAGAAGGCGTGAGGGGAAGGGATTGGCGGAAGACGCAGAGATGAAAACGCCGGGAGTTGAGACGCAAAAGGCGATCCATGTGGAGGGGAAAGAAGGAGAAGATTTATTGAAGGACAAACCTTGTCATAGTAAAAAAGGATTTTTGGATGGACTTATGGACTTCGTGCCACTAGAGAAGTAGGAGGAGTTACGCAGGTACTTAGCAAGCGAGCTGAGTACGGGGAAGGAAAAAGGCGGTAGATCTCATAGCGAGAAGGAGGAGGAGTCAGCGGTTAAAAAAGTAGAGCGAGGCGAGAAATCTACGTCGAAAAGACTATCTCGCAAAAGGGGGTGGAGTAAGCGGAGAAAGCAGGATGTTTCGAGTTCCACCTCGTCTGTAGGCTCTCATACTCGTAGACAGCGAGCAAGAGGACGGAAGGTAAGGCAGAGTCGTTACAGGCAAAGTAGTCGACGGCATTATAGATATAGTAGTGATAGCGAGACCCCGACCTCTGATACGGATGGTGAGTCTCAGGCGAGAACTAAGAAAAGCGGCAATGTGTCCAAAGAAGGAAAAGGAGAGAGCGAGATGGAACCACATAATAAAGCCTTTAGAGAGTTGCAGGAGGCCATGCTAAAGTTACAAAGGCAAGTGGATGGGGATAAGCTGGAAGGAGAGGAAGGACATCCTTTCTCGGAGGATATGATGCATGCACCAATGCCTAAAAACTATAAGGCGTTGGATTTGCAGTATCGGGGGTTAACGGATCCAGTTGAGCACCTACATCTCTTTGAAAATGCGAGAATGCTACACAGCTACACGGATGCCGTGGCATGCCGAGCTTTTATATCCACCCTGAGGGGGATCGCGCAAAACTGGTTCTATCAACTCCCGCAGGGGAAAATTACCAGTTATTCAGTGTTGCGAGCTGCCTTTTTGAAGCAATTCTCCAGTGCCCGACAGGGTGCAAGGACGGCGCAGTCACTCTTTACCATGGTACAGAGACCTGACGAGATGCTCAAACAGTATGTCAACAGATTCACCAGTGTTACTTTGGGGGTGCCCACTGCCACTGACGAGATGAAGGTTGGAGCTTTATGTCAAGGATTGAGGAGAGAAGACTTGCGCAAATCATTAGTGAAAAAAGAGTCGCGAACGTATGATGATGTCCTGGCAAGATGTCATAAATACATACAAGTGGAAGAGGCTGAAGAGGAACATAGAGTGCGTTTTGGCAGGTCGGAAACGGAGGCGCGAGAAGTTATCCCAAGGAGAGAAGTAAGAAGAGAATCAAGAAGGGGAGTGCGCGGGCTCCTGGCTTCGAGTGCAGGGGTTAGTGCGAGGCAGGAGGCGAGCGCGCGCGATTGGAAACATGAAGACTTCACGCCGTTAGTGTATCCGCGGGCTAAGGTGTTCAGTATTATGGAGCATTTTGTGCCTGATGCCATACAGTGGCCAGAGGATCGCACACCTATCCCCACTCACCCCAAGACGGCCTCCTTCTATCAATTTCACAATAATTATGGGCATTACACTGAGAAGTGTAGGCACCTCAAAGAAGAAATAGAAAGATTGATAAAGGCAAGGCATTTGAAGGAAGTGATCTATAAAGAAAGGGAGTCGCGCGAGCAAGGGAAGGCATTAACTCCACCGCCGCCGAGGAGCCCGCCTCAGCAGCAGGTCGCGAGGCAAGGACGGCAAGGAAATCAGAGACAGGAAGAGCCGCGGAGAAATAGAGGAAGAATAAACATGATTTCCGGAGGGCCAACGGATGGGGACTCCAACAATGCGAGAAAACGGCATGTTAAATCAGCTCGTTTGGGCGTAAGTGAGGTCGCCAGTGTGAGAAGACAGCCTTAAGTAGCAGGGCCAGTCATTTTCTTTGGCCCCGATGAGAGGCGCGGGCTACAGGAGGATCATAATTATGCACTAGTGGTTGAGGCGGAGATTGAGGGTTATGAGGTCAGCAGGATATTTGTAGACAATGGAAGCTCGGTGAACATTATATATACAGACTGCCTCGATCGGATGGAAATAGATAGAAGAGTGAGGTCGGTGAACACACCCATATATGCTTTTAATGGGGCACAGGTGAACACGGAAGGCGAACTGACATTGCAAGTGGCGTTGGGAAGAGATGAGTCGAGAGTCGAGAAGAGCTTAAAGTTTCTAATCGTCTAGGGGAGGTCGGCCTACAACGTGATACTGGGACGACCTGCCCTTAATGCGTTTCAGGCAGTAACATCAACTTATCACATGAGTATCAAGTACCCAGTAGGCAATGGAGTGGGTGAGGTTGTTGCAGAGCAACAGGTCGCCAGGTCGTGTTACCAGATGGTAGTCAGGAAAGGGTTGATGGAGAATAAGCGAGAGAGAAGTAATGATCAACCGGAAGGGGTGCTCAATCCCAAGAAAATGAAAGAACAGGAGAACTCGGTTCAGCCGAACGAGGAATTAATGGAGATTTCCCTAGAAGAAGAACATCCGGAGTATACCACGAGGATAGGTACCCAAATACCTGAGGCGTTGAAGAACGAGCTGATAGTGTTGTTGAGAGAATTTCGTGACATTTTTGCGTTCGGTGATGAAGAGTTGACAAGTGTTTCACCAGAGGTCGCGCAGCACCATTTGAATGCGGACCCAGAGGCGAAGTCGGTAAAACAAAAGAGAAGGCACTTTGGGCCAGAATTGGACAAGGTGATTGAAGGAGAGGTGCAGAAATTGTTGAAAGCGGGCCATATAAGAGAGATTCAGTTCCCGGAGTACTTGTCCAATGTTGTGATGGTACCAAAACCAGCTCAGAAATGGAGGATGTGCGTGGATTTTCGTGACTTGAATAAGGCATGTC